>CM076582.1:228816635-229314841 GCA_034641835.2 Pinus albicaulis | reverse complement strand
AACAACATGATTTCTCTAGAATAGAGATATGAAGAATTTGTCCACCGATAAGCACAATGTGGAAGTGTCTGTCATAATAGGATCAGGCTGAAGAAGCTGTCTCCATAAACAATATCGCAACTTGGGGAAGGAAACACAACTTTAATGATGTAGCCTTTGCCCCAAGGTCTTGACCGCCGATTCACTTAAACTGCATATTCCTCAACATGTGAATGAAGGAGTTGTCGTTGAACATGTGAGAAATCGTCTGATTACCAGTCGATAATGAAAACTGTTAACAGACGCGAAGGTGGCCACCGATAATGATGATGGTCCCTAAGATGCACAGTACAATCTAGCGAGTGTGAAAAATGAGTTGAAGTCGAACACTCGTAGAATTATTCGACCAAGAGCCAATGATGAAGACCCCTGATCAAACACAAGACTACTTGCCACTGATGTCTGCAAGTATCCGGGTATTGATGGGTTTCTGGATCAACTTCCTAGATAAGATGTTGAAGTCGATAGGAAGAGATCTGTTGAAAGGTAGGCACTGAGGCGTCCTACATCAGTCAACACGAAACGGAAACCAACTGATTTTGTTTATGATTGAGATAATGAAGAGTAAATGGGAACGTCGGACGACAAATAATTTCTGGCATAATGAGCAGTTTGGTTGATAACAGGAGCAGTAGATAGCGAGATCTGCTTGAACAATAGAAGGCACTCTAGCAGGGTACTAGGCAGCTGAAGCGTGTTGAACACCAAAGAGTGTGTTAGGATTTTACCGGTGCAGGGACACTAGGAAATGAAGGCTAATACTCATAGATGGTAGGGTTCGGCTAACTGCGAAAGAGTTTTCTGGGAAGTGCCATGTTCAAGAATTTTGCTGCCAAATCAACCTTTTTGAAAATGTAACAGAGGTAATATCCATTTTGTCCAAATTTTTCCCCGTCTGATTAAGTTTAACGAGTCCAGACGAGTAAACTCGGTGAATTTTTCATGTTTAGAGAGTCTGAAAAATGTCAGGAAAGACAACTCTATGCCCCATCTGATTAGATTTAACGAGTCCAGATGAGCAAACTCGGTGAATTTTTCATGTTTAGAGAGTCTGAAAAATGTCATAAAAGACAACTCCATGTCCTGTCTGATTAGGTTTAACGAGTCCAGACGAGTAAACTCGATGAATTTTTCATGTTTAGAGAGTCTGAAAAATGTCGTAAAAGACGACTCCATTGGGGTACCTTTGTCATGTCTTGATAACCGGGCACGGCAAAGGGGTAATAGTAAGCCCGAAACAGTTCATTTTCCGTAAGTTAGTCCATGGACTCCGGAAAAGTGAGAAATCTATGTTCAATGGACGTCTACCTCATTTTGTTATGAGTACGAGGAGATGAAGTAAACTCAATATTCTTTGTGAAATTTTACCGAGTCGAACAAAGAAAACTCGGTACCTCCGTGAAATTTTAACGAGTCACGTGGAGAAAACTCGATTTACTTTTTCTGTTTAAAGAGCTTTGAAAAAGAGGAAAAGAATGGCTCCTTGTTCTTTGTCTCAATAGTTTAACGAGCCTGACAAAGGTGACTCGGGATTTTTTCAGTTTTATGAGCGAGAAAAAGATTCCTAAAAAGAATGCTCAGTACTTCTCCATAGTTTTTACGAGCCTGAAGAAGAAAACTCTAGGTTTTTCAGATTAACGAGCAAGAAAAGACCAAAGAAGAACGCTCGATGCCAACTTCGTGTAAGTTTAACGAGTCCGAAGAAGAGAACTCGAGGTTTTTCGGATTAACGAGCAAGAAAAATACCGTAAAAAGAATGCTCGAAATTTCTTGATCTCTTTCTCGTCAATAGAAGGATCTATGTCGGGAATTTTCTTGTGAGACCAAGCAAACACATCGCGGAATTCTTTGAAAATGGATGTGAAGTGCGCAATTTCCTCAGGATTGCAAGCTTCTCCAATCTGAATATTTTCCACGATACCCGTTTTGACCGAGATATCAATGAGCATTGTCTTAGAAAGATTACCCATGTTCCCTTCTGAATCGATAGTTTGAACAGTCGTATAAGCAGAGGGAACCATCTCAGGTTGGTCAAAGGATGGGATTTCAGTTTTTATCGCCTCCGAGTCAATCATCGAAGCGCGATGATGAAACTCTCCCCAAGGTCGTTCTTCTAGAGACATGATCTCTCGAATAGCTTTGTCTGTAGGCAAGACTTCATTGAGGAGATCCTTAGAGAGAACTGTTATGGGTGGGAGGTTTGTGTCGTTTCTTGAAACCATAGCAGTGGAGGGTTTAGATGTGGTTTGGATGGCTTGGTAAGCCAACTCGGTCGGTGAGAGCGGCATCTGATCTCCATAGGAATCAATGTCTGAAGGTGCTGGAATGATCCATGGGTCGATAGAGCCATCCAAATTGGTGGATATCATTGCAACCGTGTTTGGGATCTGTGGCGGCGGGAGAGGAAAACAACCTAGTAGGGAAGATGCCTTCAGAAGACCGGTACCAATACTGACGTAAGAGTCAGGGAAGCCTCCTATTAGGGGTACAGTGCTACTTGGTAACGTGGCATAATCAGGGGTGCAGAAGGATAGCTGATCCACTGTGACTATTTTTCCATCCAATGGAAATAGGATGAGTCGGAAGACCGAAGACACAATGGCAGTCATGGCATAAGACCAACTGCGACCAAGCAATAGATTATAGTCTAGATGGCGCTCTACGACTTCAATGTCCACGTTTACCGTTTTCCCACTCAGAGTGATGGGAAAGCTAGCAAGGTAACCTTTTGGGAGGAAAGTGTGGCCATCGAAAGCTTTGAGGGAATTCGATGGCGGGGTGAGGGTAGGAGAACCTAAATTGAGCCAGCAAGCTTGTGACATAACGCAGGTCGAAGCACCTTCGTCTATGACAGTGTGATGGATTGGTCTCCCTTTCGACACAACCTGCACCTGGAATGCAAGTTGGTGTGAGAGGCGAGGTTTAGCCTTTTCCATATCAAAGATAGCTAGCATGGAATCCTGGGGGTCTATTCCACCAATGGCCGAAAGCAAGGCTTTCCTTTGTGCTGGGCAGGTTTGTAATACTTCGAGAGAAGACATGGCTGATGGTGCCTGCGCCAAATCTTCTACAATGTTGTAGTTTTGGTCTACACGTGCAGAGGTGTTATGAGTCATGCGTCTAAGTGTCCCTTTGGGGGGACGAATCACGGGGTCAGCAGTAGGCCGTTCGATATGAAAATCGTTTGGCGGCGGTGGATTTGAACTAGTACCAGGTTCTTGAGCATCTATGGTAGGGTTTCCATAAAGCTTAGCTCGAGTTTGAAGGTCAATACTCTCAATGCCATAAATGGCAGATGGTCCTTTGCCGGAAGGATATGAACCACCATTGACCCGTTGATGGGGTTGTGGCGGATTGTCAACCATGTGTTGATGTTGCTGCTGTTGATTAGGGAAAGGATTATGAAGAACTGCAGGTGTTCGCCCAGAATCCTTGTTTGCAATAAAATCGGTGCATTCCTGTAGCCGAGGACATTTGTATGTCAAGTGGTCCTCCACACAGATTTTGCAAGGAAATTTCATGGGTTTATCCTTCCCTTTGTCATTTTTGGCAGCGTTTTTTTTATTAGTGTTATTCTGATTATCCAACTGCTCTTCTGAAGAAGATGAATTTTTCTTGTTCTTCTTATTTTTCCCGCTAGGTTTTTGTGAGGTTTGCATCGAATTTACCTCAGCGGTGGGAAGAGTAGTCGTTTGGTGAGGGGCAGTGGCAGCCGAAGATGGCTGGGAGGATTGCCCCTGAGACTGTTTTGTAGCTACGCTAGAGATCGTGCCAACGAGACCATCGGCATGAGCTCCGATTTTCTGAGTAGCCAGAGGATTTGGGTTGCCAGGGGCATGGGGGAGCAAATCATACAGCGTGCCAGATTGTTAATAGATTAAATCTAAATGCTGGGCACGACGGATGCATTGATCTTCTGTAACCGCACCAGAAAGGCCAATGTCTTTAGCTATGTGGGGTAAGAGAGACTTGCAAAACCAATTGGCTAAGAGATGATCCGGAATTGGCGCTTTGACTAGCCTCCTCCTACATCTCCATTCATGAATGTGATCGGAGATGTGGGTGGCAGTGTCTTGGCAGAGCGAGGTTAATAGTTCCATCCGGTCTCAAATCTAATTGGTAGTTGGAAGTTCTTTAGAAACTCCGTTGCTAAAGCACCAAACGTATTGATGGTGGCGCGTGGTAATTCAATGTACCACTTGGTAGCATTTCCTGTCAGTGTGCGGGGAAATAGTCGAAGTTCGACACTATCATCTACCATGGAATTGGATATAGACCATAGGTGAAAGGTAGTGATGTGTGCGGTTGGGTCATCCCCTTGTTTCCCGTCGAACTTCGGGATGTCGGAAGGAATCTTATGCGGCACTGGAGGCCAAAGCGAGTTGTGATTGATGGGATCGTTAGTCAGTTTATGGATATCGGGGATGTCCAAAGCTGCCAAGAATGGAAATTGTGGATTTGCCCCCGAATCTAACCAAGGCAGTATGGGCTGACTATTTAGACCATAGGGTCCACCCATCAATGTGTTACCAGGAGGATAAGTAGGACTTTGGTAAAAACTTCCTATAGGCGGAGGAGTAGGGACATACGGTTGCTGTCCATAGGGCATGTTGTATTGCGGGGCGAACTGTTGGTTGCCCCCATTATAAAAGTGCCCTCCCATTCCAGATGGAGGTTGGGGTTGGTTAGTCCAAATGGATGCAATAGAGTTTCCCGGAGGCATGCTACTACTTGCATAGTTTGGCAACGGCATAGACCATACACCTATATTTGAACCACTTAAGGGAAGAGTATTAACAATAGGTTGTCCTATTTGTCCTAAGGATTGCAGAGGAAGTGAAATGTTCCCTGCTACCTGCATGCTGGTGACACTGCCCCCTGGCATAGAGGCCAAGGGGTTTGAACTCAGCAGAGGGTTCCAACCGAAAGGGTTGCTAAAAGGTACTGAAGTAGTCATACTCGTGGGAGGAGCTACCGTGGGTCCCAACGTGGTCACGGTAGAAGTAGATGCCGAAGGATTCGGTAAGCTACTGACAGTTGTGATGACCGTAGGGTTGGGAGTAGGTATATGTTGACTACTGGGGTTACCCAGTGATGGCATAGAACTGACCACCGGCGGGGAGGATGGTGGCGAACCTGGGATGGTTGCCATTGGCATCGACCCTGTGGATGCCGGTGGTGAAATGGATGTTGGTGCGGCCGAAGACATATCTTGGCGTGGTGGAATATGAATTATCACAGGCCCCAACGGATCAGTGAGCGGAGGATTGTAATGAGGTACAACCCCTTCAGTGAAAGGGTCCTCCAGAAATTCTGGATGATATGAGGCTATGTGATAATCAAGATTAGTCAGTGGAGACTGCTCTTCCATGGAAGGCACGGGTTCACCAAGGTTTATTTCTTCCTCAATAGTTAGAGGAGGTAGACCTTGTTATCGTCTAGACAGACGGCGTGGGTCGAGGGACGCCACGGTGACCTGCTTAATTTTAACAAATTTTAATAAATTGTGATGTATTATAAAGCCTTAGTGACAGTAACCACACACCTAAAAAAAAGAAAAGAAAAAAGGACTCTCTAAAATCAATCAGCAAGCAGCCAGAATAGGGTGCCCTATCTGAGTAGTACCGTTTGCTGGTGATGAAATCTAGTATCACAATAGTATACAGATAGGGTTGGTCGAAAGTACAGTTACGGTCACTCTAGAGCTTCGCCCGAACCTCAGACGATAGGTGTAAGCACTCTCGTGAAGACGAGTACCCTCCTAAAGACCGAAGACAGAGTGGGTCCGTCTGTTTCAGGTACCAGGACAACCCGTCCCAGTCACCTTGTGTAAGTCCCTAAAAAGTATGGCCACTAAAGATACCTCAAATCACAGACGTCATCAGGGGGGTCCACGGTCAAGGACAGTGTGCTATATGGGCAGAATACCTAGATCCCCGATCTAGTTTCGACATCCCCGAAGGGAACCCCAATATATAACACACCCACCGGATGCAGTCGAAGGCGGGCTACCTTCTTGTGCACCCAAGTGTTGTCTCGCGCTGAGCTCCGGTAAAGGAACGGTCCTGATAATATGAGTGCAGTAGGATTTCGCTCATTAATGACTCTAGTTTCAAGTTTTGAGATCTTGGGTAGTTTTCTCACTGTTCCTAACCCAAGATCCTAGCCTGAACTACTGTTTGTGTGAGCTCAAAAAAGAGTAATGTGATTGATTTTATTATCGCTTTATTCTTAGTGTACTTGATTATTAGTCTTGCGGAGGGGGAGTGGACGTATGAAATGTGATGAGACTCTAACTCAAGAAACCATGCAAAACATGCTCTAGATATTAAATTCGATGAAGAGTGTTTCTACAGAGAGAGGTTTCTTTTCAACATCCATGCACTAACATTCAACTAGCATAGTTCAACTTTTAAAGATTCAGACTTCTATCTACCTCTTTTAAACAGTCTATGAATTGAAAATTTTAGAATAAACTCAGCTAGATGCAGAAAAATAATAATAAAAAAAATTATCTTAAAAAGTAAATTCTTTGGACACTGAATTTTCAAACAAGAGAAACAAATAGAAATGCCAGCTTAGCAGACAAGCACAGGGATTCAATCAGCGAAAGGTACTGATGGCCAAAAAAATATGCAACTAAAACACCATCACAGCAGTGAACAACAAGGTTTTGGTTGAGTAACGCTCTGTCTGTGAGTAAAGACAGCGACTAACACACTGTATTTAATCAGAGACAACGTTATAACACACTGGACAACCTACAGAGGTAGAGTTAGCCAGGGAAAATTTCTTCAGTTGGTCAAACAGAAACAGGATTGAACTCTGCGAGCGTTTGATATGTCTACTAGGCATCAAAAATGGTCGGAAGGGTCTGTGAACAAAGGAAAGAAGAGAGGAGGGAATAAATAGTCCGGAAACTATGGGGAAACTCCCCAGCGGAGTCGCCAATTCTGCTATAGGGTAAACTTCTTAGGTTTTTGGTTTTCAAATATCCCTCTCAAGGCTTTCCAGTGCCCGAGGCAGACAGTAAGATTAGCTGTGCTGGTCACAAAGATGGCATGAGCATGTTCATATTAACTTAAAATAACTTGATGGAATGCGATAGAGAATTACCTCTTTGACAATCTTGGAGTCCCTTGGAGAGCGCTAGGCAGCGAAACAAGAGTCCTTCTTCACCAGCTCCAAATCTTAGACCTGTAATCAGTCAAAGCACCCGTGTAATTTCTAGCATAACATATATCCTATCAATCAAGTCAATATATAATGAACTTCTAAATTATACACATCTGAGCCATTCATATCATGCTATGTAAATGTTCAAACAACAATGACAATATTAAGCATTGAATGGACAAAACGAACACAGTTCTATTGATTTTGAAAGAAGGAGGATTACAACCGTCGGTTGTACCAAGCCCTCCTCAGTCTCCCAATCTCTTTTATCTCTCAAGTGAAGAAGTCCAAGTCAACAAGCTCTCTAGGAACCTCTTTGACTCTTGGCCTTCACAATATAACACTATTCTCTATTCCACAAGTATGCAAAAACCTTTAGCAATCCTTCGACCTTCAATTAAGAGCCTTCAACTCCTTCTTATAGGAGAGGGAGAAAGCCATTATTGCCTTTCTCTTTCCACTAGTTTGGAATGGAAAAAACTTAGATGTTTCTTTAGTCTCTATGCTTTTTCCTCCTTTGGAGTTCATTCTTGTTATAGCAATGACCAATAATGAATTGGTGCTTTGCAGTTTCCTCTGTCAACTGACTCTCTTGTGAGGGAAAGCCGGAGATTCAAATCATTTTCCGCGCGTTTTTCCCATTTCAAACTTAAAACACGGGTAACACTGCCCTCTAGTGTAAACAGAGCATTGCCCTAGCCACTAACGCAGCACATTCACTGGTCTTATGCATTATAATGCTCCTGATTTGTTATAGAAAGGCATTACCTTGGCAGAAATAGGTTTAATTTGGGTCTTTGTATTCCTTCCATATTTGTCTTCCCCTCTGAGCTGATGAGGAGGTATTTTGACTTAATGGAATGCAACTGGCGAGCGAGACACCTAATATGAAATTCAACAAAGAGAATTTGATCAGCGATGGAGTGATGAAGATCACGACACTAACGGTGTCAATCGCCTGGAAATTCCTGCTAAGGGTCTAGTTATGGACATAGTGGTTGCTGGCATTCCCCCAAAGTATGGCATGCTTCTATCTAGATCATGGGGAGTCAAACTTCAAGGAAGCCTTCAAATGGACATGTCTTATGCTACCATTCCAGTTTTTAACCAAAACAGAAGATTATATAGAGAATATCATAAGAAATATATGGTAAGCAACATAGACAGACCAAACAACACTCATGTTTATTCTATTCATTCAGATTTGGACTCCTTTTTCTTGTACAATGAAGATGAAATCATCCAACAAGAAAAGGAGAATGAGATTGGATTAAGCCCACTTGAACAATCAAATCTTCCCTTAAATAAAAAACATGACGGCTCAAACTTTAACAGCCTTGAATAGAAAAAAGATAGTGAGCAGGAGATAGAAACACTTTGGAAAATGAGCTTTGATGGCTCTTGTAGCAAAGGTAGTTCTAGAGCTGGTGTATGGATACATAATACAAACATAGGATATTCCTACAAACTTGATTTCCAATGCACTAATAACATTGCAGAATATGAAGCTCTCCTTCTTGGCCTACATTTGCTTAAAGATTTAGAAGCCAAGAAAATATCAGTCCAAGGAGATTCATAACTGATCATTAGGCAAACAAAAGGGGAGTATTCAACCAAAAACCCAATATTAAGAGAATATAGGAATGCTACCCTAGATCTCCTGAATTTTTTTGAAAAATATGAACTCACTTTCATCCCTAGAGCTCAAATGTCAAATACTAGAAATTGTCAAATACCTCTGGTAAATGAAATGTTCACTGTTAAAGTAAAAAATAGGCCCACAGTCCCTAATAATGAAGAATATTGGAAAGTTTTTGAGGGAGATAAACACATTTATGATTTTATGCAATTTGAAAATGATTTTGCTATACCAACACTTAGCTTGAACCATGAAGAAGAATGTTTCGCTGAAAAACAAGTCCATAAAACAGAGTTGTCCTCTACTACTGATATAAACCAGTCTGAACATCTTTATAAGGCATAATTATTTAACAAACCAGACCTAAAGGACCTTGGATTTTTTCAATGTAAAAATAATACAATACCAAGGGGCCTTACACCGTTAGAAGAACTTTTTGACTATTAAGTGTAGCTAAAAAACCAAATATGGAGCCTACAAAAACTAATGTAGAAGAACATAACATAGCGTATAAATGAAGCAAAATGATCAAGTTATCTAGCACTCTACCTACTCATATCAAATGAGAATATATTGAACTTTTCAAGGAGTTTGGGAGATGTGTTTGCATAGGGGGTTGTTAGTATGAATCTTTCATCGTAAAAGATCACTTTAGCTACGCATAACAAATAGCCCTAACATCGATTATGGCTGCCAAATATCTTTAAATCTGCAATTAGGTGATCCAAATAATGCTGCACAAATCCAGATCTAAGCATAAAAGACATTAAGCAGATAAAGTAAAATATGGCTCCATGCATCCAATAGACAAGACAAGAACAATGTATTTGAAATAATTTTTGTATTATATTAAAAGGGGGCACCTGAGAGGAAAACAAGAAAGGTGTTTTTCGGTTCTCCTCAATGGGATGGGTTCTTGAAAGTCCTCAGCGTTTCAGATCTAAAATTCCTCTCTCTTATTGTGGTAGAAAACCCAGACAAACATAGAACTCAATGGGAGCTCACAAGGCAAAAATGGAAAATGGTGACCAAGAGTAGATCCAGTGTGATCTAATGCAATGAAGGTGACCAATGAATGGGGAAAACCCTTCTATTTATAACAAAATATTGGGGTGTTCTAGAACTCGGTGCATGAATAAAATATTATTAATCAAATTCTAGAATCACCCTTTAGGAATATTTAATTATATTTGTTGGAGGGAAAAGGTCTTTTGACTTGGGTCAATTCCTTTATTTATAAACAATAAATAAATAAATGATTTATTTATTATTTTAGGGAGATGGTGGGAATATAATTAAATAAATAATGATTTAGTCAAATTTAACTAGGAATATTATTTAAATAATGATTTAAATAACTTATTCCTAGGAAATAATTAAATAAATAATGATTTATTTAATTAATTTCCTTGTTTTGGGTTAAATATGACCGGGAAATATAGGACAAATGTTATTTCACATGGTGAAAGCAATTTTACTTAGGGTAAAATTGGTCTTACATGGTGTACTTGGGTTCATCTAATGATAATAGGTTAGATGACCAAAAAATTGGTGTAACAAATTGCCCCCCAATGTACGAGTGTTAGGAGAAAATCGTATGACCGAAGTACGTTGTAAGAACTCAATCACTAGATATCAAGAGGTGAGTAAGAGAGAGAAATGTAAGGTAGTCTAATGTGCTAAAGAACTAGACCCTGAGGAGACGAGACTTACAGGTGCAACAAGTCTCTAGTTGATGAAGTGGTACCTATGTTAAAGGAGGCGGGGGAGGCATACTTATGCCCACCGAGACAATAGTACAAAGAATAAGGCACCCGGAAAACCACAGAACACAATAATGAAGCATGTGCTAGCCTAAACATGAGACAGATAAATAAAATGATGAATCCCACATACATGTGATGCCTGGAATAACCGTCAGGACTTATACAATAATATTTGAGTACATGAGATACAAATACACCCAAATGCCCGCTACACATGGGGAAGGGCTCACAAAATCTGACTGATACATGCAAATCGAAGAGGTGCTGCAAACGGCGGAGGTCAATATTATCAAATGAGAGGAGCTGCATCAAGGGCTGAAATGAAGAAGTCATCTTGGGCATGTGGGGGGCTACCTGCAGGGCCACCGCCTCATGAGTGTTGAGACATCTCACACATGCCCGAGAATCACCAATAGCTGCTGCTGCATCACTAGACCATCAAGTGCATAGATCACGATCATGCTGAAAAGAGCTCGAACCAAGGTACACTGCCCCCTAGACCTGGCTTCTGGAGTAAATGAGATGATGTCGACAAAAGTAGGTCCGCCATAGCTGGGAAAATATGGGAACCCCAATTAAGGCACGAGAGAAAATAGTAGAGCGACGAACAGACAGACACTAATGATGATAATGAAATGAGGGATACTGACTAGCGGATGGACGACTTCCCTTGTTAGAGCATAAAGGGCATGAATGGCTTGGCAGCAACTGACACAATATCATGAGGGATAGGGGACAATGGTACTGAAGGCCATAATGTGCAACACGAGAGAGGGATCGAGCAATGAAGGATGGAGTACTATAGCGGGACACTAAGGGACTCGAGATAGACTCCATGAATGCGATGATGACTCAACTCGGATGCTCTAAACAATGGCGACTCGATGGTGCTGCCACATAGTAAAGGTCCAATGGGGGACCATAAAAACATGAGTACAATAGGGTATCTCATGACAAAAATCAACACGAACAAGGACAAGTAAGGAGGCAAAGTGGTGCCCCAAGTACGAGTGTTGTAAGTGAGGAAATTCGATTTGGAGGAGGGTTATGGTTGAGAGGCATAGATGCCCCCAAGAATTTTGTGGTCATGCCAAAATGTATAAAGGGGAATCTGAACACATTTTAATGATGTGGTGCGCCATTTGTTTTTGTTATGGCTATGCAGTGTGAGAAAGGAAATGGAGGATTACCAATCTCTTTTAGTACTGCATATATAAATCTAATGGACTTTAAGTTTTCAGGTTGGCATACCAGGTGTCACTATCCCAAAGAGAGGATGTGGAGATAATGAAATGATGCTCTCCTAGAAAACACATAGGTTGGTCAACAACAATGTCTAAGAGACTCGGTTGCGGATGTAAAATGAAGGAACGATAAGAGGTATCATCCCGAGAATGATTTGAAGTGGTATGGGACTCTAAAGGTTCTTCTAAATGTGGAAGAATAATGGTATTAGAGTCGACATGACCAGAAACACTAGGAGAGTTGTGGAGAATTACTTCTCTGGGTCTCTCAAATATGGGTGCCCCCTGACCCAAACATTGTGTTGCAATTTAATGGTCCCAAGGTGTATGTGGTTCGAACGCGTGGCTTCGATGTAAGGGGGAATAAAGAAAGTCAGGGGAGATGATTCCTTCCATAATTTCGTCATCGGGATAGAAGATGAGGTGACTTGTGGAAGAAATACCACCTGATGTGGCGAGGCTATCTAACTCATCATCATGAGAAGAGATGTTCACATGCGCAACGTCACAAGGGGTGACAGAAGAGTAAGTAGATAAAGGATCTATCGATCTTGAGCCCAAGGTGATTACTGAAGGAAGGTCAAGCAAAACAATAGGGGAGGATTCAAAGGGAATGTTCCTCGAGGGTCTCGTGGATGATGATAGGTAGAAAATGGTGGATGAAGGCTCCATCATCTTGACATTAGGAGGGGGAATGTCAATGGGAGCAACCATGTCGGTTAGTTCTACCGGATAAAAACGTGCAAATAGGGGAGAGGTGGACTCATTGTGCTTGGCCGCGAATTGGCAGATCACGGTGAGAGAGGTGCTGAAGTCCTCGAGGGGGGGACAAAGGTGGGTGTAATTCCCATGGAGATCACACAAAGCACAGGTGTGGTTGGTGTGAAGAGTCTTGGGGTTCTTGGCCATGGTCATGGAAGAAACAAAGGCTTCCAGGACCGTGGACTCAAGAAACGCGACATTAACCATGGGCTTGAGATGAGGCAGTTCAGGACAGGTATGGGTGGCGTGACGGACAACATCACACAAAGCACACTGGATGGTATGCTTTGGAGGCCAAGAAGGGGCAGGGTTTGTCGGGGCAGTCTTGTCGGTTGATGCCCCCTTGCGAGCTTTGCCAGTCTTACCCAAAGCGGTCACAATGGGAGGTGGTTCATGTTGAGGTGGTTGAGGCACTGTTGCAGTGGGAGAAGTCATGGGGACTGGTTAAAGAGAAGGTTTGGGTTTACCAGGTGGGGTAGTGGTTGGAGGGTCAAGGTACTAGACAGGTATACCCAAGGTCAAGTTAGGGAGGGAGAGGGTGGCCAAGATAGGGACCGAATAAACTCTGGGAGGGGGAGCAAGGAAAGGTATTTGTCCATAGGGGTAATGGCTAGGTGGGATGACTCCTAAATGGCTAAGGCTTGGGGGAACTGATCCAGGAGGGTAAAGAGGCTCATGAGTATTAGCTGGATGGGAAGGTCCAGGCAGAAGAAGTTCAGGTAGCTGAGGTGAAGGGCTAGGAGCGGATTTTTGCAGGCAAGGTTGAGGTTGTTGACTAGCCGAAGCAGGCTGTTTAAGGTCAGCCCGAGATGATTACATCATGAAAACATTCGCTAAGCTGGGATCAGAGACAGGAGGAGGAGGAAGACCAAGGAAGGTTCCAAGCAAGGAGGAATCTTTGTAGACGCCAGGGGAAACACTGGTCAAAGAATCAATGGTTTATTTATTGGTTACAGAAGAGAGGGTTGACTCAGGGGAGGTCTGAGATTTTGGCTCATAATACGTCAACTGGTTGATGGTGACTATCTTTCCATTGTGAGGGAAAAACATCTTGCGGTGGACTGCGGATGGGACAACAAACATGGCATAGGTGTAGCTATGCCCCAAAAGAATGTTATAATCAAGAGGGGTGTCGGTGACTTCAATGTTAATGCAAACAGTCTTGCCCGCAAGAGTAATGGGACAATTACGAAAAAGGCCAATGGGCTGGGAGGCATGGCCATCCCACGCTCGAAGAGTGATCGTGGAAGGGGCCAAATCAGGATATCCGATTTGTTTCCAAACCGAAGCGAACATCACACAGGTGGATGCCCCCTCGTCAATGATGCACGAGGAAATGTTAGCGTTCCGGATTTTGACTGAGATTTGGAAGGCTACGGAAGCAGGAAGAGGAGGAGACTCCGACTGATGGGCATCGAAAACAATCAATTGGTCATCTGTTGGATCTACAGCGCCCAGGGTAGATAGTAGAGATTTTCTTTAGGAGGGGCATGACTGGAGGAGTTCTAGCATTTAAATGGTAATAGAAGATTGGGCCAGCTCATCTACTATTCTAAACGAATGGGCAGCTCAGTCAGAAGTAGCATTTCGGCGTAATGGTCCCTTAGGAATCTTGGTATGAACCTCGGCTTTGGGCGGAGGGATATGCAAGGGACCATAATTTGTCTAAAGAGGCTCTATAGAACTTGAATAAGGTAACTCGGGGACAGATGGAGCAGGAGGTTGGGGGTACGGATGGGACTGAGTGTGAAGGTTAAGGTTGGTGGTTATAGGTTAGTCAGAGTTCATCATGAGGATCTGGTAATCAATGGTATCAGATGTAGGAGGTTGAGTGGTTACCAGTCCGTGAGGTGGTTGGGTAGCCACGAAGCTTTGTTGTGGGAAAGGATTGGTCACGCTCTGTTGTGCATACACTTGCCCATGAGGGGGTGGTGGCTGCTATTGCGGGGGTTCAGAAGACAAGGGAGGCAGGGGTACTAATGTTGGAGGAGTTGGAGCACTAGGCTGTGGATATAGATGATAATGAGGTTGGGTAACAATGTGGTAAATAGGGGGTTGGGAAGAAAGAGGAGGCATGCCGGATCCTGGATGCGTGCTACCGGGAGGGGGAGCAGTGCAGGAAGTGGTTCCCCCTCCCCCAAGAAAACCATAGGTCATGGGAGGTTGAGCGGATGGATTGAAGAGAGCTCCAACGATACTTTTGGCGGCAGGAGGTGCCCCTGGTGCATGGGCATTACCGGGTCTGGGGAGATCACGTAGAACAGTATAAAAATAACCCATTTGAGCGTAGATCAGGTCATATTTTAATGCCCTTTGGAGGGCAGCTTCTTCGGTTTGAGGAAAATGCGATGCGACATCTTTCTCGATAGGTGGCAAGAGAGATCTAAGGGACCAGTCCATGTAGAGATGGTCTTCGAAGGTAGGAGATTGACATAGGCTCTTTCTTCTCCGCCATTCCTGGACATGATCAGATAGGAAGGTCGTAGAAGATTGATGGAAAGAATTCAAAAGTTTGATACCAGTGTCATAACGAAGGGGAAGCTAGAAGTAAGATAAAAATTCCCTAGCAAGAGTCGCAAAGGTGGTATGAGAGGAAGTGGGCTGATCAACATACCACTTAGAAGCTTCACCTGTAAGCGTGCGTTGGAACAACCTAAGATGGATGGAATCATCAATAATGGAATGGGATGAACACCACATGTGGAAATATCTGATATGGTTGGAGGGATCTTCTCCAGTAAGGCCTTCAAACTTCGGAATGTAGGAGGGGAGCTTGGTTGGCATAGTAGGCCAAATAACATCATGGTGGATAGGATCATTGATCAACTGACTGAAATCGAGGAGACTGAGGCCAGCCATGAAGGGGAGCAAGGGAGCAGTCAAGTTAGTTCCTGTGGCGGTTCCGCTAGTAATATTCCTAGCATTAGGGCCGGGGTTGCCACTAGCGTTAGGCCCTGGACCAAACATGGTGAAGGTAACAGCGAGAGAACCAGAAGTAGGGGGAGAAACCAAAGAATCAGAAGATGAGTGAGAGTGCAGACTCGAGGGAGGACAAACTCGATGACGACGGGAAGGAGCAAGTTAACCAACCAGAAACTGAGGGTGAAGGCTAAGAAGTCTCCGGGATAAACGCCTTGGAGGCACAATGATGATGGGAAGAAGAAAAACTGACAAAGGCAGGGCGGTGCAAGATCAAGTGAGGTCAATGTCGAAACAAGGGCAGAGAGGTGCAGTTTCAATTCATTTTAAAGTATTTTCCAAGAGGTTGTAACCATGCTCTTCTTCGCTTAGGGTCAGTGTGTGGTGTGCATTAATTTTAATTTTTTAAACCCAGACATTTTGAGAGTAAAATAAAAAGTGTGTTGCATAATTGAAAAATAAATCTACAGTAAATAAGACTAAAAGAATATAAAATTAACAGCTAACAATGCATCAATCTAACCCAAGAAGGCGGGTCGCTCAAAACTAGTCTATCAGAGGGAAAAATATAATCAAAGCACGCTAAAAAGAGGCCAATAGATCTAAGGTCAGGAGGGACGGGGATCTAAAGGAGAAATCTGCTGAAAAGAGGTGCAGATAACAGCAAAGAGGCAGAGGCAAGGTTGCTGCGAGAAAGGAGGGGATCAGCTAAAGGTAGAAGGGACAAGGAGGCGACCCGAAAAATTAACCCAAAAAAAACTATATGAGGTGTTTTGAAAGGGAGAAGAGCTGATCTGTAGGGATCTGACAAGGAGGTATCAGATCGGAAAGAAAAAAGTTTGAAACTCTGGAAATTTAGACTTCTGAAACAGAGAAAACTCTCCCAAAAAAAATGGAGGGTACTGAAACCCTAGGGGGCTAGATTCCCACTTAGTTGAGTAAAACGGAGCAAGAATAGGTCTAACAAAATAAGACTAGAGGTCGAATAACCCCCGAGCGCAGGTTCAAAATAAACTCTGTGAAAAATTCTCATAAAATCTTTAAAAAGGTCCAAGTCGTAGTTTTTGACCTATTTTTCGCTCAGGTTGCAGTTTTTGGGCTATTTTCTGCGACTTGAAGCTCCAGGATGCATTTTTTGGGCCAAAAAGTGCGACTTGCACTTCTGGCATTCTCTGCGGTAGATTTCAGAAAAAATTGTCGTCTCAGCGGCGACTGATGTCTGTATCTGCGCAATAGGGCCAGAAACACACGGAAGTTAAAAATTTTAATGTTTGATGGTTTTAGAGGTGAAAGGCACCATAAAAATAGGAAAAACAGAAAATGGAAGAGAAACCCTAGGGTCTGAAACAGCTGGATATGTAGGAATATATAAAACGACAACAGTCGCAAAAGAAAACCCGTGTGGAGTCGCCAATTGTTAGTATGAATATTTCGTCGTAAAAGATCACTTTAGCTACGCATAAAAAATAGCCCTAACATTGATTGTGGCTGCAAAATATCTTTAAGTCTGCTGCACAAATTCAAATCTAAGCACAAAAGACATTAAGCAGATAAAATATAATATGGCTCCATGTATCCAATAGACAAGACAAGAACAAAGTGTTTAAAAGAATGTTTTATATTATATTAAAGAATGGGGCACCTGAGAGGAAAACAAGAAAGGTGTTTTCCGGTTCTCCTCAATGGGATGGGTTCTTGAAAGTCCTCAGCATTTCATATCTAAAATTCCTCTCTCTTATTGTGGTAGAAAACCCTGACAAACATAGAACTCAATGGGAGCTCACAAAGCAAAAATGGAAAATGGTGACCAAGAATAGATCTAGTGTGATCTAATGCAATGAAGGTGACTAATGAATGGGGAAAACCCTTCTATTTATAACAAAATATTGGGGTGTTCTAGAACTCGGTGTATGAATAAAATATTATTAATCAAATTCTAGAATCACCTTTTAGGAATATTTTATTATATTTGTTGGAGGGAAAAGGTCTTTTGACTTGGGTCAATTCCTTTATTTATAAACAATAAATAAATAAATGATTTGTTTATTATTTTAGGGAGATGGTGGGAATATAATTAAATAAATAATGATTTATTTAATTATTTAAAAATGATTTAGTCAAATTTAACTAGGAATATTATTAAATAATGATTTGAATAACTTATTCCTAAGAAATAATTAAATAAATAATGATTTATTTAATTAATTTCCTTGTTTTGGTTTAAATATGACCAGGAAATATGGACAAATGTTATTTTATATGGTGAAAGCAATTTTGAGTTCATCTAATGATACGGGGTTAGATGACCAAAAAATGGTGTAATAGTTAATATTCCAAGTATAAATCAATTCCTTAGAGAAATATCGTCAAAAATGGATTTTTTTAAATGGATTTTTTTGAACGAACCTCTTTTTCCCACATTTAAAAAGAAATAAAGAAGCAATCACAAGAACACAAGTTATTGAAGGAGGCTCTTTAGCTCCGACTTTTTTTTTTCTATACGGTATGAACATTGAGACATTCACGAAATGAATGGAATGGAATCCCAATTTTAATCCTATGATTAGACAATTTTTTGTTTTTCCTCTTTAAATTTCATATGATCATGTTCTAATATAATCTACATTTTTTCTACACAACACACACACACACACACATATTTGAATTTTTTTTTTTTTTATGAACAAACTTCTATTATATTATTAGAAAGATGAAAATTACATAGTATCAATAAACAACTCTCCTAGCCTCACTCTGACTAGATTTGTTGGCTAGGAGAGTTGGATTATAGTGAAAAGTAATTTTCCATTCAAGTCTTATTTCTTAAGGGAAAAAAATTCAAACATGTCAAAATAGATAAAAATCAGTAAGCAACGGGTAGATCAAATATGAAGGTGGTGGATAGAAATGTTGGACCAGTGCCCTAGCCATTGGACTGTGTCCTTCATGGACATGGAAATATATATGCTCCATTATGGCTTCAATCTTGCTCAGACAGTCATCGGTCTCGCATTGGATTTAACTCACATTGCCCAATTGTTTCAAGATCTGATTTTGGCTATGCTGTATATTATTGATATAAGCCACCAGCTCATTCCTATCTTCATATCTGTGATCCCAAAGGATATCCAGGTTGGCCTAGATTCCTCGCTGGTGATCAACAATAATTTCCAAAGAGGGAGGTTGGATGATGAGCCTTAGAGAATGGGTCGAGTCCATGGAAATCTATCCTCACCTCGTCATAGTCCTCTTCACTATGGTCTTCCGCTCTATCCCCCCTCAGTCCTCTCTTCCCTTGATGACCTCCACCTCTTCAAGGTATTCCACACTAGTAGAGCATCCCTGCAAGAGAAAAATCACTTTGAACCTGTACCGCAAGGCTTCCACCTCCTCTCATGAGAACCTTCTGCACCAATTCCCTTGGAATGTAATTCTTTGGATTAATAGATTTCCAGGGCTTGTGAAATGGAAATCTACACACCCTCACCACCCATTACACCCTAAAATAAATAGAAATACCACCAGAAGGAGACTTGCCAACGACCACAGAGAGACCTGCTTAAACAAAAAATTTCCCTAAGGACCCGACACTACAGGATCCACCCTGACTTGCAAAACAACCTAAGGAGTCCCAATTCCCACACAACGTAGGGACACCAACAAGACATAGTAGAAAAATAAATCTTTGTCACCGAGTCTAGGAAATATAGAAACATGATACACCCTCTACATCGTCTTGCATCCACAAACAAAACACAATGAAATTTAAATTATGAAATTCCATGACTGTAAGAAAGAGAGACTGTAATTCACTCCTGAAAAGTAGCTTTCTCACTTGGTCTGACCTTGAGCAAGCCTTTCCCATTCACATATCATAGGAGTGAGCCATTTACAAAGGGAAGAGGCCCATTTCTCACCCAATTGAAACACAAAAAGAGGAAACAAATGAAACCGAACACTAATTATGTTATGTTGACACCCATAAATGAAGATCACAATGCTAGTGTTATTCCACCACCTTGAAAGGGACACTGAGACTGTAACAGTATTAGGGAGACAAGAGAGTAGAGATACACATTTAATGATTAATTCACACATGCCTAAGGACAAACAACGAATGATTAAGCCGTCAGAGTCGTTCCACTTCCCAACTTTGAAGGGGCCATTGAGTTTGGATCCCTCCCACCTTGGGATCCCAAATAAACACCTGAGTTATGCGCGTTCCGTATTTTGATCGAATGCACGCACCTAATATTAAGAGCTCAAAACTATGAAAAAAAATGAAAGTTTTTGGAATGGTGTGGAACATGAACTATAACGTATATCTCATCATTTTTAATATGGCGCAACCCGTTTCACAGAAAACCAACATCGTATGCTCCTAGAAATGCCCTCTGTCCACTTTGTCAAACGAGCAATTGTTTTTGAAAAAATACAAGCCATCCCAGTTAGCAGTCTGTACAGTTCACTGGGCTTGCCCATGTGGTAGGTTTACCAATCGAAGGGAATGTTGATCATCAAATTAGGTGGTGCCAAGTGGCATGATGTCATTGGTTTGAATTGGTGTGTTTTAATTGTGTTTGATGATGGCCAATCATAGGCTGCCACATGGCCCACCCAAGGGCTCCCATGTGGAAGCCTGAGGGACACCAAAATTGGGTCAAGGTCCAAGCAGAGTGGGTGAAGGTCGAACCTGCGACCTCGAAGAATCCAACACAAAGCCTTTTCCACCATACCATCATATTATTTCCTTATATATATTGGGCTCCATATGGTTTTGATATGATATGGTTTGAAAAATGGGGGTGCGGGTCAGGGTGTAAACTCCCGCCCATGGTCCATTAAATTATATAACATATAATTAAATTATTAGGTAATTCACTAAAATAAATAAATAATAAAATAATAATAATATAATTGTTAATTACTTTTTTTAGATTAATTAAATTTCGTATTCTAGTTAAAATAATTGTTATTTTACAATGGCTAGTTGGAGCTTCCCTTATCTATTGAAATTGGTTCCTAGATTAGATTTTCCATCTTGTCTTCATGATGAACCACACTGGCTGGTTCGAAATGTGTCGACAAAATTTTCTTAGATGTGATTTTCACCAAAAGATTTTATACACATTTTATGGATCACATAAGCCAAATTCCTAATAATGAAATTTTTATTGAGTGTTTTCAAGAAGAAAATCACAAGCTTGGCCCATATTTACAAGTCAACCTCGGCTACACAAGTATGTATAATAATAGGAGGACCATCTGAATCATCCAGAATATAATTCTGTAGATAAGGTGTTATATGTTGTACAAGTGGAATTCAACATAGTATTAGATACAATGTAAGATGATTTCCAGGTTAGCTAACCTAAATCACTCTTCCACATTTTTCTTTCATTCTCCTTACAATGGGAAGACATAAATATCTAAAATCATATGAGAAGCTTCTTCATTGGACATGACCAATCCTACCCATTCTAAGAGCAATAATAAACGATAATTTATGCATGTTTTTGTTGAATTTCTAGTGATAATTGACATTCATTCACTTCATATATCAACCATAATGAGAATCGCAAACATAAAAATGACTATCTCGCACTATAAGCATAATTTTATCAATAGAATTAAATAGCCTTTTTAAATTCTCTCTACCAGATGTTTCCATGCCAACAACTTCTTCACTACTTGTAAAAATCCACAAGTATGTTGATTTGGTACCAAAAGTGTTGAAAATGGCACCAAAAAAGATCCTAATTTAATTTCCCCTTGAATTAAATTAGAGGAAAATTGTAATTCCACATCTCGTGACAACTTGTACGAGTTAACTAAGTTAGCTTGACTTAGTTGGTTAAGTTAACTCAAGTTGAGGGTCTAACTTGAGTCATGTAGAGTGGTTCCTACTTTTTAGGAGTACTCATTGAGTTTATTTTGACTTGTACTTAATTAATTTAGTTTGACTAGTTCCAACTCTTGGAGGAACTAGTGGAAGGTCAAAGTGTGGAAGTGGAACTTGAACCACAGTTATTGGTCAACCAATGAACTAATATATCAACCATAATTAACTCATTGATGTGTGAACTCAGGGTTACTAGTTCAGATTGGATTTCAAGGGTAATGTACTACAAGTTGTATAATCATCAAAATTTTACAAGTGGTGCATGTAGTCAAAGGAAGGCCTATGATGGATTAAATAATATGAGATGGAGATTTCCCTAAATAATAGGGGATAATTACCCAAAGAAATATCGCAAGGAAATAGAGATGTGGGCAAGCCAAAATTTTCTTATCTATTGGCTTAGGCTTGTCTAAGAAGCAGTAAGATAAATAGAGATAGTGTAGAGGTTTCTAAGGCTTGAGAAAAGAATTGTAATCTTCTCATATTTTCTATTGCAATATATAAATAGTGAGGATTTTTAGTTGTGGCTTTCACATGGAAATCATTGTGTAATGTGTTTATTGAATTATTTCACTTGTATGCTTCATGGTTCCACGATCGTTTAAACATGTTTCCGCAACTGGTAGAGTATATTCAAATCTATTGTTTTAGAAAATTACAATTATTAGTTTGAATCTACGTGGTATTTTTACATTGTATCAGAGTTAAAATCACTATAGAAGAGAAGAATATGATTTTTTTCTATGCAAGTGAATCGAATTTGCAACATCATTCCTCAGGGTCAACATCATGTCATTCTATGGATTGAGACTTGAGTATGACATTAAGGGAAGTTAAAATTACATATATTAGAAGGAAAATATGAAGAAGTGTTGGACGATAACCAGATGAAGGATTTCATAGAAAATGATATTCATAAGCCTCCAGAAGTTGATGCTCAAGATCCAGTGAACTGGAAGAAGAATGTAGCAAAGGCGAGAAGGATCCTACTATAAGGTGTTTGAGATCATATTCTCTCGAAACTCCATGGAAAGGAAACTCCATATTCAATTTGGAAGGCCTTAACAAACTTGTTTGAGAACAATAGTATTCATAGGAAGCTGACACTAAAGGACAATCTCAAGAAAATTAAGATGGAGAAGGGCAACACAATACCAAAGTACTTGAATAAGTTTACCCAATGTTAGGATGAGCTTGGAAGTGATGTTTTTACAATTTTTGAAGATGATATAGTGAGCCTAGAACTTTTAAGCCTTCCCAGGAGTTGACAGAGCTACCAGGATTCAGTAAATGGGAGGGAAAAACTACCAGAGTGGGAGCGTTTTTTATCTTCCTTGGTGCAAGAAGATATTCAGATAAACACCAAAGTTGGATCCTCATACAAGCATGATGATGAGGAGAATTGTGCCTTGGATGGAAAGGGAAAGAAAGGAAAAGGAAAGTCATCCCATTCCAAATCATATTTTGGTGAGGCAAGAAAGAAGGAATTGTTGAAGATTAATTTTTTTCACTATCATGAGCTGAGACACTATGCCACGAAGTGTCCACACAAGAAGGCCGACAAGAATCCCTGAGGAGGAGCGCCAGGTGAAGATCTTGCTTCACAATTCGAGTTGGGTTTCACCCTCATTGCATGCATGGTAACATTGGTGATGGGTAGCATGTGGTACCTAGATAGTGAAACCTCATTCCACATGATCAGAAACAAAGATTCTTCAACGACTTAGAGGAGAAGGACCTCCAGATGCACATCAATATGGGAGATGATGGAAGGTATAACACGATAGGCATCGGTACTGTTGCTTTTCATAGGAAGTATGGTTCTCCTCTCACATTGAAAGATGTCATGTATCTTCTGGGTTTGGAGAATAATTTAGCTTCAGTTCCTATGTTGGAATATCGTGGCTACGATGTGATATTTAGCAAAGTAAAGGCATTCCTTCATCACATAGCCATGAGAGAGGTGAATAAGATCATGTTTCAGGTGAACAACCTATACAAATTTGATGTATAAGATTGTGTTTCTTTGAGCATGAAATCAGAGAAGTTGCAAATCTGAGACATCAGTGAGTTGCGACAAAAAATATTGGGCCATATACATCATGGATATTTGAATATTATTCATTAGATTTATACAGGACTTCCCAAGGGTGCACTACAGCAGCGTGATACATGCAAAGGGTTTACATTGGGGAAGTACACCAAAACCACCTTTCATGATAAGAATATTCGAGTGCAAGTGATCCTTGAAAGAGTTCGCTCAGATGTGTGTGGGCCATTCTCGACAGCCTCCACATCCAAGTACATGCATTATGTTATTTTTGTAGATGATTTGTTATGCAAGTGTTGGATATTATTCAGGCAGAAGAAAGACGAGAGGTTTGCAAAATTTTGTGAGTTCAAAACACTTGTTGAGAAAGACACAAGTATGAAAGTGAAGGCTCTGAGGAGTGAGAATGATAGAGAATATGTGTTGAATGAATTCAAGAACTTTTGTGCATAACAAGGAATTCGACAGGAGTTAATAGCATGCCATAACCCAAAATAGAATGGGGTCACAAAAAGGAAGAACATAATAATTGTGGGAGATGCAAAGGAAATGTTACATGATTAGGGCCTAACGTCGCACTTGTGGGTTGAAACATGAAACACAGTGGTATATGTGTAGAATAGGAGTCCTCATCATATTATCAGGATGACTACACCGGAAGAAGATTTTTAAGGTAAGAAACAAGATGTAGTACACTTCAGAATCTTAGGTTCATAAGTTTACTATCATGTTTCCAAGTGTGCACAGAAAAATATAGAACCAATAACTGATTTGGGAATATTTATGGGCTACATTGATATGCCTCATGCTTATCTAGTGTACCTTCCATATCACAAGATGAAACTTGTTCTTATAGATATTAATTTCAATGAATGGAAGACCATGATAATTTCCCTTGAGAGGAAGCTTCAGTTGCATGCAGATGAGGATATTTTAGCTCCAAACGAAGAACCTCATAATGTCCTAGAGTATCTATAAGCATAGACGTAGAGAGTGGAAGTACCCACTCATGTATAAAAATATAGAGATGGAAGAAAGCACACAGATAGGATGATAGGTTGATGCATGATGATAGAGAGAATGTGGGAGGCCCCACTTCACAGCGTAGGCAAAGGAGGGCACCATATTGGCACACTGGTTACATGAATCTTATGAGAGAAAGTGTAAATATTTAGCCATCCTCATTCAAGGTCAAAGTAGAGAAACTAGTATGGGTTGATTCCATGGTTGAGGAGTATGACTCCATTATCAGGAAAAATGAATGGGAAGTTATCCCAAGACCAAAGGAAAAATAATTTGTAGGATCCAGGTGGATCTACAAGGTGAAGCAAGCAACAAATGGGAGTGTCGAGAATCAGAAGGTCAGATTTGTGGCCAAGGGGTTCACCCAAGTGGAGGGAATTGATTACGACAATACCTTTACTCCAGTATCAAGGTACTCTTCAATGAGATCTATTCTAACAATTTTTGTGCAGATGGGATGGAAGATACATCATATCGATGTGAAGAAATATTTCCTCAATGGAGTGATTAAGGAAGAGGTGTAAAATTAAAATTTGAAAGGATTTTGGACCTTTGACAAAGAATCACATGTGTGCATACTGAAGCGAGCATTGTATGGTTTGAAACAAGCATCATGTGCTTGCTACTCTAGGATTGAGAACTATTTCACTAGGTTGGGCTTCACCAAAAGTGAAGCAGATGTAAACCTTTACCATATTGTGGCTGAAGGTAAATTATTGATTATAGTACTATATGTCGAATATTAAATTTGAACAGGTGATTAGAAGTTGATTAAATATTGCAACGAATATTTGGAAAGAGAATTAAAGATGAAATACATGGGGCTAATCGATTATTTCCTTGGTTTGGAAATTTTGCAAGGAGATGAGGAACTATTTGTCTCTCAAGGAAAATATGGCAACGAGATATTGAATAAGTTTCACAAGGAGAGCAAAAAACCCATGGAGACTCCTCTAGCAGTGAATTGGAGGAAGGAATATGCTACTTCAGGCGAAGTGTTAGAAGCTACCATTTACAAATAAATTATAGGTTCACTTATGCACTTAGTGAATACACAAAGAGACATGTGTTATGCAGTTAACCAACTTCATCAAGAAATGGTTAATCCAACCAAAATCTATTGGAAGGTAGCCAAACATGTGTTGAGATACCTGAGAGGCACCACTTAGTTTCATAATTAGTACAGATAGACAAAGGAAATGAATTTTTCAGGCTTCACAAATGCATATTGGGTAGGGATTCCATCCGACAAGAAGAGCACATCAGGTTGAATATTTTGCATTAGGTCAACAACAGTTTCCTAGTATAGCAAGAATAAGAGATCAATTACACCCATTTTAGTAGAAGCAAAGTACATGGTTGCTATTCAAGATGCTGGTGAGGCTATCTAGATGAGGAAGATCCTCGTTGGGTTATTTTTTCAACAAATGGAGCCTATAGTGATTTACTGTGATAGCTAGAGTTGTGTCAAACTCTTCGTGAATCTAATTTTTTGATAGGTCCAAGCATATTGACATCTGGTACCACCATATCAAATATTGCATGTAGAGGTGGATCATGATGCTAGAGTACACTCCTATAGAGGTACGTGATGCAGAAATCTTGAAAAAGACATTTTCAAGAGGAAAATTTTAGTTCCATAGAGGTAGGATTGGGGTATATAATAATCCATTTCTTGTTGAGAGGGAGTGTTGAAAATGGCACCAAAAAATATTCTAATTTAATTTTACCTTCAATTAAATTACAAGCAAATTGTAATTCCACATCTCATGATAACTTGTACGAGTTAACCAAGTTAGTTTAACTGATTTGGTTCCTTTAATTCGAGTTGAGGGTCTAAATTGAGTCATGTAGAGTGGTTCCTACTTTTTAGGAGCCCTAGCTGAGCTTATTTTGAGTTGTAATTAATAAATTCAGTTTATCTGAGTTAAATTATGCTTAGCTAGTTCCAACAGTTCAAGGAACAAGTGGAAGGTAAAAGTGTGGAATTACAACTTGAACCACACTTAGTTATTAACTAGAGAAATGATATATCAACCATAAATAACTCATGCATGTGTGAACTGAGAGTTTCCCAATTGAGATTGGAGTTCAAGGTAATTGTACTATCAATTGTATAATCATCCAAATTGTACAGGTGGTGCATGCAGTCAGAGGAAGGCCTACGATGGATTTTTCATAATTGGATTGGGATTTCCCTAATTAATAGGGGATAATTACCCAAGGAAACAATGAAATTAAATAGGGACTTGGGAAATCCAAAATTTGGTTAATTATTGGCCTAGGCTTGCCTAGGAAGCAATGAGATAGATAAAGATAGTGCAAAGGTTTCTCAGGCTTGAGAAAAGAATTTTAATCTTCTCATATTTTATGGCTAATGAAATATACATATAGAGGGATTTTTAGCTATGACATTCCCCGTGAAATCATTATGTAATGTGTTTATTAAATTCTTTCTCTTGTATGCTTCATGATTTCACGATCCTTTAAATTGTAGAAATTATACAAGATGTGTGTCTTACCAGACTCCCCTGATATAACAATTAATCTTATGTTAAATAAATAATCCTTCCACTTAATTATTTGTGTAAATTAAATCGTCAAATGAAAAACACATATGAAACAAAATCAATCGCACATAAACACAACTATTTAACGGGAAAACTTAAAGCTAAAAACCCCAACTATCATATATTATGTATATCAATGGAACATGTAACAATCTCATACAAAGCTTAGTACATCAAGCTCTCAGTGCAATCAACAATCATTACACACTGTTATGAAAAATTTTGCATATCTATGTATCAATTTCTTGCCTTCTAACAGCCTGCCTCCACTACGCAATCCTTGCTCAAGAAGACCCCTGAATTAATTCGAATTGGCCTTGCCTTTACTACGCAATCCTCATTGGAATATCCAATGTGTGATAGATCCATTTAATTCATCACTATAGTCACAAAAGATAGTCCATCTCACCCTTTCACCTATCTCTCCACTAGGTCTCCACTGGAACTGACATGCAAGTAGTTAACTACTGTATTTTTTCAGTTGCAAGTGAGTATGTAGTTGTGAATTAATTAAATAATTAATTCACTAAACTCTCACTAGTGTATCTTCAGTTAGAACTAGATACAACTAGCACAATTAAGTTTAACTCACTTAACTGAGTTAAACTAAATAATAGCTCACATAACTACTCTTCCAACTCTGTCAGAACTTGCCACTTTAGTTATAATGAATTCCTTCATGCATGAGTCACCATCAAACCCTAGGAATTGTGTAATTCTTTCAGCCCATTGATTTTCCAAATCTGTTCACTGAAATAAAGTGCTACAAGAGAATAAGTTGATATATATTGTTGGATTATTATTAAGGGCTAATAATAATCGACATGCATCTATTTTTAGATTAGAAAATCTATAAATAGACTTCGCCCAATCTTCTAAAAATAGAATCTCATCTATTTTCCAAATTGATCAACCATCTACAAATAGCTTCCTGCTACTTATAGAATATGCTCACCATGTCTAAAAATAGACATACACCTAAAAATAGCCTGCAGGCCCCAGTTAGTGAAGATGCTTAATTTTCACTAAGCTCATCATCTTGTTGAATCTCAACACTCCCTCTTAACAAGATATGGATTATCTTTCACCCTGGTCCTGCCTCTATGGTATTCGAATTTTCTCCTGGTGAGCGTCTTCGTCAGAATATCTGCATCCTGATCTTCCGTAGGAATGTACTGAAGAAACATGACCTTCCTCTGCACACAATCTCTGATATGATGATACTGGATATCTATATGCTTAGATCTATCATGAAACACATGATTAATCAAGAACCGAACAAACTGACCAAGATCTTCCTCATCCAACTAGCCTCACATACAGCTTGACTTGTTGCCATGTATTATGCTTCCATTAAACTAAGCCACGGATCTTTGTTTCCTGATGTACTAAGAAACTGATGTAGATCCGATATTGAAAACCCCTCCTGATATGCTCTTTCTGTCCATTGGGCTCCCTGCCCAATCTGCATCCGTGAAGCCATGCAACTTCACCTCATCCATCTGTCTGTACCATAAGCCATACTCAGATGTGCCTCTGAGATATCTCAAGACATGCTTGCCTTCCTTCCAAAAGAGCTTGGTAGGCTTAACCATTTCTTGACTAAGTTGGTTCACTGCATAGCATATGTCTAGTCTTGTATTAACTAAATACATCAGCGAACCCACTAATTATCGATAGACAGTAGCATCCACTACCTCTACCGATGTAGCATCCTCTTTCCTCCAATTTCCTGGAAGAGGAGTATCCATGGGCTTGTATTCCTACATGTGAAACTTACCAAGTATCTCCCGAGCATACTTTCCTTGAGACACAAATAGCTCACCTTCTCGCTACCATATTTCCAATCCAGGGAAATAATGAAGGAGGCCCAAATCCTTCATCTTAAACTCCTTTGCAACATCTTCCTTGCATGAGTGTATCAACTTATCATCACCCATTAGTATTAAATCATCAACATAAAGAATAATGATTAAAAGCTTACCCTCCACCACAATTTGGTATAGGTTTTCATCCACCTCACTCTTGGTGAAGCCAAGTCCAGTGAAATAGTTGTCGATCCATGTGTACCAAGCATGAGGTGCTTGCTTCAGCCCATACAAAACTCTTTTGAGTCTGCACACATGTGACTCGCTGCTAAAGATCTCAAATCCTTCAAGCTGCTCAATGTACACTTCTTCCTCAATGATCCCATTAAGGAAAACAGTCTTCACATCCATCTGATGAATGTTCCAACCCATCTACGCTGAGAGAGAAAGGATGGTCCTTATGGAAGAATATCGTATGACAGGTGCAAAGGTTTCTTCACATTCAATCCCCTCGATCTGTGAAAAGCCCCGGGCAACAAATCTTGCCTTATACTTCTCGAGGCTCATCTTTGGGAGCAAGAAGTTCCTCCTCTACATGCAATTGTAGCTCCCTCTCAAGCGAGAAATTCATGGCTTTGTCCTCATTGAATTTTATATCTCGTCTCACCACAGTCATCCGACTGTTTTGAAAATACACACGATAATTATGGGGTGTTTCTGTGTACCCCAAAAATATCCCAACTTCTGTAGTTGGCCCCAGCTTCTTCCTCACATCCTTTGTCACATGAATGTAAACAGATGAGCAAAAAAATATTCAAATGAGAAATATCAGGCTTCTTACCAGTAAAATATTCTTCAGGTGTACTCATGTCAAGTACTCTATGAGGACAACGATTTTGCACATAAACCGCAGTGTTGCATGCTTCCACCCACAAGTGTATTGGTAGGCCCTAGTCATGCAACATAGCTTGTGTAGCACCCACAATCATTTTTTTCTTCCTCTCCATGACCCCATTCTGTTGTGGGTTATGAGGTGCTATGATTTCTCTTCGAATTCATTCTTTGCTACAGAATTCTTTGAAATCATTCGAGATATATTCACCATGATTATTGCTCTGCAGAGCCTTCACTTGCTTCCAGCAATGCTTTAAACTAATATAAATTTGAGAATGTTTCACTCTTCTTTTGCATGAAGAAGATCCAACATCTACGAGAATAGTCATCAACAAATATAACATAATACATGTGTTTTTATTTTGAAGCAACCGAGAAAGGTCCACACACCTTTGTGTGAATTCTCTCCAGGATCACCGAAGCATGGTTCTCCTTCTCATAAAAGGTGGTCTTCACAAACTTACCCATAGTACATCACTTGCACTTATCTAATTGTGCAAGAGTGCCCTTGGGAAGTCCAGTAGAAATATGCTGCAAAATCTTCAAGGTGCCATGGTGAAGATGGCCCAATCTCCTATGCCATAATTCACCCTCAACCTGGTTCAGCACTTCTTCTGCTTTGCCCATAATTGCAACGCAGCCATCTACCTCTATCTTGTAGATATTCTTAACTCGAATCCCTATCCTCTTGGTTTGATCTGTTGTTTTATGTCCCAGGAAAGCTTTTTCCTCGCTGAAAACAATGTCATAACCTCTGTCCTCCAACATCGTGACTCAGAACAAGTTCTTCTTTAGACCTAGAACATGAATAACATATTTCAACAGAAATGGTTTACTTGACTCCCTCTCAAAGGTAATGGTTCCAATGTTGGTCGCACTATATCTACCATCATCTCCCATCTCTATATGCATTTGGAGATCTTTCTCCTCCAAGTCACTAAACAACTCCTTGTCTCCCGTCATGTGGAAGGAAGTACCAGTATCAAATTACCACACCGATCCTATTGCGCTTGAAACCAAGCATGCGATCAAGGAGAAATCAAGTTCAAATTTTGAGGTAAGGTCCTCACCAGTTGCAGCTCCAACAGTCGTCTTGTTCTTCTTTTTCTATGGGAAGTTAGTGGCAAGATGCCCATGTTCATGACAGTGAAAACACTTCACCTTGGACAAATCCAGCTTCTTGCCTTTAGCCTCAAATTTTGGATGGGATTTCTTCCCCTTCCCTTTCCTTGATTTGGCATCCAAATAGAAATTCTCTTCATCATCATTCTTCGATGAAGAGCCATCCCTAGTACTTCACCTTATCTCCTCCTGCACTAGATCTAACCAAAGTCGCTCCCAATCCGGCAGTTTCTCCCGTCCATTAACAAATTCTTGATATAAATGTGCCAAATCTTTAGTAGCCCAAGGAGACCCAATCTCACCAATTTATCCTCCGCAACTATGATTGCCACACTCCCCATCTCATCCCTACATTGGACAAACTTCGTGAGATATTTTGGAATACTATCGCCCTTCTCCATTTTGATTTTTTTTGAACTTATCTTTCAGGGCCAACTACTTATGGTCATTGCTTCTTTGGAAAAGATCTGTCAAAGCATTCCACATTGCAAATGGAGTGGCTTTCCCATGAAGGCTCGATACAATATGGTCTTTCATACCTTCCAACATAATTCTTCTTGTCTTTGCTACTTTATTTTGCCAGGCATCAAGTAATGCAACATTGCTAGAAGCAGGCTTAGGAACATCGCTATCGATGAACTCCTTCAGACCATTATCTTCAAGCACCACCTCCATCCTGTCCTTCCAGGCTATGTAGTTCGAGCTACCCTCAAGGTCATACTCAAACCGCAACCCATTGACAACCATTTCATTGAATACTCAAACGTCGCACCAAGAAATTATTGCAATAAATTCGAATTTTCCACCAACACAAAACTCAACACCACTTCAATATTTCAATCTCTAGTGATTAACACTCCTTTGATACCATGTAGAAATTATACAAGATGCATTTATATTACTGGACTCCCCTGATGTAACAATCAATCTTATGTTAAATACAGAATCATTCCACTTAATTCTTTGCAGAAATTAAATCGCTAATTGCAAAACACATATGAATCAAAATCAATCTCACATAAACACAGTTGTTTAACGGGAAAGCTTAAAGCTAAAAACCCCAACTATCATATATTATGTATATCAATTGAACATGTAACAATCTCATACAAAGCTTAGTACATCAAGCTCTCAGTACAATCAACAATCATTACACACTGTCATGTAGAAATTTGCATATCTATGCACCAATTTCTTGCCTCCTGACAGCTTGCCTCCACTGCGCAATCCTTGCTGAAGAAGACCCCTGAATGAATTCGAATTGGCCTTGCCTTGACTACGCAATGCTCATTAGAATCTCCAATGTGTGTTAGATGCATTGAATGCATCACTATAGTCACAGCAGATAGTCCATCTCACCCTTTCACCTATCTCTCCACTGGGTCTCCACTGGAATTGGCATGCAAGTAGTTAACTGTTGTATTTTTTCAGTTGCAAGTGAGTCTCTAGTTGTGAATTAATTAAATAATTAATTCACTAAACTCTCACTAGTGTATCTTCAATTAGAACTAGATACGACTAGAAAAGCTGAGTTTAACACACTTAACTGAGTTAAACTAAATAATAGCTCACATAACTACTCTTCCAACTCTATCACAACTTTCCACTTCAGTTATAACAAAGCCCTTTGTAATGTTCCAAATCTAGAATTTTCTACAACAATGAGAATACCCTAAGGTATTCCAGAGTTGGATATGCAGTCCTATGACTGATAACAGATGTTATAGTGCATATCCTTCAATAATATGATCAGCAAAAGCCTTTACTTCACTTTTGGACTCAAAAGGGTGGGGAAAAGAGGTGATTTTTTCCCTAAAATGAGTGTATTCAGAAATCTCCGTAAAAATAAGGGTAATGGTAGTAGGATAGTTTAGATTAGGCCATGAGGGACTTCCATGTAAAATTTCATGTCAAAACAATGATCCTAGATATATTAAACAGTTCCTCCAATCCCGACTAGGCTTAAAAACCCTGATTTACCATGACTTAATGTATGTAGAAGTTTCTGAAGCTACAGTAGCATTATTTTATGAGGGGTTTAGATGAAATATGTTCATAAAATCATGAAATTATATCTTGGGAAAGACTTTTGCATTTACAAGATGAAAACAAAGATTTTACATGGATAAACCCTCAAGATTGAGGTGCTGCAACACTAGAAATTGCCAAGAGAGATAGACAGTGTAATTTTTGAATACTGAAGCACTGATTTATTAGATCTTAGATCTATAATAGATCTATGCATGAAAATAAAAATCTATTACAGATATGGAAGCCAAAGAGGATGTTTATTACACTCCCTTAGGGGATTTTAGCAATACATGAAAGCACCGGAGTAGATCTGAGTTTTACTACAGCAGATCTGTAGAATAATTCAGAAAACCTGAAGCATATACTTCAGTGAATGAATCATATCTGAAACATACATGGATTGGTTGGCCAATCCATGGATCACCACAGTGCAAGGAGAGCTCCTTTACACCAGTGATCTTGTCTCCAAAACAATGCCAAAACCTCTAAAACACTGCTCCACAAATTTAACGCAGATCAGGGAGAGAAACTGTGTTGTTGATGATAATATACACTTTGGCCTTATGCCAAGATATGAAACTGAAGCCCAAATAGCATATGCACTCTTCCAGGAGGTTAAATGACACACTCACTGAGAAGAGTCACCAATACAAGCTAGATCTGAGTAGATCTAGTCTCCACTTGCTGCAGCTCACATAGACAATGAAACCCTCACTGGATTTACGCTGCCAAAGAGAGATGGAGCTTGGCCAAATGCCAGATAGTGGGAAAGAAAGCTCAGGCCCTCCAAGAGCTACTCAATGGAAGGATGGAGAACCCCTAAACAGGAGATCCTCACTAGTCTCTTGCTAAAAATCCGAGAGAACTAGAATTTCTCTAAGCAGACATAATTCTCTATATCATAATACATTCAAAAACCTTTCTCTTGAGCCTTCTCCTTCATTTTATAAGATGAGGATGTGCAAAACCCTAAACCACCTTGAATCACTTAACCCCTTTCACACGAGGTTCCTCCATCTAAATCGCATTGAGCCTCTAGATGGTTCAATGAATCTAGACAAAACTGAGATTTGGTCCTATTGACCTAGTCAATTGTCTCAATCCTGTTTCACACAAAAGTGGATTTTATTACAATGGGCCAAATTTATCCTTTTTCACATTGGGCATGTATTTATTCTTTGATCTAAGGAGTTTTACATGTCCTCCATTAGTCATTTATTCATAAACATGAAAAGAAAACTAAAACAAGGAAAAATTGAATATTCCTATTAGCTTGGGCTAATTTAGGAATATTACATCCTTCATGCATGAGTCAGCATCAAACCCTAGGAATTGTGTAATTCCTTCAGCCCACTCATTTGCCAAATTTGTTCACTGAAATAAAGTGCTCCAAGAGAATAAGTTGATATTTATTGTCGGATTATTATTAAAGGCTAATAATAATCAACATGCATCTATTTTTAGATTAGCGATCTATAAATATACTTTGCCCAATCTTCTAAAAATAGAATCTCATCTATTTTCCAACTTGATCAACCATCTAAAAATAGCTTCCTGCTACTTATAGAATATGCTCACCATGTCTAAAAATAGACATACACGTAAAAATAGCCCGCGGGCCCAACTTAGTGAAGGTGCTTAATTTTCACTAACCTCATCATCTTGTTAAATCTCAACATAAATTGGTTTCCAAAATTGGTTTAGTAGATTCAAGTCTATTGTTTTAGAAAATTACAATTAGAAGTTTGAATATACAAGGAATTTCTACAAAAATTGGCTTAGGTTTTGGCCTCTAAGAACAAAATCTTTTTGGAGCATACATTAGGAGCCTCGTTAAACAACTAGCCTCATCTTGAAAGCAAGTAAATTTGGGAGCTTGTACCACACCTCCAAAACTCTGGTAGAATAGGCTTCTAAGATTCACACATGATCAATCTCTAATACAAATTGATCAAGGAAATGGAAATATGATGAATTTGGCATCCAACCTAGTTGAAAAATCTAATACATCCATTAATGTAGTTGTTCTACAACAGAGGAAACAAGTCAAAAGGAAGCCTCATACTGGAAAACAATAACAAGAATTCCTTTTAAATATTGTAGAAGCAAGAATGGAAGTATTTGTTGCATTACATCTTCACAGAGCTTCTAATGTTTAAGCTACAGAGCAACCTCCAAATCCGAACTTAAAACACGAAAGGGTTAATAAAAGAACTAGCATATCAAGAAAGCATAGAATTACTACAAAGCAATCTGTAGGTAGTAATAGTACACGATGTAACTCCTGCATGTCTAACATCATGAGTTCTAATGCTATAAAAAGAACCTATATTGAAGCTAAAGCCATAATAATATGTGGTCATTATTTTGTCTTGGGAAGCCATTATATATATCCTTCCTTGCTTCAACTTGAAGGAGGTATAACAGAGATGGTAGATATAATAAAAAAGTGATTTTCAAAGAAATATACAAGAAACATGTTGATGAATAAAGGATACATATTTATTAGCTTTGTTTCGAACATGAAAAATAGTGTGGAATATGTATGGAGACTTAGACCAAAATTGTATTTTCTAGCTGCAGTCGTGCAATGTGTTTGAATTACTACCAGGAATGTAGTTTGTACTTACTTTTATTCACTAGAATAGACAAAATATATTATATATGATCTTTTCAAAATAATTAATGGAACACTCTAAAAATATCCCTCTATCCAATGATTGCACACACTCTCGGTAGAGACTTAAACTAGATTGTCAATTAGTCAATGTTTTTGTAATGACTATTTGGGGAAAACTTTGGGGAGAGACTAAATTAAATTTTAATTCATTTGATGTTTGCAATTATTGCTCTACATTGTAACAAAATTATATTCTATATGCACTTTTCAAAATAATAGCCCTCTGTAATTGGGGCACACTCTGGTTAGAGAGTACTTTTCTCAATGTTTGCAATCATTTTTTTGCAATTCTTAACTTCACCTTTTGAAGAAACTAATGAAACATTTCAACAATACCCTCTTCCATAGGGTTGCACACAAACATAAGAATGGAAACATTTCTCATTTTATTTAGATAATCAATGATAGAAAATTCATAGTGACTTGGCCTTCCAACATACCTTTATATTCACAATATACTTGAAGGATATCATTTGCTGCAGTAAATGTTTTTACTTCAACAAATACTGGAAACATAAAGGAGACAATTAAGTATTTGCATGTAGCCTGGTAGATTTGAAACTATAGGAAATAAATAATGATTCACACTAATGGTTTGGATACATATATGATAGTTGCTTCTAATAGAGTTGTACTTATCCAAATGATAAAACTTATAGAGAATACTTTCCTTGTTGGACATTGCCCAGACCACAACTCAGAAATAAATTTGTGTGATGACTCTTTTGTACAATAATTAGTGTGATTTTAGGCTTATAACTTATCTCTATGTTATCGCATGCCCCGTAGATCAAATAACCATCTATAGTTTATAGTTTAAATTGATGTATGTTAAAATAAATAAACAAACATATGAGAAATTTGTGACATTTCTGAGGACTTGCACTATGGGGTTGTTTCTAATGTTGGTGAGAAAATTCTTCATTCCAAGCAAAAGAGCCTAGTGTGATGTAAGATATGCTTAATGTTTCTATTATTTTTTATTTGTATTTCTTACCAATTAGATGTGGTTTTTTGAATGCTTTCTTTACTTACATTTATTGCTTAGCACTGGTAGATTTATTTATTGGAGTAATTTTAACATGCACACAAATGTACATGGGTTTTCCCATGTTGAGGATAACCTAAATCAGTGTATGATTTTCAAATTAACAAGTTCGAAGATCATTATATGTTGATTTAAGTAATTGCAATAACATGATATTTCCAGTAGCCTAGACATCATTTTATTCCTACTGCTATAGTACTCTCCATCATCACTTAGGATCTCGCGGATGTGGAGGAATATTTAGGGAAGTTGTACATAGTGTGTGGCCCATGCATTTATTCTTTCAATTTGGGGGTTTGGATCCCATAAGGTTGCTTTCTAGTTCTTGCTTTGCAGTTTGCTTCTAATCATACCAATGCCAAAACAATGAGCCAATGAAAAATTATCTAATAACATCAAATAAAGAAAACTAATATTTTTATGGAAGTTATGATAGAAATGAACAAAGTGAGTGTTTAGGCCTAATATTTTCCATGTTGTATTCTTTTATTTCCCAAAATTAGTCATATATTGACTGCATTTTGCACTTTTATTGACAGAGAGGCATACAAAGAAAGCATTTTCGCTCTAAGCTACACTGACAGATTTAAAGTGTCATACATCTTTTGAATCGTGGATTGAATTACATCCTTAGTGTTGACCTTGAATTCCATTTATATTGTTTACCTTGACACCTACACGCTAGAAAAACCCTAAGATTTCTATTGATCTTGTGATTAATGACTCATCAAAATCACTCACCTTCATCTAACCTACACAGACATTACAATCTCAATACTTATAGATACATAGAAAGTTGTCTTAGATAGCTATGGAGGTTACACTTAAATGAATTGAGATTCTTTCTCTCTATGAATTTCCTTTTCCATTTAGAAAAAATAGATCCCATTCCATTAATAAAGTAATTACAAACAAAAAAAACACAAATACTAAATTATCATGATATAATCATTTATATAATAACCATCATCACTTCCACTACTAATTATGAAATACATATAAATATAATTAATCAACCATGAAAAAAATAAATATAATTATTTAATAAACAAGACACTCGTAGTTTTAACGTTAACGAAAAAAATGATACCTATTTTAAATTTTCAATGTTATAAATTGGTACAAGAAATTGTTATATATATATAAATATAAATATATATAATGCACTCAGTATGATAATTATATTGTCTTTTCCAATACTATTTTTTTTTTTCAATTTTTTAATGTTGCAAATTTACATGATGTATTGTCATTGGAGGACACATATAAAGCGTTATCATGTACCAAGCATGAGAATTATGTTGTTTTTTCCAAGACCATTTTTTTGGGAGAGACTGATATAGGCTTGGATTAATAAGGTCACGTGTCTATAAATTACAAAATTGAAAAAAATAACATGCGTTAATGCTATCAATTAAATCCATCTGTTATTTTGGGTGAATGACGTCTCAAGTGATAGATAGTAATTGATGATGTATAAATGATAATAGTTTTTATGGGAGGAGTTAGAGTTAAGGATGATTATAAATTTATTTGAGAGGTGTGTTCCAAACAAATGGATAACTTAACTCTTCAAAATACTGTATAATTTTATTTTTATCTTTGAAAAAATTGAGGATATTTTGAATATTTTAACAATGCTTACAAAATATGATGAATGGCAATCACATGCACTGCAACGATTATTGAAGTTAGTGAGTCTTTACTTACATCTGATGTGGATAGACATTAGATTGGAGTAGTCTACCCAGGCAACGTTTTAGCCCGGAGGGCAGTTTTTTGCTGGAATCCGGGCAACTTAAATTCAAGAAATCAGGTACTTGCAATGTTTGAAATCCGTTTTTGAGATTGGAAATGGATTCAGCACTACCAAAATCCTTTAGGGCACTCAAAATACTTATGTTTAACAACTGCAAACATGATTCTGATGAAATCTTTGCCAGATTTTTTAAAAATCTTTGCCGGAGTCCGGGCTAAAACGTTGCCTGAAAACGACAGCCCCATTAGATTTGCATGGGCCCAACCATGGAAAAGATGCCTAGTGACGCGTGACTTTCTTTCATTGAATCGTACTTTCAAAATCTCGCGCTTCGATTTCGCGTTAGGTCTACAGTTCGACTCTTGTGCACATGCACGTCTCTCGAACTTAACGCAATTGCCACCCAAAAACTTGTGATATGGATTTGATTTCCCGAGAAGCTCATTTTCTCTATCATGGGCCCACCTGGGTATTTTTGATAAGACATCTAAACATCCCCCAGTATGGTAGAGGAGTATAAAGTTGTTTTCCATGTGTTTTCCACTTATTGGTATATTTTCCAAAGGTTTTACGTTTTTTTGAACGTCCTTTTAAATATTGGAAAAGAGTCTTTCACCTCTTTGTTCAACAAATTAAGTGTGTGTTTTAATTTGATAATTTTAACTTTTTATTAAAAAATATTTTTAAAATATATTTCTATAGAATATATGTGTTTATTTTTATTATAATTTATATTTCAAAGTCATTTTTTATGAATTTGGTTGGAAGTCTTTGTTAATCATTACTTTGGTTTGGTAAAATAATTCCAATTTTTTTAATACAAGAATTATTTGAAATATACATACTCGAATAACTTAGGATTCAAAGCATATCCTCATCAAAATTCAGGCCAGACTACGCGAATCTATAGTTGATATACTAATCACCAAAATAAAGAAATCCCACCATAGGAACTCCCATTCTTATGCTTTCCAAAGTTGAGTTCGATTCGGCGTGAGTGAGGAATAATCAAACGGATGTGTGGGAAAGCACTTTAACCTGAGGTTCCCACCTTACAAGAAGTGCACAATCTTTGGCTCATTATAGGCTCCCCTTCCTGAATATCCGACCGAGGAACCCACAAGAAAAGCTTCCCGCTACCCTCGAGCCCTAGCGCTAGCTACTACAGTTACTCCTTATATTTAACAACCATATTGCTTCCAAAATAAACGTATACAACAGATGATGGTTGTTGCGTATCCAACCATGTGAGGCACCTATCGTCCTCCTCCAAAATATTACTGGTGGAATCCCATCCCTGTAAAAAATTAGAAAGAAATAGAGGTCTTATTTCTAGGGTAATACATCTATTCAAAGATAGGGTCATCACAACAGATCAGTTGGCCTCAAAGGTGGTAGATTACCGGGAAGACAAGTGATCACTTTCCCTGCATTATTTGCATTATATTCTTTTCTTACTGCACTTACAAAAAGGCACAACGATCACCAATGATATTAGTTATTGCAGATCACGAAGCCAAATCCATATCCAAAACCAAAATTAAAATAGTCAAAAGGTATTAAAAACGAAAACAATGTGGTAATAACCAACTTAAAGGGAGATGGAGTGTTTTTCTTCCTTTTGACAGGAATACGTCCCTGAGACCTGAGGAAGTTAACGTGGAGATATAAATTGGAGGCGCCAACACAAAAGGGCCAAAATATAACCTTGGGAACTTTCATATTCGTTGAAACTTGTTGCATGCATGACACGAAGGAATATGTCATGATGCATGTGATGGGTGGAAATGAATCTCTGCCATCATCACTTGTAGTGATGCTGCAGTGAAGGAGTTTCTCCAATGCGGAGCTCAATTTTTACAGTGCAACCATTTATTCGTTGGGTTGGATAAGCAGCCTAGGAAGCCATGGTCAGGTGGTAAGCCATTGGGAATATAAAGAAAATAAGTTTTACTCATTTTATGATTTTGTAATATGCACACAAATCAACATTACTGAAAATACAATAAATATTACCGGTGTATAATTCATTTTGTGCAAAACTGTATTAATAGAGGGATCCTTTATGCACAAATTACAAATTTTTCTCCGTCCAACAGTGAAAACAAGATTTTCTATTGGAGAACCAGATTTGTTCAATATAAAGATACCTTGAACTAATTTTAGGTATAGGAGTGTTATAATTAATAACAATTAAGAAGAGATTGTAACTGAACAATAACAAATTTAACCATAAAGATTGGATATGACAGAAAAAGAAGAAACATGTATTTTAGTTATGTGTCCCTCTTTGGTATTGAATTTCCATGCTCGCCAAAGGAAACAAGAAAAAATACATAAATATAGATTTCGGGCATTCATTCATATTACGATCAAGAATTTAAGAAAAAACAAGAGAATACATAATTTCATAATTTCTTTATGGATTTTCTTACTGCTAAAACCCATCAAGACCCATCAATGAAAGAGAACATTACAGCATGTGTTTAATTCAAAGCACCTGGGTGACCTCCACCCTGTTATCCATTGGTGTCTCAAAAAATATTTGACAAAACATTTCACACAGAAACCCTCGAGTTCATGCAGCAAAAATAAGAGCACGCTACTAGACCTTAAGTAATAACCACATTATATTAAATGCATCTAAAAGTTGTATAATTGATAGCGAAGAGCGGTCATTGAAAATCTGTGTATGAACAAATTTTATTACATTTTTCTTAATAGAAACCCAAGGAGCCAATTAACAGTTATGAAGGAATTAGTCGGGATTGACCACATCAGAAGGATTCAATTGATAGTTAAGTAGGAGTTAGTCGAGATATACTACAGTGAAATATCTTTGAATCGTCTAATATTAAATCGAACGATATCCAAAAGTGTAGATTAGTATCCTAGGGAAGTTCTTCCCAGAGGAACACCTTACCGTGTAATATTTATTTAATTTTAATTTTAATTTTTTTATAAATGTCACATATTAAATTATTAAATATTAAAAAAATCACAAGAAGATATTTTCAATTAGCGTTTACATATAAAGTGTCAAATTTATCTAAAGATATTTTCAATTAGCTTCATCTAAAATGTAAAAACTTTATACATCAACTATGAAGAGAGCTCGAGGAATGATTAGGGTTCGGGGAATAGGGTTTAGACAACACTGAAAGGGGATCACGAGGTAGGTGTATTGGATCAGAGCTGCCTTTGAGAGATTTTATGGCATCTTCTTCAAGGGGAGAGAGATCCCCTCCTACCGAAATGTAATAGTAGGGGAGTAGAGAAACAAACATGCAGGGGCCCAAGGGGGGTTTACCCCTAATATAGGCCCGGTACTAGGAGCAGAATGGCAAGCTAAAACACAAGGGAAATGTCTGCCTTGAGCACTAATAAAACCCAGATTTGTTATCCCTACAAATAAACTGGATGAATGCCGAAGTTATATAACCTAGATTAGTTACCCGTGCAAATAAACTGGATGAATACCGAAGTTATATGAAATACCATTGATTAATATGAAAATTCATAGGCATGTTGCCAACAGAGAAAGATCGACTCAAATGGATACAGGAAAAATGGAAACCCAAGGGTCATATAGACTTGAAATTTGGCCCGAGAGGGTTCTTTGCAATCATATTTACCAATATTCTAGACAAAGAAAGGATCTTTGAAGGAGGTCCTTACTTCTATTACAGTGCATGGTTATTTTTGCAGGAGTGGGAAGAATGCTACAACCCTGAACAAGAACATTTTCTGGCCGCACCGGTCTGGGTTCGGCTATTTTCACTCCCGATGGACTTTTGGGACCCTGAAATTTTGGAAGGCATCGGTTACTCGCTTGCTAGTTTTGTTAAAATTGCTGAAACAAATCGTCGAGGTCGATATACTTCTTTTTCTTGCATATGTGTATATATGAATATATCTGAGCTGCTACCAGAAACAATAGAACTTGAATATGAGGGGAAAGTCTCGCACCAACTTCTTGATTATGAACATGAATATGGTCATCTTTATAAAACTTGTCCTTTGAACAATCCTGAATAGATGCAAGGGAAGCAATTAGAAGAAACTAAAGGGTCACCTAAAAAATATGATGGATTCAAAAATGCTACAAATAAGAAGAAGAATAACAATTTGCATACAAGCCAAATCAATAACTCAAAACATAAAAGCACACAAAATAGATATGAAATATTGCAGGAACTGGGGGAAAAGTCAAAGCAGGGAGAACAAAGTGATGAAGACGAGCAAGGAATGGTAACTCATAAAACCCAAAAGGCTAAAACGAAGGCACCAAAGGAATCAAATGAAATAGAAGACTATGGGAAACCAGTGGAACAGTCACCAATGGAGATAGAGACGAATATGGAGGATTTAAGTATAGATGAAGTAGTCTTAAAACAACTCCTACAAGAATGGAAGAATATTGATGATCGTTTCATCCCGGACGACCAGAATAAGTTGTATAAGGAAACATTTGAATAATATTTGACATCTCAAACTCATAAATAGATAGTCTCCTCGAAAAAGACCCCCTCTCTTGACTAAAACACCCAATTGAAAGGAGGAAAAAAGAAGGGTTGCAAGAACCTACATGAATTGATTCAAATGGTGGGGGAAATGTTAGTTAACTTAGAAAAGGTAATATCGTTAACAACGGTATTCCAAAAACTCCACAAAGTTCATAAATGAAAGTGATCTCCTGGAATATAAGAGGCTTAAATAGAAAAGGAAAACAATGGTATCTAAAAGAAATATTAAGAATAAAGAAGCCACAATTGATGCTGATACAGGAAACTAAGGTTTCAAGCAAAAAACTAGAAGACATCCTCAAAGTATCCAAACCATATTATGAATTAATGGTGATAGATTCGTGAGGCAGCGCTGGGGGAATAGCCATTCTATGGAATCCCATAGAAATTATGGCAGAAGATTGGATTGGGCTGTCGCAGATACTAACAGACCTATTTAGGAAAAATTGGAATGAAAGACAAAATCCCAATTTCCTCTGTCTATGGGCCTCATATTCGAGGAGAAAAAGAGGCATTCCTTAATAGTATAATAATTATTAGTAATATGCATAATGAGAAGTATTGGTTGATGTGAGGAGAATTCAATATGATTGTGAGTTTGACAGAATAAAAAGGGCGGTTTAAGGAGAGAGGAGCCAGAAATGGAATTATTTAGAGATCTAATCATAGATTTAAGGCTAGTTGATATCCCAACAATGAACGGTAAGTACACTTCGAATAATACAATAGGGGTATCTCACCAGGTGGCCTCAAGATTAGACAGATTCCTAGCCTCAGAAGATCTTATGAGCACTGAAGTTTTTTATGAAGCTACTATCCTCCCCACCTTGGGGTCGGATCATTGGCCGATACGTATGGAAATCGACATGAAGGAATGTAATAAAAAACACCCATTTCGATTTGAGGCCTTATGGCTGAGAGACCCAAACTTCCTTGAAAAATCTAAAGGGTGGTGGGAAGCAAGTCAAGTCCAAGGCCAGTTTAGGATGCACTCTTTTCAACTCTGGCTAAAAAATTTAAAATAGGAGATTAAAAAATGGAACAAAACTGAAGGACAGGTTGCAGGGAGAAATGAAGCAGATTCAACAACAAATGATTGCAATTAGAAGGACATAGAATTTGGTCATAAAGGAAGGAAACCTTCTAAGTAAACTTGAAGAGCGTAGGAAACAAGAGGAAATATTATGGAAGAAAAAATCTTGAATTTGATGGCTAAAAGAAGCGGATAAAAATACAAACTTCTTCCATAAGGCAATGATCCTGAGAAGAAAACACAACCAGATCTTTTCCCTAAAGGACCCAGCAGGAACTAGAATAGTCCATCATAATGAGATGGAAAACCCGTTAGGCAATCATTTTATTCATATTCTAACAGAACCTGATCATAATATATCAGAATCTATTAAGCGCATCACTCGAAACATACCCCCAATAGTTCGTAGGAAAAAAACTTGGCCCTTCTCAGAGAGATCACAATGGAGCAGGATGAAGAGGTTGTTAAAAGTCTTGCAAAAAACAAAGCCCTTGGCCCAGATGGTTTTACAGTAGAATTCTATCAGGCTGCTTGGTCCTTTATGGGTAAAGAAATATGGGAATTAGCTGAGGAGTCCCATCGTTCACAACAGGTGTATCCAACCCTCAACTCTACCCTCATTTCTTTAATCCCAAAGCAGGAAAACTCTGATGCTCCAGCAAAGTTTAGGCATGTTGCCTTATGTAATGTAATATACAAGATTATATCTACTATTATGGTAAATTGGTTGAAACCTATCCTCCCGACCCTAATTTCACCTGAGAAGACAGGCTTTGTGAAAGTCAAATAAATCTTGGATGTCATAGTTATGGTGTAGGAAGAAATACATTTTATTCGCACCCTTAAAGAAAAAGGTATGTTGATTAAACTTGATTTATCTAAATCAAATGATTGTCTTAACTGGAATTATCTCAAAGTTATTCTCTAGGCCTTTGGCTTTGATATCAGATGGATTCATTAGACAATGTCTTTTATCTCTTCCCCTAACTATTCCATCATTCTCGATGTTGTTCCTTTTAGTCCTTTCAATGCTACCCGGGGGCTACACCAAGGAGACCCTCTCTCCCCATTTCTCTTTATCATTGCAGCTGAAGCCATTGGTCATCATATTAAAAGCAATATTAATGCTGGTCAGCTGAAGGGCTCGAACCTTTGGGGGGAAGGTCTAACCCTCTCCCACCAACAGTTTGTAGATGACATTATGCTTTTTTGTCAAGATACTCTAAAAGAATCTAAGGCCATCTTATATACTCTCAAAGACTTCATGGAAGCCTCTGGAACCCTCATCAACAATGACAAATCAAATGTATATTATTTCAATACTAATATGATGTCCCAATGCTTCCTTTCTCGAACCATGGGATTCAACATAGGATCCTTACCCATGAAGTATCTAGGAATTTTCTTATGTCTTAATTCCCTTCAGGTTTGGGGATGGAAAGATCTCCTTAACCATATACAGGCCCGACTCCAAAATTAGGCTTTCAGGGTCCTTAATGCTCCCAGTCAGGTTGTCTTATTGAGATCAGTCTTACAATCCATTCCTATTTATTAGTTGTCAGGACTAGCTGCGCCTAAAACTAGTAGTAATAATATGTTCAAGATATTAAAAAAATATATTTGGAAGGGTTCTCAACAAGCCCGTAAGTGGGCCCTTATATCATGGGATAAGCTAAATAAAATAAAGAGAATAGGAATAGTGGGGTTAAGGGATCCATATGTTATGAATCTGGTGATGGGAGCTAAACTTTAGTGGAGATGGCTACAGGGGGGTAGGGATCTATGGAAAATAATTTTGGAAAATAAAATTTATGATATGCCTCATACTGCAACAGGAAAATTAAAGGTGCATATAAATCCAAAAGGATCCAACATTTGGAATTTGGCAGCCTCAAACAGACATCTCATTCGTGAGCATATTTTATGGGAAATTAGAGGAGGCAATATTTCCCATTTTTGGGAGGATTCCCCAAAACAATGGGAAAAAATATTTAGTTGATTAGACCTAGGAGAGTTTTTTCTATTCACCGATCGACTGAATACAAAGTCAGTAGCAAATTTCTGGAGTGGGGAGACTGAGATGCAATGGAGGAAATGAAAATTAAAGGCCCACTGGTAGAATGCCCTAGAAACTCACCAATGGAAGAATTATGAGAAAGAACTCAAAACCAGAAAATTGATTGTAGCAACTAGAGAAGATATATTGAGATGGGGATACCAAACTAAGGGAATGTTCACTATACAAGAGGGCTATTACATAAAATCATATAATTTACACAGTATAACATTTCCTCTTTGGCACAAAATCTGTTTAGAAAATCATTGGCTGCAAATTGAACATTTTCAATGACTTGTTAGTCACAGTAAAATACTTACCTAGGATCAGTTGTAGAAGAAATGGATGCATGGTCTGCCATTATGCACACTGTGTAAGAAGCATGAAGAAACTATCAAACATTTGTTGAATACCTGTGGTGTGCCCAAGACTCTCTGGCTGAACCTTTTCACCCTTTTTCAATAAACATGCATGGATAATATGAGCATCAAACATACCATTGAAACCTAGAGAAAAGGAGGATACATTAGCACAGTATTTAAGAGACCATGGAGGCCATCTGTGGGGTTTCTTTAATGGGCCATATGGAAAGAAAGAAATCACAAAATCTTTAGAGATGAGTATAAGCAGAAAGAAGGAATATGGAAATTGATCCTCAATAATATCAGAGAGACCTTCCTAGCTGAGAAATGGAATGAAGACGACTAGAAAACAAATGGGAATGAGGCCATAATTATATATATGCTCGATCTCAAATATCAAATGTTGACGTTGTCATTATGGAAACAAAAACCACCGGGGAGGAACCCAGAGGACAAATTACAGGTTCCTTAGCAAGGGTTTCTGAAGCTTAACTATGATGGGGCCTCTAAAGGAAACCCGGGTCAGGTAGGAGCAGGTGGAATATTCTGGGATTCGCAGGGTTTTGTTCGTAGAATATATGTGATGGATATGGGGTTCGCTATGAAAAATGAAGTTGAACTTATGGCAGTTAAACAAGGATTGTTGATCATAGTGAGGGAACAATACCACTGAATCATAGTGGAAGGGGACTCTGCTATGGTGACAGGGGTCTGCAGAAGATGCAACAGGGCATAGGATGGGAGAGAATTAGCCAAAGCTGGAGAACGACACGCCTAATCCATGAAATCAGTACTATCCTCTCTGACATAGGCTACCTCATTTCGCCACATGTTTGCACAGTGGGGAATGAAGTTTCCGACTACCTAGCAAACTAGGGGTGCACTCATGCAGGACAACTTTTGGACATTAACTAGATAGAAATTGGTTGAGAAGGGGAACTACAGTCTCTATAGCTAATTGTGGATAGAGATAATGGGACTTCTTGGGATCCCGGATTGGCATCCCATGTGGGAGATGGGAGGCATGAGGTGGCATGCGGTGATGCGTACCACACAACCCCTTGAGGAAAAATGAGTATATGTGTTCTGAGGGGAGGTACTATCACTCACAAAATATAATGATGGACTAGAAAGAAGGTGGAGGCCAACTAACCATGTTAGAGTTGTATGGGAAACAATGTCGACGTGTCAAAGCGGTTATAAAGGCTGGTGACGGGAAAGGTGGTATTGTTTTCTGGTAGATTATGGAGGAAGGAAGAGTAGACAAAGCTTCTGTGCGGGAGAAGGTCAGAGCCCTACAATTGCACCCCCTCACCTGGTATGTGCTTTGTCTCTTCACTATGTATGCTGCTGTGAATGAGGACAGTTCCATGGTTTTCAGCGTGGCAGTATATCTTGTCTATTACAACTCATGTAACTTTGAGGAGATGTCTCATCCTTCGTCTAGGTTCTATAATTGGGATTACAATGTTAATTGTCTGGTTTTGGATTAGGATGATGGTTTTATAAACATTGTGGGGTTGCATGTTCTGTTGGCGTGTTCTTTCGTCACAGGTGGTCTCTTTTTGTTTTTCTTTAGAGCCCCTTTGCACCATGCATTCTTCTTTCAAGCCCCTCTACACCATGCATTCTGCTTTCGTGTCCCTCTGCACCATGAATTCTACTTTCGCACCCCCATGCACCATGCATTCCATCCCTCAACCTGTATGCAATGAAAGTGGTTTGTCTTCCATAGCATATGAATTATATTGCATGGATTTGAGTGACTATCCTACCAACAGTGCTCGACACAATTGTTTATCTATAACTACTCTCACATAGTCATTTTGTAATGTGGGGGGCTCTGACTCTGATAAATTTTCATTTCTTTGGGGTTATGAGGGTTTTCATGCCAATATCTTGTCGGGGAAGTGGGATGACAATCCTGTCTCTAGGGGTGACTTTTTTGTCTTAACCAGGTTTAGGCTAGCTATTACAGGGCTCATTTATGATTTTAAGGATTGTATTTCTATTATAACAGGGCTCTATTTTACTGTGTTGAAGTTCTATCTCTACCTTGTCAAAGTTCTGCTTCGTTGGGGGTTTCACTATTGGTGGGTCTCTTACCTTTGGGTGCTGAGGAATTTCAATATTTGTATTAGAATTCTCTAGTCTCGGAAGGTTAAAATGCAGAAGGTGAAGGGTATATGTATCGCCATGCATTCTTGGTCCTACTAGAATAATATTTTTAATCTTGGCACCCTTCTAAATAATTTGCTGCTGAGAAGTAGGAATGTTGACGTATATTGCTCTACTACTTACGAGGATGTCACTCTCGGCAGTCTGGGTCTTTTTCACTACTATTTCTATAAAAAAATGATTGACATTATGTTGCAATATACATGTATCTCTGATTTCTATACAGGTGCTACTCTACCACTGGTCACAAACCTGCAACAACACTATCAGTTAATTCAACAGTCTGTACTGCTGCATGCAAGTATGGTTAAAGGATAGACAACAAAAAAGGAGGCCAAAGAAAAAGTGAAATAGAAACAAAGCAAGCCTACAATGGGCCCTAGAAAGAGAGGGAGGAAATATGGAAAAGAGGTAATGGAAAACCTCTTTGATGCCTATTCTACTGGTATTCCACCGCAAGTCTGAACACTTATCTCTCGATGGGAGCGAGACTACAATACCAAGGAGGAAGGTGAAATAGAGGAGGAGGAAATGTAATTTTTAAAGGACCCCGGTAACAAAAGAAACATACTTTCCCTATTCCACCAGTCTATCCATACAGACTGGATGCTTAAATGTGTCATGGCCAAAAAAATTATGAGCATTGAGGAAATTGGAGGAGACCCAAAAGCTACCTCCATTTTAAATGAGATAAGGACTTTCACAACATCATGGTAATGTTCGTCTAGGCCTCATAGATCGAGAACTGTAAACCATGCACCAGGTGGACATGCCCGGTTCTAGTGTAAAGGAATCTACACCAATTGAGTCATCAGATGATTGATATTTTCTTTTCTGTGTTTTTTTTCTCATGCATACTGCGGATAGGATTTACTTTTTAAAGTTATTGTATGTAAGAGATAGTAAACTGGACATAGTTGATAGTCGAATGTTTAAAATTTTTCAGTACTGGTTGGCCTACAACTCTTTAAGGTGGCCAACAGAGGCCATCAAGTTTTGTTATATGTAACTTGTTGTTCTTTTTTATTAATAGAAAATAGAAAAAATATGCTAAACTTAAAATATATATATAGATATGTAATTTTTTGTTTTTTTTTATTAATAGAAAATAGAAAGAATATGCTAAAAAAAAAAAAAAAAAAAAAAAAAAAAAAAAAAAAAAATTCAATTACTTTATATATAAATAATATATAAATATTTTATTTAAAATCATATTTGGAAAAGATATTAAGCATTACACATCCTTGTATAATGTGTTATAGCTAAATCACTTCCCAAAATAAACATTAATAATAACATTCTACAATCCCCACATTGAGAATAGAAAAGGTCATCAACAATAATATAGAGATTCTTCCCAAAATGCAAGCCTCATTTAATTTATATACTCGCTCATATAATGAAACTAAAGAAACCTTTGTTGTCATAAGTATAACATATATGATTGAGGCTAAAAAGAAGGAATGTAATAAATTGCAACATTCTTTTAATGTCCAAGGCCAAGCTAGGCAAGCTTACGAATATGGACTGAACTGAAAGAAACAAGGAATGAAGTGTTTTTGTATACCGACATCAACTATGTCCTCTGCGGTAAATTGGTTGGGAATTGGAAATTTGAAAATCATTTGTAATTTTTGTAAAGGTCTTGATTGAGCATTCATTAATTCTTGATGAGATTTGAGAAAAAATAGTGTACTATGCATTAAATACATGCTAATAACGTACCCAAGTTGCATTGGACTGATGAGAATGTTATCATTTATCACTTATTCGTAAGCGACCATTGAGAGTTGAGACCAGTCAGTTTTTTCTAATTGATTAATGATTTTCTATGATTGGAGCCACGCTATACCCTATGCTTTGACAACACATTATTCTCCCCATGCAAAATCAGGGAGAAATCTTAATTTCGTGATGATCCCACGAAAGAAAAAAAAAAGAAATATGTAAGCATAAAGTAGTGTATACAAATATGTATTCTATGAATAACATTTGAATGATTTTGCACTAATATGACAAGGTAGGGAATCGGGACATCTTGGTCTCTTTGAAAAGTAGTTCCAAACATTAAGTTACAATGTAGAGAAAAATGTTAGCATCTCTACTCAACGATTATTGATGTCATATCAACTTGAGATAACTTCCATGGTTCATTGGCATACCTGTGCTGAACCTGTTATTGTTTCCTCAACTCGTATTGTGTAAAAGGCCTATTCGAAATTAAAAAAAAAATGAACAGCCTGCCTATGTAGTGGTGTTAAAAATAAGTATAATGTGGAAAAAAAATATGCAGAATCCTTATTTGGAAAATTTTAGAGGAATATAGTCATTTTAAACTTTCATCGATTGTCGAACCAAAAGAAATACGGGCTTCCCAAAATAAGATAAAAGGCGTGTTGGAAATTTCTGAATATTTCAAACAAATAGAGGAAACAAAGTTCCTCAACTAAACACAGAGATTTAATGATAGAGACGTGGACAAAGAGATGGAGTAAACCTCTATTTCATTAAGCATAAAATTACTATTAGAAAATACAATCTTTCATTAGAACTACAGTTCTAGATTACACAAAATACCCCTTACTATGTTTTTCATTTGTTTCTTTTACACAGATCTCTGTTGCGGCAACACATAGTCTTTGGCTGCAGCAACACATAGTCTCTTTTGCGACAACACCCTGTTCCAGTTGCGACAACACACAGAGTGTTCCTCTGCTGCTTCAAACACAACAATAATTATGACAACACACACAAAGTCATTTGTGGTAACACACATATCTGGTTGCGGCAACACATAGGAACAGTTGTAGCAACACACAAAGTTGCTCTGCTGCTACAAAACACAGTGTTTCAGACTTCTCTGTTTTCTTTTCTCTGTCTTCTCTTCTCTTCTTCTTTCTCTCGTTCTCTAGCCGTCTAACCTTAAAACTACTGATTTCTATTACATATATATGTTGAAAACACATTATGACTTAAAACATTAAATAAATAAAAATATCTTTTATTCTTAGCAGCCTTTTAAATGCAGTAAGGTAGTGGGAGATAACATGGTGCTCTTTGAAAAATAAAGTCGGTTGTTGCAGAGATTTTAACCCAGAAAATTTAATGCACGATGGAGTGCAAAAATGAATCATGACTTTGTAGCATCTGTCCTTCTGAAATATCAACAAAAATCATGTTTCTGTCCACCTATTTCAAATTGTAGTTGGAATTAATTTCCAACACTCCCCCTTAACTACAACTGCTGCTATCTTGCATACCCAGACATTCTCTGAGATAATCAAAACTTTTCTTCCCCAATGGTTTTGTCAAGATGTCAGCAAATTTCTCCTCTGTTCTACAATGTTGCAAAACAATTTCACCATTGCTCATTAGCTCTCTGATGTAGTGATACTTGGCATCAATGTGTTTCGTTCTCTTGTGAAACACTGAATTCTTTGACAATGCTATTGCTGAGCTATTGTCACAATATATTGTTGTGCCTTCTACCTATTTATGACACAAGCTCCTCAACATTCTTCTCATCCAAACTGCTTAACATGTTGCTGCTGTAGCTGCCACATACTCTGCCTCTATTGTTGATAAAGCAACTATTGGTTGCTTCTTGGAAGCCCATGAAATGGCTCCTGATCCCATATGAAACACATATCTAGATGTTCTCTTCTTGTCATATACACTTCCAGCCCAATCACTGTCAGTATAACCAATCAATTCAGAACTTTCAGATGAGGAGTAGAAAATACCATTCCCCTTCATTCCATTCACATACCTTAGAATCCTCTTGGCTGCCTGCCAATGAGTCTATTTCGGTCTTTCCATAAATCTGGAAATTAAACTCATAGCATGCATAATATCCAGCCTAGTTGCAGTCAAGTACATGAGGCTGCCAACTATGCTCTTATACAACCTTGGATCAAAATCCTTGTTGCTATCTTCTTTGCTCAATTTTAACCCCGTGACTGTTGGAGTTACAACTGCCTTGTTGTTCTGCATGTTGAATCTTTTCAACACTTCTTCAACATATTTTTCTTGAGAGATTAAAGTCCCATTTTTAGTTTTCTCTATCTCTATTCCAAAAAAATATCTCAAATAACCCAAATAAATAATTTTAAATTCACTCTTCATGACTACTTTGAAATTAGCAATGAGAGAAACTTCATTGCCCGTAAAGATTAAATCATCTACATATAAAACAATAATAAGTATCTTACCGTTATATTCTTTTATGTAGAGTGGGTTCTCCATCACATTTCTCAAACCCATTTTCAATCAGGTAAGCATCTATCCCGCTGTACCATGCTCTCGGTGCTTGCTTCAACCCATAAAAAACTTTCTTCAACTTGCACACTTTGTGCTCTTGGCCTTCAATTTCATAGCCTGGAAGTTGTTCAACATATACATCTTCTTTCAGCACTCCGTTCAGGAATGCAGATTTCACATCCATTTGGTAAACCTTCCATTTCTGTTGTGCTTCTATGGACAACACTTTTCTCACCATTTCCATCCTTGCAACCGGTGCAAAGGTTTCTTCATAATCTCTTCCTTATTGTTGCTTGTAGCCTTTGACAACAAGTCTTGCTTTGTGCCTTTCTATCTTGACTTCAACATTTCTCTTGGTCTTGTAGACCCATTTTACTCCGATGACTTCTTTACCTTTAGGAAGGTCCACTAACTCCCATTTATTACTCTTTTCTATCGCACCAATCTCTTCGTTCATTACTTCAATCCATTTTTCTTCCTTTTCAACTTCTTCAAAATGAATTGGGTCATCAACATGACAATACAAAGAAAATAAAGAGTTCAGACCAACATTATCACTTACCTCTTCTTGTTCATAAATCTCACTCAGATTTCTGAATGTCGGTCTTCTTGGTGTACTTGGAGTTCCACTTGAACTGGATGGAGTTTCAGTTCTCTGTGGTGTGCTTGAAGAGGAACTTCCTTGATTTCTCAAGGTTATTCTATTTCCAACTTGTGGTGTGGTTTGTTATGCTTGTGGTGGTGGAGGAGGAGGAGCCACCAAAGAGGGGTTATTTACTGATGTCCCTTCCTCTTCTTCTTCGTGAGACACATATGTCTTCACATTCACCGTTTTCTCTAAACTTCCATCCCAGGCTTCTTCCTCAATGAACTGCACATCTCTGCTTATGATAAACTTCTTGGTTGATGGGTTATACTTTCGGTATGCTTTTGACTCATCACTGTATCCAACAAGGATACACTTCTCCCCCTTGCTGTCAAGCATATTTCTTAGCTGATTCGGAATGTGTGCATAAGCCACACAACCGAATACTCTCATGTGGGTGACAAACTACTTTATGTTGCTCCACGCTTATTTTTGAACTCTGTTCATCACAACTTTCATTGGGCATCTATTCAAGATGTACGCTGCACAATATACAACTTCAGCCTAATACTCATTTGGCAAATGTTTTTCCTTCAGCATACTTCTAACCATGTCTATGATGGTCCTGTTCTTCCTTTCTGCAACACCGTTTTGCTGAGGTGTGTACCTTGTGGTAAACTGCTTATGTATGCCATTCTCCCTACAGAAACGTAGGAACTCTTTGGAGATGTATTCTCCACCTCTGTCAGTTCTTATCACTTTGATGTAGTGCCCAATCTGCTTCTCAACATGAGCTTTGAAGTGGCAGAACTGCTCAAACACTTCACTCTTCTGTTTGAAGAAGTACACCCATGTCTTTCTGGTGTAGTCATCTATTAATGTCAAAACATATTTGTTGCCAGCTAAAGATGGTGTTTTCATTGGTCCACATAAATCTGAGTGGAAAATATCTAAGGGTGCCTTTTCCCTTATACTCTTCCATGCTGGAAAGCTTTCTCTGTGTTGTTTTCCCAAGATGTAGCCTTCACAAAGGCTGTCCGGTTTTTCAATCAATGGTAATCCACTTTACACCGTGATGCGGTACGAGGCTTTGAAATACCTGAGATCTTGATGAAAACTGTGCATATAAAAATGCATCTCAATTATTTTCCCAATAAAACTCAAATCCGGCAATCTCAACTTTTCAAATTTCGGAAGCTCATAGGATTTAAAATCCCTCTATCCATAATCAAATTTAAATACCACTCAATTTCCATTTATGGCTAATAACTATGCTTCATTCATACTTTTATTAATGTCTTTTCAACAATCTTATAAAAGACCTTAGTTAACTAGCCATTTGTTCTTTCCATAAATTCAGCCTTTGTAAATAGCCAAATGCCAAATAATTTAAAGTAACAAACCTTGTTATATCAGTCCACCAGGTTTGTTAACAAATCTGTCTCATAGTAGTACTGCACTCTTACTATGCTCTCGTGACATCTTCACACAAAATTTGTTCCTTTCCGGCGTATTAACCATTATGTTCTGGATCTGCGCAACATAATAATTGAATTGTGTGTTTCTTTCAAACTTGGCTCCCCACTAAAATCTCGCTTCAACCATCTCATTTTCCCAACGCTGCAATTTAACATTCCTGCACTGCGTTCTTAACACTTTTATCAATTTCAACGCATTCAATTCATATCAACTGTTCTCATTCCAACGCATTCAGTTCTGGCATTTCACAAAATGACTTTTGAACCTTCACTAAGATGCATCTATCACTAATCGGTTCATTGTTCCATTGAAAAGACAGAGTAAAAACGAATTCTGCTCCTCTTATGAAAGAGTTTCATCACATACCTTGTTCAGAATCTGCGTCCAACGATTCTTGACAAGCCAACTTCCTTGCGCGTTACTGAGAGTCTCCCTAACACGCAGGCTCGAATTTACATTGAGGAACCAGTTCTTAACACGGTGTATATATTACAATCTGCGATTTACAAATGCCTTAAACAAACAGTGAAATCGAAATACCCATTTAAATTGAATTTTGGTTCATCGCTTCTGATCTGGTTCTGCGTTAAGTCACGTTGCAGCGCTCGATTTCCCAATCGATCGATCCATCCTGCAACTTATAAATATTCATATAACCATAAAACTTCTATAGAGTAATGAATTTCAAACCAGAGGTTTATTTCTGCTGTACACGTTGCCATTTAACCTGTGCCATGCGACCTCTTCACAATTCTTCAATCCACGAACAGATAGTGATACATAACTGATTCCAAAAGTTTCGAACTTTTGAAATGTCCGGATGCCCAGTAACTACAGCGCTATAGCTTTATGCTTAATGATCCATTGATTTTTATTCAATACAATCCATTGCTTGATTGCATTTGCCGTAGCTTTTGGTCCTGCTTTCGCTTTTGGCTCAATACAGAATCTGAAGTCGATTCTTCCAAACTCAACGCTTCCTCAATGCTGGTTTTCAAAGACTTCTGTTCAGCGCACCTGCACACCTTCCAATCACTTAGATAACATCATTATTTAACTGTCATTCAGTGCTGCATTAACAATCAATCTGCGTGTCCTGTGACAACATAAATTAAATGGATTTTAATTCAAGCTCAGCTTAGATAATGATCAGTCTTCACAGCGTTCCATTGGCCAGCGTTCCACCAGTTGTATGATGAATTTAAAAACATCGATTATACAGTTCGATCTTCAATTCGACTTAAATCGATTTCCTTCCCTTATGTTTAACACAATTACAGTTGAGTCTATTCATAAAATCACACATCCTGGACATTTGTCATTAAAACTGAATAGATCCTCTACTTCATGATGAAGCAGCTGGGCGCTCCATTTTTTTTTTCATTTTTGGAAATTAACCCCACAGATCAATATAAAATAGTCTCTCATTCATTTAACATAGCTTTACCATTATACTTAGCAGTCATCATATCAACGTTAAATAGCATCGAATCGTTTTGACTATACACAGCCTTATGTCAGAGACTAATTCCCAGGTTCAAACACATTCACACACTCAGATTCAATACGCTCATATAACTCAAAAAAATACAATCCTCATATATAAAAAAAAACAAACAATTACAAGAACTTTCGATTCATAGCCAGATATTCAACATTTAGGCCTTTTACAATTGCGGAAGGCTCTTGCTGTTTAATCCTACTCTCAATCTCTCCTTTCTCACAATCTCTCCCTCCTATTTATACAATTTTAAAAGTAATCTAATTTAATGCTTTATCCCTTCAATTCCTCAACAAACCCCTAAATCTCTCAACATCCCTAAAAGATAGATTCTTATCCCTAAGACTTAGAAACTAATTCCAACTTAGGCTCCATCATTAATTCTAAATAATCTAGAAACTAATTTCTCTCATATTTACAATTTCTCACAAATAATTAATTAATCACTCAAAATAATATTAATATTTACATGAAATTTAATATTTCTTTCAAAACATGAAACCCCCTAGCTTAGATAAAATACAAGGTGTTTTTCGGAGCTAATGCTCCTGCATCAGACTCCCCATGTAAGAAAATTCATGACCACCTGGTCATAAGTCTGGATAATTATTTCCTCCTGGATCCCAAATTTTATTTTGTAATCTTTCCTTGCTTGTCAATTTCTTTACTGTTGTTGTTATCTGCTGTTGTCCTCCAGGTTTCCATATTTTGTGTTGTAGTGCTCCACTTGCTCTGCCTTCCAAGTCTGCTACTGTCTTCCTCTTGTTGTCACTCCTTTTCTTTCTTTCGGCTGTCTTTCTCTGGGATGTTTTTATCATTAACCTCCTTATCAACTCAATTTCTCTGTCCAGTATGTCCTCTATCTGCTGATTGTTTCCATCTCTTGATTGCTGAACTCTCATTCTTGCTTGTTCTTCACTTGTTTTGATCGCTTCCTTTTCACCCTTACTGCTGTTTTGCACCTTTTCTGCTGCTGCTACATCGTCTTTTAGAATAATTTCTTGCCTCTGTTTTCTGCATCTGTCAATTTCTTCTTGATTATTATTTATGACAACTGCTTTGTCATCCTTCTTCAACAATCTATCCTTAACATCCTTCAGTAGATGTTCTTCCTCTCCTTCTTCCATTTGGCTATCCACCTGTGCCAAATATGTTCCAGCGTCTGCAACAACATCTTCAATCATAAGACAATCATTATAATAAAAAAAATAAGGCCTCTGTACCTCTTTTCCCTTTAGCAACACTTCAATATGTTGCGTTGATTTCTCTTCTTCTGTCAGCATATCAGTATGCTGATCCAAACTCAAAGAACTCTTGAGACTGTCAGCTAGTCTCCCCTTCTCATCAACTATTTCAATGATGTCTTCCAGCATTTGTTCACTGTAGTGAACTGATTCTTTCCCAGCCTCTTTATCATATTCTGCTTCAAAACTTTCATTTTCTAGAAGGTACTCTTTCACATCTTTGACAGTTTTAAAAAACTGCCTATCTTCGTCCAAACCTGCAATCACACACAAATCATTAGTTTTAAAATCACAAGACCTTACGATCTTATTTGATGCTTCAGTCATCAAGTCTTCGGGCTGCTTCGAATCATTCATATGATTCAACTCCTCTAGCTCTTCATCACTTTCAAAAAGTAATGGTCCACTTTCTGGGTAACATATCGAAACTTCAACATCTTCTTCAGCATCTTCATTTTGCTGTAGCTCAACTCTTTCGAGCTTCTCTATCCTCTGTTTGGCATCTATAACCTATTCAAGTTCCCTTAGTTCCTTTATCAATTGCATATTCACCTGATGATTCCTCTTCTCTTGTAGCCTCTGCCACTTCAGCTTCTTTCTCATGACATAACCATGCTTCTGGTTTTCCTCACTTCTTTGCAACATCTCCATTAACACCTCAAGCTGAACTGCTATCTCAGCCTTCTCCCTCTCATATTCCTCTTTGCTTAACTGTCTCTGTATGCCAATTGCCTTGGCATCCTTCTTCTTTTGTCCTCTGCTGTGGTTTATTTCAGAACCTCTGTTACGACTGTCACTAGTCATCATCCTTTCCATCTCTATGAGTCCCTCACTCACTTTAATATGAGTTGCACTAAAGCCTCTTCAACAGCAAGTCCTGTCCTGCCGCTACTTACCTCACCAAGCTCTCCTCACTCAGTCTTTTGGCAAGCAATTGGTTCTCAATCTCTGGAACCTCCTTTGAGCACTTCTCTTTGCTCTTCATGGGCTTCAACTCATCTGCATGTTCTAAGAACACAACTGTCCTCCTTTTCCAATATCTATTGGAATTCCCCAAGGTTCTGCCACACCTATGTTTTTACTAAGAAACTTTCACCAGTTTTCTTTATCTGTTAGCAATTTTAAACACGTCTTCTATGGAATTTCCTTTTGGGAGTTGCAATAATACTTCTGCTTTAATGCAAAGACTACAATATTCTATTCAAATAAAACCATATCATCTTACCTCCAAGATCTCGTCTGATCTTGTCCTTCCATTCACCTGTACTTCAATTACCTTCAGAATCTCACCACTCCTGCAAATCTGTTTCAGCAAATATTTATGCTTCCTTTGCACAATTCCTCGATATTCAACTACTGTCAATCAGATTTTAAAATCTGATGCTCTCTTCCAATCTTCTAGCAAACTTTAGTTGTCAGCAAAAATTCCTTCTTTGTTGAGTTTCTTCATTGCTGCAACCATCAATCCTCATTCCATTTCTTTGTCAGTAAAACTCAAATCAAAATTCACCAAACACAATAACTGCACGATCCAAGTGAATTTCCATTCCCCAACATCGCTGTGGATTCTTTCTGTCTCTGCAATCTTTGCTTAATTCTGCTTTACCTGCCTCTAAGAACTTAATTGTTCTTCTCCATTCTCTAATTTGTGCTACGGTTGCTTGTGTTGTCGGATTAAATCCAGTCCTTCACCGCACACATCTCTCCACACATGATTTGATATAAATTCAAATTCAGTCTTCAACACTTTTCAAGAGACCTTCATACAGAGCCAGGCTCTGATACCAAAAATGATGCAGACAGGGCCTGCAATACCCAGGATCTTCAATAAACATGCATATAAAAATGCATCTCAATTATTTTCCCAATAAAACTCAAATCCGGCAATCTCAACTTTTCAAATTTCGGAAGCTCATAGGATTTAAAATCCCTCTATCCATAATCAAATTTAAATACCACTCAAAATAATATTAATGTTTGTAAATTTAATATTTCTTCAAAACATGAAACCCCTAGCTTAGATAAAATACAATGTGTTTTTCGGGTTGATGCTCTATCGACTCAGGTACGTACGTTCTTAACACTTTTATCAATTTCAACGCATTCAGTTCATATCAAGCTGTTCTCATTCCAACGCATTCGGTTAATATCAATTGTTCTCATTCAACGCATTCAGTTCTGACATTTCACAAAATGACTTTTGAACCTTCATTAAGAGGCATCTATCACTAATCGATTCACTGTTCCATTGAAAAGACAGAATAAAAACGAATTCTGCTCCTCTTATGAAAGAGTTTTCATCACATACCTTGATTAGAACCTGCGTCCAACGATTCTTGACAAGCCAACTCCTTGCGTGTTACTGAGAATCTGCAGGCTCGATTTTACATTGAGGAACCAGTTCTTCAACACGGTGTATATATTACAATCTGCGATTTACAAATGCCTTAAACAAACAGTGAAATCGAAATACCCATTAAATTGAATTTTTGGTTCATCGCTTCTGATCTGGTTCTGAGTCAATTCACGTTGCAACGCTCGATGCAACTTATGAACATTCATATAACCATAAACCTTCTACAGGGTAATGAATTTCAAACCGGAGGTTTATTTCTGCTGTACACGTTGCCATTTAACCTGTACCATGCGATCTCTTCACAATGCTTCAATCCACGAACATATAGTGATTGGTATCTTGATTCCAAGTTGAACTTTTGGAAATGTTCACGGATACCCGATATTCAGCTTCTTGTAAGTCCATTGATTTTTCATTCAATACAATCCATTGCTTGATTTCGAGTTTAGTAGCTTTCGGTCCTGCTTTCGCTTTTGGCTCAATACAGAATCTGAAGTCGATTCTTCCAAACTCAACACTTCCTCAACGCTAGTTTTCAAAGACTTCTGTTCAGTGCACCTGCACACCTTCCAATCACTTAGATAACATCATTATTTAACTGTCATTTGGTGCTGAATTAACAATCAATCTGCGTGTCCTGTGACAACATAAATTAACTGGATTTTAATTCAAGCTCAGCTTAGATAATGATCAGTCTTCACAGCGTTCCATTGGCCAGCGTTCGACCAGTTGTATGATGAATTTAAAAACATCGATTATACAGTTCGATCTTCAATTCGACTTAAATCAATTTCCTTCCCTTACGTTTAACACAATTACAGTTGAGTCTATTCATAAAATTATGACCGAACACAATCACACATTCTGGACATTTGTCATTAAAACTGAATAGATCCTCTACTTCATGATGAAGCAGCTGGGCGCTCCATTTTTTTTCATTTCTAGCAATTAACCCCACAGATCGATATAAAATAGTCTCTCATTCATTTAACACAGCTTTACCATTATACTTAGCAGTCATCATATCAACGTTAAATAGCATCGAATCGTTTTGACTATACACAACCTTATGTTAGAGACTAATTCCCAGGTTCAAACACATTGACACACTAAGATTCAATACGCTCATATAACTCAAAAAAATACAATCCTCATATATATTAAAAAAACAAACAATTACAAGAACTTTCGATTCATAGCCAGATATTCAACATTTAGGCCTTTTACAATTGATGAAGGCTCTTGTTGTTTAAGCCTACTCTCAATCTCACCTTTCTCACAATCTCTCCCTCCTATTTATACAATTTTAAAAGTAATCTAATTTAATGCTTTATCCCTTCAATTCCTCAACAAACCCCTAAATCTCTCAACATCCCTAAAAGATAGATTCTTATCCCTAAGACTTAGAAACTAATTCCAACTTAGGCTCCATCATTAATTCTAAATAATCTAGAAACTAATTTCTATCATATTTACAATTTCTCACAAATAATTAATTAATCACTCAAAATAATATTAATTTTTACATGAAATTTAATATTTCTTCAAAACATGAAACCCCTAGCTTAGATAAAATACAATGTGTTTGGTGATGTCATGACCCTCAACCATTGTCATGTGCAACAAGTTCAGGCCTCCGAAATTGAGATTTCCAAATCTCAAGTGATATAACCAGTTTTCATCTTTCACTTCCTCTTGAAAGACCTCTTGTGTTATAGCTGCTACATTTCTACTTTCCTTCAAGTCTGCTCTGAGCTTGAGAGGAAACATCCTATTCTTGTCATCTGCACCTCTGCAATGACTTTCTTTCTTGGAGGTATGTCCATGATTGTGCACACATCATCTTTGAAGAATACATTTTAGCCCTTGTTTATGAGCTGTCCAATGCTCAAAAGATTACATTTCAAGCCAGGTACATAATATACATCTGACACAAACTTATGTTCTCCATTTTTTGCCATGATATTACTCTATCTTTTCCTTTGACAGAGATCTTAGTATTAGTTCCTCCTATTACTTCAGATTTAACATTTTCAACAAGATTGGCAAACATTTCCATGTTTCTAGTCATGTGGTTACTACAACCTGATTCTAAGAACCATACATCATCTTGTCTATCTTGTGCTACATTATATGTTAAGAACACATTTTTCTGGTTCTTTTATTCTTTTGTAAAACTAGCATTCTGCCTATTATTCATGTCAATTTTTTTTTCCTACATTCATTGGCATAGTGCCCATATTTTTTGCGATAATGACATTGGACTTGGGATTTATCATACCTTTGTCCATGTGCTTGATTTTGGCTTGAGCCTTCATTCTGGTTCTGATTTCTGCTCTTTCCACTCAAACTTGCAGGGCTATTTCTTCCTCTAGTTTGGCTTCTGCCTCTTCCTCGGTTGCTTGATCTTACTTGACCTCTGTTTCAGCCAAAAGACATTTGGGTCTTGAAGGCTTGTTCCAATGACGAATCTGATCCTCTGTTCAGTCTGCGTTCATGAGACATCAGGGATGCACTAAGCTCATCCACTGTGTAAAGTGAGAGATCCTTTATCTCCTCTATTGCCACTACTATGGCATCAAATATTGAGGGTAGACGTCTCAACATTTTCTCCACTATTATTCTCTCTTCAAGTGTGTCTCCATGAGACCTTATCTGGGTAACCAACCCAATAACATGAGTGAAGAATGAGTCTATAGTGTCAGACTCTTTCATACAGAGAGTTTCAAAATCTCTCCTTAGCATTTGTAGCTTTGTTGTCTTCACCTTCTCCATGCCTTGATAGGCAGTTTTGAGAATATCCCGTGCATCCTTAGACTTTGTTACTACTGCAATACTTGGGAAAATACTCTTGTGCACCGATTGAAAGAGATAGAAGAGGGCTTTGTAGTCTTTCTTCCTATTATCTTTTAACAAGTCTCTTTCTGCTGCTGTCAAAGAAGCCAACGTTGTTTCATCTGCTGGTTCTGGGTAGCCATTCTCAACTAGCTCCCATATGTCCTGTGAAGAAAACAAGGCTCTCATAGTGATAGCCCAATATTCATGATTCTTCCCATTAAACTATGGAAGTTAGGGATTCGTGAAGCTGGTGCCTGCTGCTGCCATTGTAACTGTTCAAACCTTACAATTTTCTTGACTGTGTTAAACAAATAGAAGCTTTCTCTTTTCGAGAGAAATCTGCTTCAAAAAACCTTCTAACAACTTCTGCAGTGAAGAGCGATCTCTGTTTCGTTCACTGAGAACCTAGACTAGCTCTGATACCATGTTTGAAATTTCTGAATATTTCAAACAAATAGAGGAAACAAAGTTCCTCAACTAAACATAGAGATTTAATGATAGAGATGTGCACAAAGAAATGGAGTTAAGATCTATTTCATTAAATATAAAATGACTATTACAAAACACAATATTTCATCAGAACTACAGTTCTGTATTACACAAAATACCCCTTACTGTGTTTTTCATTTGCTACTTTTACACAGATTTCTGTTATGGCAACGCACAATCTTCTGTTGTGGCAACACACAGTCTCCTTTGCGGAAACACCCTGTTCCAGTTGCGGCAATGCACAGAGTGTTCATCTACTACTTCAAACATAGCAAAAGTCGCGGAAACACACACAGTCAGTTGCGGCAACACATAGATCTTGTTGTGGCAACACACAGGGACAGTTGCGGCAACACACAGAGTTGCACTACTACTACAAAACACAGTGTTTCAGACTTCCTCTATTTTCTGCTCTTTGTCTTGTCTTCTCTGCTTCTGTCTCTGATTCTCTAACTATCTAACCTTAAAAACACTGATGTATATTACATATAGATGTTGAAAACACATTATGACTTAAAAAATTAAATAATTAAAAATATCTTTTGTTCTTATCAACCTTTTAAATGCGGTAAGGCAGTGGGAGATAACGCGGTGCTCCTTGAAAAACAAAGTCGGTTGTTGCAGGGATTTTAACCTAGAAAATTTAATGCACGATGGAGTGCAAAAATGAATCATGACTTTGCGGCATCTGTCCTTCTGAAATATCAACAAAACTCAGATTTCTGTCTACCTGTTTCAGATTGCAATTGGAATTAATTTCCAACAAGGCATTCAGATTCTAAATCGTTTTCGAAAATTTTCAAATGTGTGTAATCTTTGTTATCTTTTTTTATGAGTATTATTGTAACATGAAATTTTGGAAAAAAAAGTGTGCTTATGAATTTAGTTTGTATGTTAAAGTTTTGATTTGTTGTGAATCCATATTTTTAAAAGAAGGAACAAGCTATTAGGAGAAAAAAAAAAATTATTAAAAGTAAGTTAAATTTCTTGAAAAAAAAATTAAACATAAAGAATAAAAAATATGTAGTTTACATGAATTTGTTCAATATCAATATTGGATAAAAGTTGAGGGAGATGAACAGTGTTGGTGGATTGCGAAACCAAAATAAATACCAACAACCAAAAATTAGATAAAGGCGTTGACATTCTAAATAATTTTGAAAAATGAATTTTTGGAAAATAATTTAGTTTATTTGAGGTTTTGGTTGGCAATCCACTCATTATCAAAAACATCACAACTTTGAAATGATTATGTTAAGATAATAAAAAAAATAAGATAGCTAATAAATAAAAATGTTCATTATGAGTTGAGATAATTTTTCCATCATCAATATTGCGGGGAAGTTGGGATATATGAACAGTACTAGTGAAATACAAGAATTTAATTTGGAAGGAACAGCTTTTCATGTCAAATTTTTGTGAAATGGACAAAGAAAAGAAAATGGTTTACTGAACTTCCAGTTGAACTCCACAAAAACTGGACAGTTTGTCTCATTGAAACTTGAAACACAAAAACTCATTAAAGACAGAGACCCAAAAATTCTTTAAAAAATAGATAAAAAAAATTATTATTCCCATACACCATGTAAGTAATCTCTATAGTACTGACATAATCTAGGCCTATGACAGATTATATATATATAGAGATACTATGAAAAACCATATATTTATATATACACTAATCACATTGTGAGTCAGTTTAATGAGAATGTCCTTCAAGATGTCGAATTTTTGAAACAAATAGATGACATGGATGACCCCCAATGAGGAGTTGGGCAAGTTAACTGATTCGAGTTGCAGAGAGTGTAACTTACTGAGATAAGACAAGAGATAAAGTGCCATACATCCTTTATCACCCAGTGTAAAACGAACTGTCAAATAAACATGATATGATCTGATAATAAAGCATGTATATGATCTGATATGATGTGGCCATTTAATTTGTAAAGAGGCATTTTCACGGAGACTTTTGAGCGAATAAACCAATGGGAATACTACCCTCATCCTTTGTTGCATCTCGACATTGGCACTACCATCCATTTTTAGTATGTGTTTAATTTAGAGCCGCCTCAGTGACCTCCACCCCTTTATCCGCTTGTATTTTGAAAAATATTTGACAGAACTTTCACACAGAATCCCTCGAGTTCATGCAACAAAAATAATAACATGCTACTAATACCTTTAGTAATAATACGATTATATTAAATGCAACAAGTTATATAAGATATTGCAGAGAGTGGTCATTGAAAATCTGTGTATGAACAAATTTGATAACATAGAAACCTAAGGAGTCAGACAATTAATTAGGATTCGGTGGGGATTGAACACATCCCAAGAAATTGGTTAAACAGTTAAGTAGGAGTTAGTGGAGAGATCTTATAGTCAAATATATTTCAATCGTTTAACATTCAATAAAATAATTCCCAATAGTGTAGAGTGTGGCATCCTAAGAAAGTTTTTCCATTCAATAAAACGATGCCCAATAATGTAGAGTGGCATCCTAGGAGAGTTCTTCCCATACGATGTAACTAAAATTAAAAGATACTTATGTAACTAATTCAAAAGACCACAGTTTCATGTATAAATAATAATAATATAACATTAAAATTAATTATTTAATTAATTAATGAATAACAATTATTTTACCTTTTAAGGGTGTATTTCTTCATTCGGGGTAATGTCTTCTGCTAGTTGTCGTGAGGCGTTTAATTTCCGTTTGCCACACTTTTTCTCTTTTCCTTATCCAGATGTTTTATTGACTTTCCATCTCATGCTTCTCTACACATGTTATAAGTCATCACATGAGTTTTTCGAGATCCTTCCACAACAGATGAGGAGCCTTTGGATTTCGGCAAGGAGAGTGCACGTGGTGGACCCATTTTTACATCCTAAGAAGAAATCAATAAATAGAATTTCCTTCATCGATCCTCCCTCCTCGTTATCAAAACTACATGTTTCCACCTTTTTTATGCAAGGAAACATTCATTTCTTCCCCAACAAAATATTTCTCCATTCCTTCACTAGATTTAGACCCTTCTCTAATTTATGACTTGTTTCTCTCCCTACTCCTACTGAAGTTAACTCTAGCGTAGAATTGTTTCTAAAAAAAACCTCTGAAACCTTGTCAAGAAAAAGAAAAAAATGGTGGTAAGGGATGATATTCCACTCTTTGGCGTCCCCATTCTTGAGGAAAGAAATTTGGTTGAACGATTTGTTGGAAAGATGTTAAGTCCCCTCCCCTTTGGGTGTTGCATAGACCAACATTGGTTTCATATTCTGGGCTTCTCACCTCAATTCAATGTCTTGGTTTGTGGTGATTTTGTATAATTCTAAATTACTCAGATGAAGTTGAAAATGTATTAGCGCAAGACTATCCTTGGGGGTTATCACACTTAAACCTTAACTGATGTCATTTTGATTTCAACACAACCCGTCAACCCATGGATATGTAAAAGGTATGGGCTATTCTTCTAGGTTTACCTTTAATTTTGTGGAATTCACACATCCTTGAAGAAATTAGGAATCAAATCTATAACTTTTTATGTTTTGAGGATTGTTTCTTTAATAAGCTTAATTGCAGGGTCCCTTAGGTGGAGGTCAAAGTAGACCTAAGGGGTGATATCATTTAAGAAATAAAGATGGCCTATAAAGATACAAAATGGAATCAAACAATTGATTATTAGAGACTACCTTTCAGGTGTTTCACATGCCATAAATTAAGACACCCAATTGTTTCATGTGAAAAAAAAATGCTTGAAATCTCCAGCACAATAAGAAAACTTGAATTGAAAATTATCCTATGATGGATTTACAATCATCTTTGACAAAGGGTGTGGCTTTGTTAGAGGTTCATTGTCAATCAATTCATGAGGTAGAGAGGAGGATAAAATATGTGGAGCCTCAGTTTGATCCATGGGGTCTTCATTCAATGAACCTATGACATATCACGTGTGTTCTTGGCATACTAAACAATACCCTTAATTTGACTACATATTGAAAAATACCTCTAAAAGTGACATTATTTAACCCCCTACCAATACGAACCCAATACACCTTCCCAATTTAAAAAAAAACCTACTTTCACTAGATATTATAGGTATCCATTTTTTCGTTAAGATTTTTTATACCCGTTTGTATTTTTTCGTGAACTTTGAGCTGCATTTTTTATATCTACCAATAAAAAAACCCTTTCCCCCCTATTATATGCTCAATATATTATGCCTTTTTTCCTCAATATATATCCCCCAATATGAATGCACGTGATATGGTATTTCTCCCTTAGTGAAGCCCCCGTGGTCTGGTCCTACTTTCCAAATTGTTGTGGATTTTAGTAAGATTCCTCCTAACATTCTCTCCTCCTCAATCCTAAATGATAACATACATAAAAATGGTGAAAATTTTAATAATGAATTCCAAAAACTTGGAGATATTTCTAATGTAAATATTGAAGGGACATTGATTCTCTCTCATATTTTTCTCGACATGGCTATGGTGGTTTTTTCCTCTTACTTGATTTCTATCAAGTCCTCCTCCTCAATGGCCCCTTTCCCCTTAGTTAATTACTTTTCATCCTCCTATGTTGCTTGGATTCATTGGGCTCATGTAACTGAGAATAACCCCATCAAGGACATTGGTTCAGGGGTCTCCTCAGGTTTTATACAATTTAAAAGGATATCATATCCCCTTCATTATCAAGTTGGTAGCTAAGAAGAGCCACCCTTTTCCAGCCCGATAATGGATGCACCGGTAGTGGGACACGCAAGAAGAAAATCCTATTTTTGAGAGTTCTACGAAAATTCCAAAGAAAATATTTAGAGCGGAAACTAAACCATGATTTTTAGGGTTATTGAAGAAAAAGGCCCCTCATGGTGCTATAAAAAAATATTATTTCTTTGAATTTGTGGGGTTTCAGGGGTGCTTCCAAAAGACACTCCCTCAAAAGGCTTATTCATAATAATAGTCCTCAAATTAGTCTATCACAAGAAACTATGACGGATGGATGTAAAGCTAAATATTTTATTGAACCTTGGCTTAGAAGTTGGTCTTTATTTGTATTCAATGCCCAATGTCTATATGGTAGTACCATTGCAACTTGGAATTCAAGCTTCATCATTTCATCAATTTCTTATTTTCCTCACTATATCTCTATCAAATTGGAATATGGTAGTATCATTGCAACTTGGAATTCAAGCTTGATCAATTCATCAATTTCTTCTTTTCCTCACTATATTTCTATCAAATTGGAATTTCATGATTTTAGTAAAAAAATCAAAATTTGAAATGTTTATGAACATCACCTGGAATGAAGACCTTTCTAGGAATATCAAGTAGCTTATGGAGCTCTCAAAGTACAATTATTGATTCTTGGAAGTGAACTAAATCTCACCGTGTCTCCTAGAGAAGTTTTGGGTGCATATCCTCACAAAGACTTGTTGCAGGAATTTTTCTCTCAGATTTTTTATTCAAATAAACTAATTGATTTGGAACCCATTAAAAATTTCCCCACCTAGTGAAACCTCAAAACAAGTGAAATTTTAATCTCCAAGCAATTGGATCATTTCCTCATATATAAATCTCTTTTTTCCTCATCACGGGTGGAAGTAGGTGGCATTTCAGACCATTCTACCATTGACTTAGATATTGTCCAAGATGGAATCAAACCTCCTTCCCTATTCAAATTCAATCATGTTTGGATTGAGGAAGAGGATTATAGGAAATTGGTCAAGGATCCTTGGTCCCCTCTTAGTTTGGAATGAAAAAGATCATATATAAAGGAATTTGCAAAGAAATTAAAATTTATCAAAAGGAAATCAAAATATTGGATTAAGGAATACAATTCTTGATCTAATGCTAAGTTGAATTATTTGGAAACAAAAAATCATGACCTATATAATTCATATGATGTCAGTTCCCTTTCCGAGGAAGATAATGATTTTTTGTGCTCTTTGGAGTGTATAAAATGAAAAATTTTATCCAAAGAAGAGGAATCTTGGAGACTCAAAAGCTACACAATCTAGATTAGGGAAGGGGATAACAACATGACATTTTTCCACAGTTACAAAATTTTTATAAAAAATATCAAAATTATTTTTTCTATTAAGGATGGGGAGGGTTCTTATCCTATGTCCCAGTGAACAAATAAAGACTCAATATGCTTGGGGTCTGGGAATGGAAACAAATAACTAAGTTGAATACCTTACACTTTGGAAGAGACTAGTGAATGCATTGGCAAAGAAAATAATAAAAACAAAAGTGTTTGGCGACTAAATGATTGTAATATGCCATATGTGGAAAGCATAACCTCTCTTCCCATCTTGTAGAGGACAATTTTGAAAACTATCCAATTTGAGTAAATCAAATTCTTTGATGTGTATAGACAATTTAACATAATGGCAGATTCATTGGGAAATAAGGGAGTAACATTAGAGAAAGGGAAATTAGAATTTGATCACGGGAGGCTTTACAACTCATCGATTCCATGATTAATGAAATCAATAATTATGTCTTCTATAAAGAATATAATGGCCCTCACAGTTGAATAATTGAACCAATAATCATGGTGGATCCCCTCTATATACCTATCTCATTGAACATATGTTTAATAACTCAAAAGTCGGTGAATATTTGCAATAATCAAGGACTCTCATTAATTTTTCATTCCTGTAACATGGAGGGAATGAACGCCTATACAAATTTATTTAACATTTGACAATCTAAGGTAATGAGATGGGAGAACAAGTGGCATAAGGATTCAGTGCAAAAATGTTTGAAAATGTTAGCACAAGTGTGGAGAGCCTCGACCCTCATCACATATTCACTTATCTAGATCAAAGTTAATATTATTATCCCTTTGTATCATATGATTGAAATTCCTTGGACCTGATCAGGACCCAAGCATTGATTTAGTAATCCTACATGTCAATGATTGAGGGAGGAATTTAAGGATGAGTAGTGGGAATATATGATTTTGAGTTGCATGCTCTATACCTACACCACATTGATTCTAAACATTCATAGTTGTGAGAAAAGGAGCCCTTTACCCTTTGAATCTCAATTCAAGAAGTATTATATTTTGAAAATGGAACAGTTGGGAAATCAGTTACACGAGGAAAAGAAATTTAAAACCAATAGGTTGTCTACAAGGTTACTAGAATCAGTTTAAGGGATTCTAAATACCCTCCAATAGAATAATATTGCAAAGGAGCATGATCAAAAATTGTATCAAATACTTATGAACTCCAACTATTAACTATTGGAAGGAAAGTTGGAGCAGTTTAAGGTTAGAATCCAAATTGAGCTAATAGCCTTCAATATCAGGGTGAAAAAACTTAAATAAAATGGAAATAGTGGAGCATTATTCAGTTTCGAACAAGGAAATAGAGGACAACCCTTTTATTCCTCTTTTCCATAATTTCGTTTAATAGGGTTTGGGGCAGCGCCCCTGGAAAAAAAAATTTAGACCTTATGTTTTGGTGGGTAGACCCGCCCATGGTTTTATGCATGGGTTTTCACATGGTTTTGGGGCATGATGGTTTTTGGCCCCTGGTATTTTGTAGATCCAATCAAGGGAACTACGGTTATGTTATAATCTAGGTTTAAGGGATTTGGGTTTATGAATGCTTCGGCATGTATATATATATGTGTTGTAACACTAAAAGGAATATAATGAAAAATCAAGCTGGTATTCCCAATTTGGGATCCAGGGGAAAATCTCTGTGTATATCTATTTTATGTTTTATTCTCTTGCTATTGTTTATTTTTCAGTTTTTATGATTCATTTGCAGATAATTTTTATATAGGGTTAAAACCTACAAGAACGACACTTTTTTTGATGTGAGCATAGAATTTGGATTATCACAAAATTGTATTCATATCCTAAGACATTAAACTATATATGTTATTTCCATGTCACAATATGATATTTCTCTAGTAGTCAAGCCTAGAAACTGATAGTAGATATTTCCCTCCCTCAACCCAAATATTTTGAGTAGCCATCTTACATATTTTTGTTGGTATCTTCAGTTATTTGATTGGCTGATGATGACCTTGATCGAATTATTTGGTCTAAGAACTCTTCCTTGGGTAGCTAATCTATGAATCCCATTTATAAGGAATACGTTGAATCCATCCCGATAAATTATCATTAATGGTGGTGGAATTCCATATCGAAAAACAATAGTCCTATGAAGTGAAAATTATCTCTATGGATGGGTGTAAAAAATAAGCTATTGGCATGGGATAATTTCATAAATAAGGGTGGAATGGTTTGAAATAATGCACCTTATGCCACATGGAATCTAAATGCATTTCTCATCTCTTTATTTCTTGTTTATATGCATAAAAGGCATGGATAATACTTAGCACTAGTTTATCCTCTTTTGTTGCTTGCTAGGAAAAAATAAATTTAGAAGATTGTGTTTAGAAATGGGTAATAGATTCACTGATTCAATGTTATCCATTTTTTCTAACTATTTTCATTATAACATATGGTGGGAAATGAGGTTATTTTCTAGGACAAAGTAATTCCTCCCACAGTTGTGGAATTATTGAAAAAAATTGTAAATAATGTCACTGATAGACAAAAACAAAGAAATATCTTGTTCCTATCATGGTATATCTAGGGAAACAGATTCCTTGGGGGTTTTTAATCATGCCAGTGAAGAAGTTCCTTCAAAATGTGGTATAGGAGTTCTTCTATTTCTTAACCAAATCCATCCTTATCTTCTACAATAAGCTCTTAGGAGGGGAGCTATCACATAGGAGAAATGCATTACCCTTTGAACTCTTCTATACATAGGTAGACATCTCGTAGTTATAAAAATATAGTTTCTTAGTGACTCCAAGATTGTGATTGACTAGGTAATAAGAAAGTGGATATGTTAGTATGAATCTTTCGTCGTAAAAGATTACTTTAGCTACGCATAACAAATAGCCCTAACATCGATTATGGCTGCAAAATATCTTTAAGTTTGCTGCACAAATTCAGATCTAAGCACAAAAGACATTAAGCAGATAAAATATAATATGGCTCCATGCATCCAATAGACAAGACAAGAACAATGTATTTAAAAGAATTTTATATTATATTAAAGAATGGGGCACCTGAGAGGAAAACAAGAAAGGTGTTTTCCGGTTCTCCTCAATGGGATGGGTTCTTGAAAGTCCTCAATGTTTCAGATCTAAAATTCCTCTCTCTTATTGGTGTAGAAAACCCAGACAAACATAGAACTCAATGGGAGCTCACAAAGAAAAAATGGAAAATGGTGACCAAGAGTAGATCTAGAGTGATCTAATGCAATGGAGGTGACTAATGAATGGGGAAAACCCTCCTATTTATAACAAAATATTAGGGTTATCTAGAACTTGTTGCATGAATAAAATATTATTAATCAAATTCTAGAACCACCCTTTAGGAATATTTTATTATATTTTTTGGAGGGAAAAGGTCTTTTGACTTGGGTCAATTCCTTTATTTATAAACAATAAATAAATAAATGATTTATTTATTATTTTAGGGAGATGGTGGGAATATAATTAAATAAATGATGATTTATTTAATTATTTAAAAATGATTTAGTCAAATTTAACTAGGAATATTATTTAAATAATGATTTAAATAACTTATTCCTAGGAAATAATCAAATAAATAATGGTTTATTTAATTAATTTCCTTGTTTTGGGTTAAATATGACCAGGAAATATAAACAAATGTTATTTTACATGGTGAAAGCAATTTTACTTAGGGTAAAATTGGTCTTACATGGTGTACTTGGGTTCATCTAATGATAATGGGTTAGATGACCAAAAAAATGGTGTAACAGATTGCCCCCCAACGTACGAGTGTTAGGAGCAAATCGTATGACCGAAGTACGTTGTAAGAACTCAATCACTAGGCATCAAGAGGGGAGTGAGAGAGAGAAATGTAAGGTAGTCTAATGTGCTAAAGGACTAAACCCTGAGGAGGTGAGACTTACAGGTGCAACAAGTCTCTAGTTGATGAAGTGGTACTAGTGTTAAAGGCGGCGGGGGAGGCATACCTATGCCCGCCGAGACAATAGTACAAAGAATAAGGTGCCCGGAAAACCACGGAATGCAATAATGAAGCATGTGCTGGCCTAAACATGAGCCAGATAAATAAAATGATGAATCCCACATACATGTGATGCCTGGAATAACCGTTAGGACTTATACAATAATATTTTAGTACATGAGATACAAATACACCCAAATGCCCCCTACACACGGGGAAGGGCTCGCAAAATCTGACTGATACATGCAAATCGAAGAGGTGCTACAAGCGGCGGAGGCCGATATCATCAAATGAGAGGAGCTTCATCAAGGGCTGAAATGAAGAAGTCATCCGGGCATGTGGGGGGCTACCTGTAGGGCCACCCCCTCATGAGGTTTGAGACATCTCACACACGCCCGGGAATCACCAATAGCTGCTGCTGCATCACTGGACCATCAAGTGTATAGATCACGATCATGCTGAAAAGAGCTCGAACCAAGGTACACTGCCCCCTAGACCTGGCTTCTGGAGTAAATGAGCTGATGTCGATAGAAGTAGGTCCGCCATAGCTGAGGAAATAAGGGAACTCCAATTAAGGCACGAGAGAAAATAGTAGAGCGACAAACAGACGGACACTAATGATGATAATGAAATGAGGGATACCGAGTAGCGGATGGACGACTTCCCTTGTTAGAGCATAAAGGGCATGAATGGCTTGGCAGCAACTGACACAATATCATAATGGATAGGGGACAATGGTACTGAAGGCCATAATGTGCAACACGAGAGAGGGACCGAGCAATGAAGGATGGAGGACTATAGTGGGATACAAAGGGAATCGAGATAGAATCCATGAATGCAATGATGACTCAAATCGGATGCTCTAAACAAGGGCGACTCGATGGTGTTGCCACACAGTAAAGGTCCAATGGGGGGCCATAACAACATGAGTACAATAGGGTATCTCATGACGAAAATCAACACGAACAAGGACAAGTAAGGAGGCAAAGCGGTGCCCCAAGTACGAGTGTTGTAAGTGAGGAAAGTCGATTTGGAGGAGGGTTATGGTTGAGGGGCATAGGTGCCCCCAACCATGTTGTGGTCATGCCAAAATGTATAAAGGGGAATCTAAACACATTTTAATGATGTGGTGCACCATATGTTTTCGTTATGGTTATGTAATGTGAGAAAGGAAAAGGAGGATTACCAATCTCTTTTAGTACTGCATATATAAATCTAATGGACTTTAAGTTTTCAGGTTGGCATACCAGGTGTCACTATCCCAAAGAGAGGATTGAGAGATAATTAACTGATGCTCTTCTAGAAAACACATAGGTTGGTCAACAACAATGTCTAAGAGACTGGATTGCGGATGTAAAATGAAGGAACGATAAGGGGTATCATCCCGAGAATGATTTGAAGTGGTATGGGACTCTAAAGGTTCTTCTAAATGTGGAAGAATAATGGTATTAGAGTCGACATGACCAAAAACACTAGGAGAGTTGTGGAGAATTACTTCTCTAGGTCTCTCAAATATGGGTGCCCCCTTACCCAAACATTGTGTTGCAATGTAATGGTCACAAGGTGTATGTGGTTCGAACGCGTAGTTTCGATGTAAGGGGGAATAAAGAAAGTCAGGGGAGATGATTCCTTCCATAATTTCGTCATCGGGATAGAAGATGGGGTGACTTGTGGAAGAAAGACCACCTGACGTGGCGAGGCTATGTGACTCATCATCATGAGAAGAGAGGTTCACATGCGCAACGTCATAAGGGGTGATAGAAGAGTAAGTAGATAAAGGATCTACTGATCTTGAGCCCAAGGTGATTGCTGAAGGAAGGTCAAGCGAAACAATAGGGGAGGATTCAGAGGGAATGTTCCCCGAGGGTCGCATGGATGATGATAGGTAGAAAATGGTGGACAAAGGCTCCATCATCTTGACATCAGGAGGGGGAATGTCAATGGGAGCAATCATGTTGGGTAGTTCTTCCGGAGCAAAACGCGCAAATAGGGGAGAGGTGGACTTGTTGCGCTTGGCTGCGAATTGGCGGATCGCGGCGAGAGAGGTGCAGAAGTCCTCGAGGCGGGGACAAAGGTGGGTGTAATGGCCATGGAGATCACACAAAGCACATGGGTGGTTGGTGTGAATATTCTTGGGGTTCTTGGCCATGGTCATGGAAGAAACAAAGGCTTCCAGGACTGCGGACTCAGGGAACGTGACATTAACCATGGGCTTGAGATGAGGCAGTTCAGGACAGGTATGGGTGGCGTGACCGACAACATCACACAAAGCACACTGGATGGTATGATTTGGAGGCCGAGGAGGGGCAGGGTTTGTCGGGGCAGTCTTGTCGGTTGATGCCCCCCTGCGATCTTTGCCAGTCTTACCTGAAGCGGTCGCAGCGGGAGGTGGTTCCTGTTGAGGTGGCTGAGGCACTGTTGCAGTGGGAGAAGTCATGGGGACCGGTTGAAATGGGGTCAAAGCAAGATAAGGTTTGGGTTGACCAGGCGGGGTAGTGGTTGGAGGGTCAAGGTACCAGACGGGTATACCCAAGGTCAAGTTAGGGAGGGAGAGGGTGGCCAAGATAGGGACCGAATAAACTCCGGGAGGGGGAGCAAGGAAAGGTATCTGACCAGAGGGGTAATGGCCAGGTGGGATGACTCCTAAATGGCTAAGGCTTGGGGGAACCATTCCAGGAGGGTAAAGAGGCTCATGAGTACTAGCTGGATGGGAAGGTCCAGGCGGAAGAAGTTCGGGCAGCTGAGGCGAAGGGCTAGGAGCGGATTGCTGCAGGCGAGGTTGAGGTTGCAGACTAGCCGAAGCGGGCTGTTTAAGGTCAGCCCGAGACGATTGCATCATGCAAACATTCGCTAAGCTAGGATCAGTGATAGGAGGAGGAGGAAGACCAAGGAAGGTTCCAAGCAAGGAGGAGTCTTTGTAGACGCCGGGGGAAACACTGGTCAAAGAATCAACAATTTGTTTATTGGTTACACAAGAGAGGGTTGACTCAGGGGAGGTCTGAGATTTTGGCTCATGATACGTCAACTGGTTGATGGTGACTATATTTCCATTGTGAGGGAAAAACATCTTGCGGTGGACCACGGATGGGACAGTAGACATGGCATAGGTGTAGCTATGCCCCAAAAGAATGTTATAATCAAGAGGGGCGTCAATGACTTCAACGTCAATGCAAATAGTCTTGCCTGCAAGAGTGATGGGACAATTACAGAAAAGGCCAATGGGCTGGGAGGCGTGGCCATCCCACGCTCGAAGAGTGATCGTGGAAGGGGCCAACTCAGGAGATCCGAGTTGTTTCCAAACCAAAGTGGACATCACACAGGTGGATGCCCCCTCGTGAATGATTCACCGGGAAATGTTAGCGTTCCGGATTTTTACTGAGATTTGGAAAGCTACGGAAGCAGGAAGAGGAGGAGACTCCGACTGATGGGCATCGAAAACAATCAATTGGTCATCTACTGGATCTACAACACCTAGGGCATATAGTAGAGCTTTTCTTTGGGAGGGGCACGACTGGAGGAGTTCCAGCGTTGAAATGGAAATAGAAGATTGGGCCAACTCATCTACTATGCTAAACGAATGGGCAGCTCGGTCAGAAGCAGCATTTTGGCATAATGGTCCCTTAGGAATCTTGGTATGAACCTCGGCTTTGGGCAGAGGGATATGCAAGGGACCATAAGTTGTCTAAAAAGGCTTTGTAGAACCTGAAGAAGGTAACTCAGGGATAGATGGAGCATAAGGTTGGAGGTATGGATCGGACTGAGTGTGAAGGTTAAGGTCGGTGGTTGTAGGTTGGGCAGAGTTCATCATGAGGATCTGGTAATCAGAGGTACCGGATGTAGGAGGTTGAGTGGTTACCGGTCCGTGAGGTGGTTGGGTAGCCACGAAGATTTGCTGCGGGAAAGGATTGGTCGTGCTCTGTTGTGCATACACCTGCCCCTGAGGGGGTGGTGGCTGCTATTGCGGGGGTTGAGAAGACAAGGGAGGCAGGGGTGCTAATGCTGGAGGAGTTGGAGCACTAGGCTGTGGATATGGATGATAATGAGGTTGGGTAACAGTGTGGTAAACAGGGGGTTGGGAAAAAAGAGGAGGCATAACAGATCCTGGATGCACGCTACCGAGAGGGGGAGGGGTGCAGGAAGTGGTGCCCCCTCCCCCAGGAAAACCATAGCTCATGGGAGGTTGAGCGGATGGATTGGAGATAACTCCAACGATATTGTCGGCGGCAGGAGGTGCCCCCGGTGCATGGGAATTACTGGGTCTGGGAGATCAGGTAGAACAATATAAACATAACCCGTCTGAGCGTAGATCAGGTCATATTTTAACGCCATTTGGAGGGCATCTTCTTCGGTTTGAGGGAAATGCGAAGCGAAATCTTTCCCGATAGGGGGCAAGAGAGATCTAAGGAACTAGTCCATGTAGACACGGTCTTCGAAGGTAGGAGATTGACATAGGCTCTTTCTTCTCTGCCATTCTTGGACATGATCGGATAGGCGGGTCGCAGAATATTGACGGAAAGAAGTCAAAAGTTTGATACCAGTGTCATAACGAAGGGGAAGCTGGAAGTAAGATAAAAATGCCCTGGCAAGAGTCGCAAAGGTGGTATGAGAGGAAGTGGGCTGATCAACATACCACTTAGAAGCTTCGCCTGTAAGCGTGCGTTGGAAAAATCTAAGACGGATGGAATCATCAATAATGGAATGGGATGAACACCACATGTGGAAAGATCGGATATGGTTGGAGGGATCTTCTCCAGCAAGGCCTTCAAACTTGGGAATGTCGGAGGGGAGCTTGGTTGGCATAGCAGGCCAACTAACATCGTGGTGGATAGGATCATTGATCAACTGATTGAAATCAGGGAGACTGAGGCCTGCCATGAAGGGGAGCAAGGGAGCAGTCGAGGTAGTTCCTGTGGCGATTCCACTAGTAACAGTCCCAGCAGTAGGGCCGGAGTTTCCACTAGCGTTAGGCCCGGGACCAGACATGGTGAAGGTAATAGGGGGAGAACCAAAATTAGGGGGAGAAACCAAAGAATCAGAAGATGAGTGAGAGGGCAGACTCGGGGGAGGACTAACTCGACGACGACGGGAAGGAGCAAGTCAACCAACCGGAAACTGAGGGTGAAGGCTAAGAAGTCTCCGGGATAAACGTCTTGGAGGCACAATGATGATGGGAAGAAGAAAAACCGATAAAGGCAGGGCGGTGGAAGATCAAGTGAGGTCAATGTCGAAACAAGGGTAGAGAGGTGCAGTGTCAATTGATTTTAAAGTCTTTGCCAGGCGGTGTTAACCAGGCTCTTCTTTGCTTAGGGTCAGTGTGTGGCGTGCGTTAATTTTAATTGTTTAAACCTGGACGTTTTGAGAGTAAAAGAAAAAGTGTGCTGCGTAACTAAAAAATAAATCTGGAGTAAATAAGACTGAAAGAACAGAAAATTAATAGCTAACAATGCATCAATCTAACCTAAGAAGGTGGGTCGCTCAAAACTAGTCTATAAGAGGGAAAAATCTAATCAAAGCACGCTAAAAAGAGGCCAATAGATCTAAGGTCGGGAGGGACGGGGATCTAAAGGAGAAATCTGCTGAAAAGAGGTGCAGATAACAACAAAGAGGCAGAGGCAAGGTTGCTGCTAGAAAGGAGGGGATCAGCTAAAGGTAGAAGGGACAAGGAGGCGGCCCTAAAAATGAACCCAAACAAAACTATATGAGGTGTTTTGAAAGGGAGAAGAGCTGATCTGTAGGGATCTGAAAAGGAGGTATCAGATCGGAAAGAAAAAAGGTTGAAACTCTGGAAATTCAGACTTGTGAAACAGCAAAAACTCTCCCACAAAAAGTGGAGGGTACTAAAGCCCTAAGGGGAAATATTCCCACTTATTTGAGTGAAACAGATTAGAAATAGGTCTAAACGGGCGGAGACAGAGGCTAGAAAACCCTAACATAAGCTTCAGACAAACCCAGAAAAAGTACTGGAAAATTTGCAGAAAAAGTACAGGTTGAAGGTTCTGACCTGTTTTCAGTCTAGGTCATAGGTTTGGGGCAGAAAAGTGCGTCCTCGGGCTCAGGTCGCACTTTTTGGGCCGATAATTGAGACCTGCAGATCCGTCTCTCACGGCGGAAGATTTCAGAAAAAATTGTCATCTCAGTTGCGGCTCATGTCTGTCACCTGCGCAATAAGGCCAGAAACACACAGAAGTTAAAAATTTGACTATTCGAGGGTTTTAGAGGTGGAAAGCACCATAAAAATAGGAAAAACAGAAAATGGAAGAGAAACCCTAGGGTCTGAAATAGCTAGATATGCAGGAATATATGAAATGATAGTGGTCGCAAAAGAAAACCTGTGTGGAGTTGCCAATTGTTAGTATGAATCTTTCGTCGTAAAATATCACTTCAGCTACGCATAACAAATAGCCCTAACATTGATTATGGCTGCAAAATATCTTTCGATCTAAAATATCGAGATCTAAGCACAACAGTGGAAGACATTAAGCAGATAAAGTAAAATATGGCTCCATGCATCCAATAGACAAGACAAGAACAGTGTATTTGAAAGAATTTTTATATTATATTAAAAGGGGGCACCTGAGAGGAAAACAAGAAAGGTGTTTTCTAGTTCTCCTCAATGGGATGGGTTCTTGAAAGTCCTTAGCATTTCAGATCTAAAATTCCTCGCTCTTATTGGTGTAGAAAACCCAGACAAACATAGAACTCAATGGGAGCTCATAAAGCAAAAATGGAAAATGGTGACCAAGAGTAGATCTAGATTGATCTAATGCAATGGAGGTGACTAATGAATGGGGAAAACCCTCCTACTTATAACAAAATATTAGGGTTATCTAGAACTTGGTGCATGAATAAAATATTATTAATTAAATTCTAGAATCACCCTTTAGGAATATTTTATTATATTTGTTGGAGGAAAAGATCTTTTGACTTGGGTCAATTCCTTTATTTATAAACAATAAATAAATAAATGATTTGTTATTATTTTAGGGAGATGGTGGGAATATAATTAAATAAATAATGATTTATTTAATTATTTAAAAATGATTTAGTCAAATTTAGCAGGGAATTTATTAAGAAATAATGATTTGAATAACTTATTCTAAGAAATAATTAAGTAAATAATGATTTAGTTAATTAATTTCCTTGTTTTTGGAGTTAAATATGATAAGGAAATGGACAAATGTTGGTTTACATGAGTGAAAGCAATTTTACTTAGGGTAAAATTGGTCTTACATGGTGTACTTGGGTCCATCTAATGATAATAGGTTAGATGACCAAAAAATGGTGTAACAATGGACTATAATAAAGATAAAAAAAATTATATGGACTATAATAAAGATAAATTTGGTGAAGGATTCTTATTTGAAATGGATAGGATTGTGGTTGGCCATTCCACTAAATAATTTAAATAAAAAAATAATAGGGACTATAATAAAAACAATCTGGACTATAATAAAGATAAATTTGGCCAATGATTCTTAGTTGAAATGGATAGAATTGTGGCTTTTCTTTGGAAAGTAATTTTTAAGGAATAGGCAACCCACGATATGATGTTGCCTCATATTTAATCATCAAGTCATTGGATAAATATTCGGCTTTGTTTTTAGAACAATAAATAAAATATTTAAATAATAAAAATATATTTATTTTCTAATAAACAAATGTGTAATTCATTCAATTTTTAATTTAGATGGATAACTGAGATTTAAAAAATATTACTAACAAAAAGAATATTAGATATAGGTCCTAAATACAATATTTTAGTAAATTTAGATAATATTCACATGTATTTAAAAGTACATTAACAAAAAAATATTATTTTAGTATGAATAATATAGTTTATAAATGAAATACCTCAATGTTTATATTATGTAAAATAATATTTCAATGCCACAAATATAAATAAAGCAATTAAAAAATATAAATTATTATTGGTAAAAATTGATCTGTATATGCTTCGAATATATATCAATATCAATGTCTATGGTTACATTAAATATTATTTATAAGGAAAAAAATAATACAAAAAAATTATAAAATGAAAAGGAAAATATAAATTAAGTTAGACAAAACTTTTAAAATTCTCACATCAATTTATATTAATTAATTTTGTAAATTTTAATTTTAAATACTATAATACTTAATAATAAATTAGAATTTTTATCTAAAATTGAAATAATGAATTGTGGAATAAATATATATTAACATAATATTATGAAAAAGTAAATAAAAATGTAATAAAGTGATGAAGTGGTGCTATAAAGAATTATAACATTAAAATAAAAAACATACTATGAGGAAATGATCAATTTTAATCTAAAAATTAAAAGTATCTTTTTATCTTGACGAGCTTAAAAAATCCTTATTATTAAAATAAGGAAGATTTAGTTTGAAAATGAAGTGGTTTAAATAATGTCATTTTTGCAACACTGATACATTAATTATATGAAAGGTGAACATCTTGATATATCAATTTTTTTAATCATTTGATTAATGAAAATTATGATAATTTAGAAATGTTTTTTTTTTTTTTACATTGTAAGCACATTTTTTTTAAAGCAACTAAAATTATCTTTTACGGTTTTGGGAATCTAAATCACTATCATCATTTACAATTGTAAACACATGCCATAATTTTAATTACTATAAAATAAAATTATAAAATATTAAATATTAATAATAATAATAATAGAAATGTCAATTTTGTTGAAAATTATAAAAGATGAGACATGAGACAAACTATAAATTATGGCAGATATAGAAATAAAATGACAAACAATTTAGTAAAAAAATAGAAAATAAAACATGTTGTGTAAAATCCACCAAAAAAATAATGTGGACCATAATACAGTTATATTTGGCCAATGATTCTTACTTTGGAGTGGATTGGATTGTGGCTTGCCACCCCACCTACCCAATTTCAAATCTCATCTCAAAAAGGCATATTTTAGCCTTTGTTGATTAGAACCAAGGAGTGGTCAATCCCTCATGTCGGCTTTTGCTTAGTCATTAGGCCATTGGGTATTTTTTCATTTTCACTCCTAGAACCATAAAGTTGGATAAAATTCACATGTATTTAAAAATATATTAATAAAACAAAAATATTTTAGTATGGATAATTTGGTTTATAAATGAAATACATCTTAAAATAATATTTCAATGCCACACATATAAATAAATCAATTAAAAAATTCAAATTCTTATTATTAAAAATTGATTAATATCAATATCAATATCAACGAATACATTAAATATTATTTATAAAGGAAAAAAAAACAAAATTTTTTATAGAATCAAAATTAAAATATAAATTAAGTTAGATTTAAAAAAAAAAATTCTCATATCAATTTATATTAATTAATTTTATAAATTTTAATTATAAGTTTCATAAAACTTAATAATCAATTTATATTAATCAATTTTATAAATTTTAATTCTAAGTTTCATAAAACATAATAATAAATTAGAATTTTTATGTGAAATTAAAATAGTGAATTGTGGTTCACTGTTTCAATTCTTTCCCTGATCATGGTTATATATTGAACATGATGAAGATGTAGTCCTACCAAACTTACAGAAAAGAAAAAATAATGAATTGTGAAAATGAATATATTAACATAATGCTATAAAAAAGTGAATAAAAATGTAATAAAATAATGAAATAGTGCCATAAAGAATTAGAACATTAAAAAAAAAAAAATTACATGAGGAAATGACCAAATTTAATCTTAAAAATTAAAATATCTCTAAAAAATTAAAAGTATCTAAACATAAAAAAAAATACTATGAGGAAATGACCAACTTTAATCTAAAAGTTAAAAGTATCTCTAAAAAATTAAAAGTATCTCTTTGTCTTGACAAAATTTAAAAATCATTATTGTCAAAATAAGGAAAAGTGAATTTTAAAATTAGGTGAGTTAAAAGAATGTCATTTTTTCCACACTAACAGAATGGAGACAATAATAAGATGCAAGGTGAAAATCTTGATATCTGATTTTTTCTGACCATTTTCTTAATCAAAATTATGACAATGTAGAAATGTTTTTTTTTGTAATTTTATAAGCACAATGTTTTTTTAAAAGTAACTAAAATTATCTTTTACTATTTAGAAAATCTAAACTACCACCATCATCCTATAAAATTGTACACACATAACATAATTTTAATTACTATAAAATAAAATTTGAAATATTAAATATTAATAAAAAAAAAAATGCCATTGTAACAAGCACAAAAGTACTTCATAAACAAAAATTTACTCCTACCTTAAAACACGAATATAACACTTACCCATAAATCAACTCATTGATTTACCAAGGTTTTATGAAACACTTTACTTGATTTATATTAACTAATACTTGGGTCTACGGTTCTACAGTGAAAATTTTGCAGTGAATTTTTATCGACTAATACTTGGGTCTGCGTTGAAAATTCTACCGTGAAAATTTTATCCATTAATACTTGGGTTTGTGGTGAAAATTTTGGGGTGAATTTTCTCGATTAATACTTGGGTCTGAGGTGAATTTTCTTGATAAATACTTGGGTTTGCGGTGATTTTTTTCTCGATAAATTTTCGGACCTGGGCACTTGAGGTCTATTTTCCAGTTTGCTAATATTCAAGTGCACACATTCCTTATATTTTTCTAACACATATCTGCTCATATATTCTCAAGTATGAATAATTCACCACAGGTACCAAAAATTACCAAAGATATACCTAGCATAGTTACTCTACAGAGCCTTTATGAGTATAATTACCAAAGATATACCTAGCATAGTTACTCTACAGAGCCTTTATGAGTATATAGAGTCTTTAGAGAAACATAGAGAAGAAAGAGAAGTCAATCTCCCAGTCAGAAGCCATGCTGGAAAACAAATTCACATCTCTTGAAGACAAGATCCAAAAACAAATAGAAAATAAAATAGAACTATTGGAGAATAAAATGGAGGCAATGGAGACTAGGTTACAGGTCATAGAAAAATAAAACTAACATACGAACGAAACATCCCAGCAAGGAGATGTTGAAAATATAGAGAGTCTTAAAATGAAGGACATGATTAAAGAACTAGAAGAAAAAGTGAACAATAGTCTCACCCTAAATATTGGGGCAGGTAAATTAGATATCAAACCAATTAAAGATGAAATGGAAAAATTCATCGAGTTAGACCATGAGTGTAACAAAAGGGCCTTGAACCTTATAATCTTAGGTTTGAAAGAGGAGGTAGATAAGGATAATTTAACCATAGCCCAGACAGAATTACATAATAGATTACAAATTGAAACCACGTTTCTCACAGAAGCAACAAGGTTAGGGAAATTAAATGAGAATAAAGGAAGGTTGATTCCAATAAAGGCGAGATCTATTGACCATAAGTATGACATACTTTGTAAAACCTCAAATCTAAAATGAAAGGGAATATTTATAAATGAAGATCTCATTCTAGAAGATCAAGAAGAATTAAGAAAGGAGGTTCAAAGGGTAAAAGAAGCTAGGAAGGAAGGAAAATGGGTAATAATCAGAAATAGAAAAGCCGGTATTCAAGATAGAAACCAAAAAGATAATAATAAATAGAAATTAAACATGCTCCGAATTCTTTCTTGGAATTATCAGGGCTTTCCATGGAACAAAGGCCCCAAGCTAGGTTAGATCTCAAATGATGTTGATATTATATTTCTTGTTGAAACTTGGTAGCACAAAGAATCTAAGGTCCCTAACATATATGGCTTTGCACTATGGTCTATCTGGAACAAGCGATCCTCCCGTAGAGGCATTGGGGGCATAGCTTGCTACATTAAGAAGAACATCTGCCCCCATGGTAGGATTTATAAAAACGACCCTTACAACCAATATAGTTGGATTGAGATTATTGACATTAATGATAAAAATACCTACATAGAAATTTGTTATTTTCCCCCCATCAATTCTCACTTCTATAAGAAAAAAAATCTAGATAAAAATAGTCCTTAAAATGCTTTAGAGAATGATATTTCCAGCCTAAGGAATGAAGGTAATATCCTCTTAATGGGTGAATTTAATGCTCTAAATTCAAGAAACCAAGCTATTATTCTAAACAATCATTCCAACCCCAATCCCCTTTGGTTAGAAGAATACCTTACTCTGGCTAGCCGGTACAAAAGGAGCTCTGAAGACCTCGGGGATAATTTGTTTGGGTTGGAGCTATTCAAGCTCTGTAGTGTTCAAGATCTCATAATTTGCAACGGTCTAAAGAAGTGGCCCAATTCTATCCAGATGACCTACATCCATGGGCTTGGCAATAGCGTGGTAGACTATGTTATTTATGATCTCCCTTTATACAATGAAATACTGAATTTTTACATCTTAGACAACCATGAGCTTGATTCTGATCATTGGCCTTTACTCATAACTCTCAATTTTGTCATGCATAGAGATCCCATTTAAGATAATCCTTATATCCAAAATAACTTAATCTTTGATAGAAATAAAAACGATCTCTTTCTAAATGAATTAAAAACTAATTTGCTTCATTTATCTAGTATAGACAACATAGATGACTTCTATCATAATTTTACTACAACCCTCTCATATTCTATTAACAAGTTCTCAATTGAAGTCTCCATTAATAAACGAAATAGCAAAACCAACCCATGATATGACAAATATTGTAAAAGTGCGAGGAGAGAAATTAAGGATGATGTTGATGAATCTCTCAAGATTGACAAGATAAAAATATACAAAGCCCTAACGAAAAGGAAAAAAAGGAAATATATTCATAAAAGGTAAGAGAATCTCTTACACCTCTCTAAGGTGGCTCCTAAAAAATTCCGGAGGTAGATTCTAACTAGGAAAACTAAAGATAATAACAAAATTTCTTTACATGACTGGAATTCCTATCTTAAAAATATTTATGAATCTCCAATTGCCAGGATAAATTTGAAACCCTTCTCACAATGAAAGAATTTTTCTCATTAGAAGACATTAATTTTGGGGTTAAACACCTGGAAAAGGGGAAAGCTAAATACATTGAAGGTTACCAGGTGAAAATCTTAAAAATTGGAGGTCATGTCCTCATCCCCCACATCCACAAGCTTTTCAACCAAGCGGTCAAGAAAGGGTTCCCTAAACCTTGGACTCAGAGCCTCATTAACCCTATTTTTAAAAGTGGGGATACTAATAACCCCTATAATTCTCGGACAATTATGATCATCCCTTTCTTGGCCAAGTTATATGGTATTATTTTGGAAAATAAGTTGAGCATTTGGCTTGAAAGTGGAGGTAATCAGGCTAAAGGCCAAGCGGGTTTTAGAAGGCAACACTCAACAACAGACCACCTCGTTACGCTTAGGATCATTGTGGAGGAATGCCGCAATGATAAATCCAATCTCTTATGTTGCTTTGTGGACTTTAGAAAGGCTTTCGATATGGTTCCTAGAAACAACCTATGGAATATATTAGAAGAGATAAGTGTTCCTTTCGAGCTAAGAGCAGCCGCTATAAGGTTATACGAGAATTTAATTTCCAATTTAAAGAGAAATGAGGGGTGGTCGAAAGATATTAAGTGTAATATCGGAGTTAAACAAGGTTTCCCCCTCTCCCCTACCCTATTTGGCATTTACATCGACAAGCTAGAAGGTTGTTTAGAGGAAGCAGGATGTGCTGGCACCATATTAGCCGGGATAGTCATCATCCTTCTTCTCTATGTTGATGATATTGTTATTCTCACAAGGTGCCCATATGATCTTGATAAGCAACTTAGACTTCTTAAGGATTTCTGCTCTACCACGGGTATGTCTGTTAACACTGACAAAACAAAAGTTATGATTATCAAATCCAAGAAGGACACTTACGCTAATTTCATGTATGACAATAGTAACTTGGAGGAAGTGTGTTCTTACAAGTACCTAGGAATTGATATTCATCATAAGCTCAACTAGAACTGTAGCATTCAGAAAAGAATTAATGGGGGGTGGAAAGCTTATTTTGGTCTTGAAAATAATTGTAAAACGACAAACCTCGTAATGTGGGATAGAAATAAGTTCCTCTTTGAAACTTTAGTCACTCATGTTATCTTATATGGATGTGAGGTTTGGGGTTGCAGCATCTATAGAGAATATTGGAGAAATATTGAGCAAATCCAGAAGCATTTTATAACATATAACCTTAAAATTAAATGCACTAAACCCTATCTTATTCTCCTTATAGAAGTGGGTCTTTTCCTTATTGGGAGCCTAGCTATGATTGGGATTCTGTTGTACAAGCACAAGATCAATAGCATAGGAGACCATAGAATTCCTAATATATCTTTAAATTCCATCCAAAACCACCTAAGGTTTAAAAGAGGTTGGTATAAAGACACTAGGGCCTGGTTAAACCATTGGGAGATTGACGAGAATGTTGCATTGCAAAACATTAATAACATTAAAAAATTGTTACTTCTACGTTCAAAGAAAAAAAATTGTGAGAAAGATCTAGAAGCTAAAAGAACATTAAGATATTATAAGGAGGTCATCAATCCCACCCTAGAAGATCAAAATTGTATTTGTGTTTGAACTAGCTCAAAGAAGAAAATTAATATAGCCAAGATTAGAACGAACTCTCATGAGCTCCATAGTGAAATAGGTCGTTGGATAGTTCCTAAAACACCATGGATGGAAAGGATTTGCCATCTCTGTGAGAATATGAACATCGAGGATGAAAATAAACTCCTCGTAGAGTGCCCTGCATACAAAAAAATTAGAGCTCAATTTCATAATCTTTGTTGCAATACTGACCTTCCTAACCTTTTAAGATATCAAAATTATAGTGAGCTCGGGAGGCTTCTCTCTAAGATTTTTGAACATAGGAATAAAATCTTAAATCAAACTGAATACATATTTTATTTAGGTCTGATAGACCAAATATTTGTCTCAGTGGATGTTAACTATCATCATCATCATCATCAATAACGTCATTACACTTACCAAATATTTCCCCCACACGGGGCTTCATTGTCTAATTTACAACATATCTTACACTCGTAACCTTTTTGTCCACCTAGAAATAATATATGCAAAGGGTTAAGGTTTGGTTATGCATATAACATATGTCCACATTAATTACTACGGTGAATCGTATCGTTGATAATTATTTCCAATAAGACTTTAGAGATTGGCTGTATCTTGTTAAATGATACGTTATCTGGTTGATGGTGCTCCCCATATGTTCACATTTAAGTTAAAACCTTACCTTCATCCTCATCGCTTTGGAAAATGGACCGCTCGATGAAACCTACACCATTAATAATCATTGGATCATGGGGTGTAATATCTATGGATCTGGTCCTTTGGCACCTAATTAGGGTACTGACATTTCCAACCCTAACGATTTTCTTTTATTTGCTATGAGTTTTCAGCAGCGTTACTCCTTTGCAACCTCGCCGCCTCCATGTTAGCTCGACCACGGTTCAATTCCATTCGGATTGGGACCTCCATGACCTCCGCAGGTATGATAACTCCTTAAATACCGTCTTGCATGCTCAGCCTTTGACATAGTCATTTTGGTTACAGAGTTTCTCGCAAGTTTCCATTACTTAAAATAGGTTTTCCCATTTTCCATGTGATTGACATGCTTTGCAGGTTCAACTCTATGGCCTTCATCTACTGGTTTCACTCATTCCAAATCTCTAATTAGTAAGTTGTAGAATTTCTCGATCATTATCATGTTATACGCCAATATTCTCTCATAGCATTTAAAATTTCAACGTTTAATAAATTTTCTGACCTCTGGACATATCCCTTGCGGGAGTGCAAATCGTAGCTGGTGTAAATCTCAACCAAGTAATGCAAAACTAGTTCTCTTACCCTTGATTCTTGTTCTTATAGCTTATTATAATTTTTTTCCGCTTCTAATATTTATGTTTTGATTTGCAAGTATGTCTCTGTGAACTCTTGGCAGGGGTTACTATTGCGTGGTCATCCCACAGAATATTTTCAACCTCAAACTAAATTTACCCTTACTACCAACAGGTACCAGTCTTTATTTTGGTCTCATAATCCTGGTGTAAAGCCTCCAGGTTTTGGGTTTCTTGGCACAAGAGGCGTTACAGTTTTGTACATGTATTGCATTTTAGTTTTTCCATGTACCCGAGGGTTCCATCAAGTTATTCTTAGAGATATTTTGTAGAGTTTGTAAGGTTTTCACCTTGAATTTTAAATGATCACTTAGTTCTATTTGTAATGAATAATTACTCTACAACAATGCTTAATTTTTTTTAAAACTTTGCGAGAGCTTTAGCTTTGAAACTTGAGTTTGTAGTGGAATAGATCTTATATTTTTCCTTCTGTACAGTTTACTTTGGTGAATGGACTACTGCATTAAAACATTTTTGTATTTATTGCAATATTTATATATATATCTTGTTTTTATCGTCACTCGGCTAGGTTTTTACTTCGATCTATTTGAATAACAGTTATCACTCTGGCCTGCATAAAGATAGTATTTTCCTTCTAAAAACTGTTACAAATATTGAATTTTCACAGTTAGTTAGTTTCTTTCAAAGGCTACAACTCTTCTATGATTTTACTATGCATGTTATTTCCAGATTTTTCAAGTATACACATATCATTTCTCTTTTATTCTTCTCTAATATTTCCAGTTTTCTCTATTAAAACAGGTATGTCTCAACCATCTGGGTTTAGAGTTATTTCACCTAACTCTATTGTCCATGTATACTTAGCATATAGTAGGAAAACCAGTGACGGGGTTTAGGGTCTCAGCCCAGGACCTTGAACTAATAGTTCTACTGGTTCATGTTTCAAATATATGTTTCTGCAATGTTTAGCTTGGTAACTTATTTACTGTTCACCTACATCTTTCTTTGAAAATACAGGTAGCAACTTTATTATACAAATTTATTTCACATTCCACATAAACACATAAAAATTACCACTGTATCATTTGGTCTACTTTATAGGAAATAAAGATACTGCTCTTTCCTATCACATTCACTCTGCAAACAACTTTATTCCCTAATTCTCAAGAAAATTTTTTCTACATAATAAATAAATTTCTTGTCTAAAGCAGTATATCAATACCTTGATATATTTGAGTTCTATTTTACTGCTTGTTCGAATCTGGCTGATGATATCCTCCCAACCATGAGTGAGGTGATTACATCCTCGTTGCCACCCGTGCTCGTCATCGAATCAAGTAGGTTGACATAATTTTTCCCAGAAGTGACCTCAAGACCCTTGGTCTAGTACTTCTTCTTTTCCAGGAATCGGGAATGATGAGTGCTTTCCACAGGTCTCTACCAGCTCAGGAATTCTCCACTCTCTCCCTCCTATCCTGAGTCATGGAACATAACCCCTTTCCCTTACTGGGATGTACTTTTATCCTCAGAGGAAAAGGTAAATTTCTTCATTGTTTTCTGTTCAACCACATCTTAGATGTTGGAATACTTTATCATCAGTCTTTTAATTTTTTATGGAACCACTATTCCATAATTAAATTTTATTTCACAAAACATAATTAATTTGTGTTAATCATATAATCCTTTCTCAAAAGAAAAAAATGTTTTAGTCTCTTTTAAAATAAGCAACATAATAACTAGTTAGCACTTAAGCCAACTGTCTCAACTTCCCCCCTGGAAGTAAACACCATCTTCGATGTTTTTTTTTTCATTCCAGCTCAGCAAGAAATTCTGGATAAGCCTAAAGAACAAATTCTTCATCTTCCCAGGTAGCCTCATCCGAGTTGAAGTGCTTCCACTGCACTTTAACATAGGTGATGGCTCGTTTCTGGAGCATTATTTCTCTCCGATCGAGTATACGCTGAGGTTTGACCAATAATTCATCGTCGAGTTCGACATGCATTCAAAAAAAATTGAATTAGATTCTCATAAAATTTGATATTTTAGGATAATATTTTTAAATCTTACTCTACCTGAATTCTCTGCCAGTGAATTACATGCTTTGGGTCATGTACATATCGTTTTAGTAAGGATACATGGAACAAATTGTGCACTTGAATATGGCTGGGTAAAGCCAATTAGTAAGCCACAGGTCCCACCCTCTCCAATATCTGGAAAGGTCCATAGAACTTGGGGGCCAACTTTGCACAGGAAGTCCGCCTTAGTGTCATCTTCTTCGGTTTAATCCTTACATTTACATGATCTCCTACCTCAAACTCTCGATAAGTTATTTTCTTATCTGCATATACCTTCTACCGGTCTTGAGCCACTTTCATATTTTTTCTTATCTTTCTCACTTCTAATTCCATCTCGGCCAACATCTCCAGTCCAAGCATCAACTTGGTTTCGGGGCTGCTCCAATTGATGGGAGTATGACATTGTCTCCCATACAAAGATTCAAAGGGGCTCATCTTAAGAGACTCCTAGTCACCATTATTTTAGGACAATTCTACCAAGTGTAGATATTCTTCCCATTTTGTGGGATGCTGCATCACATACATACGTAGCATATCCTCCAAGATTTGATTCACCTGCTCAGTTTTCCATCTGTCTGGGGATGATAAGAGGTGTTGAAGTTTATTTGGGTTCCCAATCCCATAAATAGGGCCTTCCAGAATGCTGAAGTAAACTTCACATCTCGTTTGATATGAAATACTTTGTAATGCCATGCAATCTAAAAATATCTCTCATGAAGATGTACGCTATTTGCATGGTTTTGTAGGTTGACTGTACCTATATGAAGTGTGCTTCGTTACTCAATCTATTGACCACCACCATAATGGAGTCATTGTGCCTTTTTTATTTTGGTAATCCAGTAATAAATTCTAAGGATATAACTTCCCATTTCCACTCAGGTACTGGTATAGGCTGCAACAATCTGGCTCAATGTTGATGCTCCACCTTAACCTGTTGACACTCCAGGAATTTGGTTAAATATTTTGCAATACTTCTTTGCATGCTGGGCCAGAAATAGACCTTTCTAATTGCTGTTAGAATTCTTTGGTATCCTGGGTGTCCTGAGTAATTACTGTGGTGATACTCATTCATGATCAACTCCTTTAAACCCATTCAATTTGGAATATATACCTTTTCCTTGAAGGTTATCAATTGATCTTTGCTAACTCCGTAGTCAAAAGGTTTTTCTTACCTTCTGGCTTCCTCCACCTTCTGTCGTAGAACCTAGTATTTAGGATCCTTCTCGACTTCCTCTTTTATCTGATCTAAAAATTTACATTCAATATGATTATATAAAAGTTCATAAAGACAATGGATTTGTCTGCTTAATGAATCCACCACATAGTTTTATTTACCTTTTACATGCTGAATATCAAAATAAAACTCACTTAGGAAAGCATTCCATATTTGCTGACGAGAGTTTAGATCAGCTTGCTTGAATTAGCTGGTTAGGTTACTATGGTCGGTTTTTAAAACAAATCTCTTTCCTAGCAAGTACTCCATACCCGGAGTGCATGCACTACCGCTGTCAGCTCTAAATCATAGGCTGAGTATCGTTTTTCATGCTCTTTTAATTTTCTTGATTCATAGGCAACCACTCTTCCTTCTTGCGATAAAATTGCCCCAAATACTTCCTTAAAAGCATCGGTACAAACCTCAAATTCTTTGTTGGGGTCAGCTACCCTCAACACCAGGGAAGTGGTCAACAAATGTTTTAACCTTTTGAAGCTGTTCTGGCATTGTTTATTCCATTTAAATGCTTGTCCCTTCCTTTGTAAAGAGGTGATTGGAAATAAAATCTTTGAGAACCCTTCATTGAACCATCTATAGTATCCAACCAACCCCATAAATGATCGGATATCTACCACATATTGGGGTACTCGCCATTTCATAATCGTCTTAATTTTCTTTGGAACCGCTATTCCCTCAACGGAAATAACATGGCCAAGATACTGGATCTCTTCTTTGAAGAAGTCACATTTGCTAAACTTGGCATACAACTGATGTTTTCGTAACATCTCCAACACTATCCTTAAGTGCTACTTGTGGTATGACACATTACCAAAATCACCCTCATTATAGTTTATATTCTTGTTACTTCATTGTGAATGGTTTCTTTCCACTCTGTCATTGACTTGGTCCCTAGCTTGTCGCTCATTTTTTTCTTGCGTTTCTCTGCAAGGACTGGGTTGTAACACTCCTTGATTCTATTTATCAAAAAGGCTCTGGAGTATCCTTTCCTTTTCTTGCATCATGTGCTCATTGTCACTCCTAACCTAGACCATTTCTTCTTGTAACTTCTGCAAAGTTCTTAGTAGTATACTGGTTTGGTTGTTGTTCCTCCAGTAGTCTACTAGTCTACTGGCGCTAATCTACACTCAGCTAAATCCACATTTCAGGATTCATTTATGGATGGGATTGGGGTGTTAGTTCCCTACATTCTGGGGTGTTTTATGTGTCAATCCCCTCCTCATTTGTCTAAAACTATGTTATTTCTTTTTTTGTGCATCATTTACACACAACAGTTTATCACGTTAGTTGACCCATTGGGTCTTAGCATATGAACACTACTCTGAAACCACTTGTAACATACATCACAACACAAATATAAAAAAAATTACATTTACCCTTTTTAACACTATGATTTACTACATATTTCATGTACACATAAAATAATATATAAGTAAGCTATTACTTGGCACATACCAGACACTATTGATATGTCGATACCTACATGGACCTACCCCTTGGTTAATTTCCATTTCTTATACCTTGTTGGCATCAATGTACAAGTCTCAATGGCTCATGAAAGTTGGCATATCTAAATTTAATACACAACTCTGCGATTATTAATAGAATTGGGGTGGTTAGTACCACAGTGCATCACTTGAAAATTTGTTTATGATTTATTAACTGGTAATCAAATCCTGCCGGAGGACAAGGATTGATAACACGGATTTGTTGTACTGTACTTTGCATGGGATATTATATCGCATGGCAACACCTGGCCTGCAGACTATTGTTGGATTTAGCGTTATGAAATCCACAGTTTAGACCTTCGTGGTACCCGCTTAGGGTATCGACCACACCCTTGTAACCCTAACTAACTCCTCATTCACATTTTTTCTCTTTCGATGTCTTCTCTGCAACTCTGCTGCGAGCTATACTCTGTTGAGCTACTGTCCTTCCTCCTGCCTCACTTCTGTGAATTAGTTTTAACCTATTGTGGAAATATCAAACAACACTCTTAAGTTATTTAATATTTTCTCAGTTATATTGAACTCGGGTGGCCATTAGTGGCTCTCTATCCTTCTTTGGCATTCATCCTTAAATGAAGTCTGATTTGGTTTAGTGTTGAGATTCTCCAGGTTCATGTTCTAGGTTTTCTGGATGTGCAGACTCCATTTCACCTACTGACAACCAATAGCGGCTGCCTCTAGGACAGGTATGCCTTGTTTTTAAATGTGGTTTTTTCTAGGCATTGTTACTGATACCTATTCTCGTGTTTGCATTAGTCCTAATTTTATTTCTTCTCTCTTTCTAATCCTTTTATGAATTTATGCTCGCATAGGGTTCCTGCCATGGACCACAGAGTCTCTAGTCCAGGTAAAGGCCATTTACTCTTGTCCATCTCGGTGCTACATTCCATTCGAAGTTTAAATGTATTTTCGAAGTAATCAGTTACGAAATTTCTTTTTTTTTAGCGGGTAATTCACCCCCTAGTGTATGGACATGTTCTAGAAGTTTTTTCTTGTTAATTACTTGAATTCCTGCGGCTTATACAATCGTCCCCATAATTTCACTTACAGGTATTTGAATATATGCTAGACAGGAGCTTATTTTCCGAAGCTGGATTCGCCATTCTTTTGGTCCTTTGGTGTTTTGATTTTTGAGGGTTTCCAACATTGAATTTTCTTTAAGGCACCCAATGTTGTTAAATGGTTACTTTAACATTTATGGTTTTTCCCTAAACTAACATTTTGATATACAATGATAGACTAATGTTTAAAATATTTCACCTTATTTATTGATAGCACTTTCTGCTCAACCTAAGAGGTAGTTACCTTTGTGATCGAGGTTTAACATTATGTAACATGTTTGCAAGGAAATGTTATTTAACCTCTGGAGTTCTTGATTAAAAATAATTGTTCTGTTTTGTGCTTTTATTGTGGCTAACTCTTGGGAAGGTTTAGAGGTTAAAGACAGTGGAAATTTTCCTTTGGTGAATTTATATGTAATTATGAATACGTTGCAGTTCCCTTCTCTAGGGCCCTCATGCTATTATTGTTTGTCTTATAATGAATCTCATTATTCGCATTGCTCATAAAAATACTAGATTATTTTCAATAATTTTTTATAGTTTAAGTATATTCCGTTATTGCTTATATTTTCATAACAGTTACTTTTTTTGGGTTTTTCTCCGCACCTATTCTTTTTGGCAGTTTTCATGCAGGTATTACATTTCAGCAGTAATTATATCCTTATTTTCAAGAAAATGAATCTATATTCGTCTGGTATAAGAGAAACTTCTCTATTATTGTTTACATTTATAATGGCTGTTGTAATATTCCCAAATGGGAAAAGCAGGAATATAGTGAAAAATGTTGGAATAGTAGTGTAAAACATCATATAAAAAAATAGGGCCAATATGGAGCCATTCCATTCATCATAACAAAACCCTCAATAAGAGGTACTACTACTATATCAAGATTCTAGAGACACTGCTACAATGTAGTTATAGAAGCACTACTACATCAAATGAGTACACAAAATATAGAGGGCTGATATATGCCACAATAGATACAAAAATGAATATCTGGGCTCTATACAACCTCCAGAAAGGAACCCAAAAGGGTCTCCGGGAAAAACACCCAAGAATACAATATAAGTTGCAGCCCTAGGGTTGAAAGTATGCTGCAACAAAAAAATGAAGAACAATGGTTGCATCTTATAATAAAATGAATATTCCCTCATCTAGAGGATCCTCCAGATGAAAGGTTGGTCGCTTCATTGAAGAAATCACTCCCCAAATCACCTACTGCAAACACCCCTATAACTCCTCCCTAAAATAACGCAGATCTAGAATGATATTGTGTTGTAGGTGATAAAAACACTATGTCCTGATGCCAAATGTATCAATGATGCTCTAGGGCCTTCTTTAATAGCCTCCATAAAGAAAGGAACCTTCCTCCAATGAGATCTAGCTCATAAATATCCCAAATCAATCCTCCACAAATTCTGCCCTGCAACACAACACAAAACCTCAATAGGAACCGTGTTGTACATTAAGACTGAAGACTTGGCCTGATGCCTGAATGTGGAATGTAGTGCAAACCTCTTCCTAGAGGCTTTTCAAGGAAAGAGGTGGGATTATTGATTAGGAACACCCTGCGCTAAACAACCCTGCAATCTTAGCTAAACAGCTGAAGAAAGCTATATGTCTAAACAGAACATATATTCATAAATATCAAATACCAAAAACATAACATAATATGGCTTCCATCCTCTTACTTATGTAAGTTATGAGCTTTCTGACCTTAAACCCCATTCATTTATGACACTACTTCCATGCAAAGAGTCTCCATCTAAAACTGCGCTATCCCATAATGAATGCCACTCCTCCATGACAGTGTTGTTGATTTGGTCAAGGTTGACCCAGTCTATGTGTTCCAGCCCCTTTTCACACCTAAGGGTTCTCAATTACGTCCTCCTTTCACATTGGTATTTATTTTATTCATATTAATGAGATTTAAGAATCTCCATATGCTCATATTCTTTAAACAAGAAAGAAAAAACAAAAATTAATATTCCAACTAGCTCATGGCTAATTGGGAATATTAGAGTTCTCCCCTCCCAAAGTTTGCTTGTCCTCAAGCAACTAAAAAGGTGAGTGTTGAAACTCTTCTCCTCCTCCATTGGTGACACCTCCATGTAATAAGATTCTGTTATAAGCCAAGTGTCTCCCAATCCATCCCTCCATGACATGCTCCTCCCAAGTTCTCATGAGATGCAATGACTCATCCCACTAGGAAGCAATCGATCCAATGAAACAATCATGATTTGCCCAGTTCTCTCCTTGAAACATGTAGCATAATGAACATGGATAATCTCTCTCCCAAAAGGGCACATCCAATCATCCCATCCTCCCTCCATTCATCCCCATAAAAAGAATAAGAGCATCATCAATGTATGGGATCAAAACCAAATATACATGAACAACAATATGCAAAATGGAGGTGGGTCATAGTCCCACATGTGGAACCAACGCAGTATATCTCCTTACTGCATTAAATAATGATATGGTAGGTGGTTTCCCCACCACTTACTTGTTCCCATAGTTTTCTCACAAGCTCTGAAAAGGTAAGAAATGTTTGGTGCCTTTGGAGTGCACCCTGAATGGTATATTATCTCCTTATACCCTCCTAGGGAGTGGCCATGCTCAACACTGTTTATGGCCAAAATTTGGTCATGAATTTTATATGGAAGAATGCTCCTTCTTGGAGCAATGGCCTGCATATGCATCGTAAAGGGGTGCAAAATAATTATCAAGTGAAAAATTATGCACATAAACATGTTCCTTACCATAATATCTACTCATACAAATGGAGTGGTCCATATATAGATCCCCTCTCATTACCAAAGAGAAAAGAGGTGGTTGTGATAACTCCTCCAAAGAGTTATGTATCTCCTCCATCTCCACATGATCCATGCATATTCTCAAATGCTGATATATCTCCTCCTCAAAGCCTTCCCAAGTGTATCCCTCCATGATGGTGTTGTAGGCTCTCGTGGAATAAGTGTGGCTGAAGAGAAAATCTTTATGTGCTGCTTGAAGAAACATCTCCTTGAGCTTGGAAGCTCTAGATAAGAAGATCCTACCAATATGGATCTACTCTCCAAAGTGACATTGTTGATGACCTATCACATAAAACATCTGTCATATGGTTGTCCTCCTCTTTGACATCTCCCATGCCAAAATCACATGTCAGAAGGCTATTATCCTTCCTTTGCTACTCCTCTTGTAGCTTCTCATGTTCAAGAAAAGGTTGAAGCCTTTGGAGGGTAGTCTTCCATGGGAAGCTATCACCTATCCAAAAATTCATGAGTTTTTCCAAAGCATGCATAAGTGGCCACCATATTCTATATGTGGAAGACTTCTCCCAAAGTCAGAACACCTTCTGAGCCTCCAAAGCCAAGGAATAGTCTCCTTGCACCATGATGGTGCCATCCTCCAATCCTGCAGCATCCTGTCTTAGCAAAATATGAGATGTGAGAGTGGGTAATGATGATAGTGGGAGAATGTCTCTCCCCTCCTTCAGTCTACCCAAGACTCTCTGCGCTATATCATAACCTTCCAATGTTCTCACTCCACCTGGATCTATGAGGGGTGCAAAAAATTGTGAGACATCTCTCACCAACTCTGGATCAGGTGGCCTCCTAGGTGGCTTGCCATAAAACATTGATGTCTCATGGGTCAACCTCATATGCATAATAGATGGGACTACCGTGTCCTTACTTCCACTGCAAAAATTCAAATCTCTTTTTTGTGTGGAACCTTCTTCATAATTTGGTACCACTCTCGTTGATGAAACGGTCCCTCTAATTGGAGCAATTGCTCTATCCTCACCTCCTGGTGGTGGTGGATCATCTCATTCTATTCCAGTGCTGTAACCCCTCTTTGGTTCCTCTTCTTATTCCTCTAGATCATCTGAGAAGACCTCTATGTAGTGTGCCTTTCCTGCTACACATATATGTCCGGGTGCCCATGATTCTTGGCATGTGAAGCAAAGCTTCCTTCTCCTCACATATCTTCGAACATCATCACTAAGAGGTACTTTGTTTTGGATCTCTTTTGAGAAAGGAGCCTTCTCATATTTTCCCTTTGATGGAAAAGTGGGATTTTTTTGAAATGTTGCCTTTGCTTTTCGTAAGGCATCTTGTATATCTCTAGCCCTTTCAATGGCATCTTGAAGGGTAGTGGGCTTGGTAGACTTAACCAACCCATGAAGAGGTTTCTATAACCCATAAATGAACATATAGATCCTTCTTGCTGCAGATAAATCAGGAGCCATAACTGAAAGTTTTAGAAATTCAGAAATGTCAATTTTTGGATTACCTGATTATTTGAGCTTTGATAACCCCATGAATATTGCCTCTGGATCTCTTCAATCAAATATCTCCACCAGCCTCCTTGTGAACTCTGAATATGTAGTCACATTAGCATGATCCAATGTATACAAGCCATGGAACCACCAATCATGTGCTTCACCCTCAAGGTGCAGCATTGTTATCCTAATGGCCTTCATCTCTGGTACTTTTTTCAGCTGGAAGTAGATGTCAAGCTTCTCTACCGATGATTTGGAAATTCATTTTGATGACCCATCAAATTTGGGTAAGAAAAATCTACCCGTAGTTAGATGTAGATCATGATTTTGAACGAATCCTCCACCTCTAATGTGATGCCTGGGTCTCCTATTGTCCTTGATATGAAAAAATTCTTGAAAACTCAAGTGATCCCTGAATCTCTGAGATTGAGAATAATACTCCATGAAATAGTCTTCAAGATTTTCTTGTTCTTGAAACCCCTCATTTCCCACTGCTAAGAATGTAGGCATTCTAGAGCGTTGGGAAACATGTTGCTACTTCACTGGTTGATCACTGCAGTGATGAGAAATGTCGAAGCCTTCACCATGCAGAAATCCTTTAGGGGATTCCTTGTATCTATCCATCCTCATCTCCTTTATTTCTCTAGAAATTTCTTGCATGGTTCTAAGAAGTAGCTTGGAATACTCCTTATTTTCATCTTCTCCTGATAAAGGGGTTTTAACCTTGTCCTCTTTATCATCTGTATAGTCAAACTTCCAGTTTCTTCTTTTGAGATACCTCTTCTCTTTATCTGTGAGAGGATATCCTTCTTCTAATGACATATTGGCTTTCAAGATGCACAGGTTGAGCCAAGCTTATGCTCAGATACCACTGTAATATTCCCAAATGGGAAAAGTAGCAATATAGTGAAAAATGATGGAATAGCAGTCTAAAACATCATATGAAAACATGAGGCCAATATGGAGCCTTTCCATTCATCATAAAAAAAAAAACATGGTACAAAATAATGGGCTACAAACCATATAACAAGATATAACAAGCCTCAAATAGACAAAACCCTCTATAAGAGGTGCTGCTACTACATCAAAATGTTGGAGACATTGCTACAGCGAATTTATAGAAGCAATACAATAGAAAATGAGTATAGAAAAGATATAGGGCTGATATATGCCAAAATAGATACAAAAATGAAGATTTGGGCTCTATACAACCTCCAGAAAGGAACCCAAAAGGGTCTCTGGGAAAAATACCCAAGAATACAATATGAGTTGCAGCCCTAGGGCTAAACATATGCTACAACAAGAAACTGAAGAACAATGGTTGAAGCTAATAATAAAATGAATATTCTCTCCTCCAAATGATCCTCCGGATGAAAGGTTGGCACCTTCACTGAAGAAATCAGTCCCTAAATCACCTACTACAAACACCCCTGGAGCTCCTCCCTAAAATAATGCACATCCAGATTGATACTGCAATGTAGGGGATAAAAAGACTATGGCCTGATCCCAAATTTATCAATGATGCTCCAAGGCCTTCTTTACTAACCTCCCAAGAGAAAGAAACCTTCCTCTAATGAGATCTAGCTCAGAAATCTCCCAAATCAATCCTCCACAGCTTCTGTCCTGCAACACAACACAAAACCTCAACAGGAACTACATTGTACATTAAGACTGAAGCCTTGGCTTGATGCCTGAATGTGGAATGTAGTGCAAAGCTCTTCCTAGAGGCTTCTCAACACTATCAGGAACACCTTGTGCTAAGAAACACTGCAATCTTAGCTAAACAACTGAAGAAAATTATATGTCTAAACAGACCATATATTCAAAAATATAAAATGCCAAAAATATAACATAATATGGCTGCCATCCTTTTCCTTATATAAGTGATGAGATTTCTAACCCTAAAACCCATTCATTTATGACACTACTTCCATGCAAATATTTTCCATCTAAAATTGCATTGTCCCATAATGAATGCCACTCAGCCATGACAGTGTTGTTGATTTGGTCAAGGTTGACCCAGTCTATGTGTTCCAACCCCTTTTAACACCTAAAGGTGCTCAATTAAGCTGCCAAGATGTCCTCCTTTCACATTGGAATTGATTTTATTCATATTAAGGAGATTTATGGATCTCCATATCCTCTTATTCATTAAACAATAAAGAAAAAAAAAATTTAATATTCCAACTAGCTCATGGATAATTGGGAATATTACAACTGTAGTGTTTTCTAAGTTACGGAAAATAGCTTCCGTTTTTCATTCAAGAACATAATTTTGTTTTACTTTTTTCAGTTAAATAATTAGAGAGATGTCCGGAACATCTAGATTTTGTGTCTGTGTATATCATAGGTTGATAGGAAACGACCAGTTCGAGGTTTTGAGTTTCGACTCTGAACCCTGAATTAATGGTTTTCTGCATTTAACTTCCAGTAGATTTTTTATTTTGTTTTTATGTTTATATGATATTTCAAGTACAATTTTCTTCTTAGAAACAAGTAATAACTTCAACACTACACTTCTACACAGTTCATATATAATTCTATCTGTTCTGCTATAATATTCTCAATACATTAGAAGACTACAGTGACAAACATATATACATCTTTCTGGAACAAGAATCCTCATTTAATATTTTAAAGAACATTCACTGTAATAAAAAGATATCTCTGTCTACACAGCATATCCAGTACTGAATATTTCGGCAGTATGTTCACTTATCTGTTTTTCCGAATTAGATGATGATGTCCTCCCTACCATGAGAGAGGTGATTACTTCCACATCTCCCCATGTGCTCCACACTGCGATGAGTAGGTTGACATAATCTCCAGAAGAGACCTCAAGACTCCTAGTCCAGTACTCTTATTGTCATGAGTTAGGAACATTGAGTGTTTTCCACTGGTCACAACCAGCTCAGGAATTCTAAACTCTCTTCCTTCCTATCCATAGTCATAGAAAAAAACCCCTTTTCCTCACTGGGATGTACTTTTTATCCCAGAGGAAAGGTAATTGTCTTTAATTTTTTTCTATTCAGCCACTCTCAGTTCTTGGAATAATTTTACCATCAGTATTTTAACTTTTTATGGAACCACTATTCCATAGTTAAATTTTATTTCAACGAAATATAATTAATTTATGCTCATCATATAATCCTTTTCTCAAAAGAAATATATGTTTAGTCTCTTTAAAAAAAATAACATAACAACTAATTATCACTTATGCCAGCTGTCACAACTTCCCCCCTGGAAGTAAACACAGTCCTCGATGTTTTATTCCAGCTCAGCAAGCAATTCTGGATAAGCCTCAGGAAAAAATCCTTCATATTCCTAGGTAGCCTCATTCGAGCTGAATTGCTTCAACTACAAATTAACCTACGTGATGGATCGCCTCTAGAGCATGATTTCTCTCCGATCAAGTATACACTGAGGTTGGACCAGAAATTCTCCGTCTAGTTCAGCTTGCTTTCAACCAAAATTTGTATTAAATTCTCATAACCTTAGTATTTTAAGATAGGATTTTTTATAATCTTACCCTACATGAATTCTTTTCCAATGGATTACATGCTTTCGGTCATGCATGTATCCTTTTAGTAAGGATACATGAAACATATTGTGCACCCAAATATGGCTAGGTAAAGCCAATCAGTAAGCCACAGGTCCCACCCTCTCCAATATCTGGAAAGGTCCATAGAACCTGGGAGCCAACTTGGCAGATGAGGTCCACCTTAGGGTTCTCTTCTTCGATTTAATCCTTACATACACATGATCGCCCACTTCAAATTATCAATATGTTCTTTTCTTATCTGCATATACCTTCTATCGATCTTGAGCCACTTTCAGATTTTGTCTGATCTTCCTTACTTCTGATTCCATCTCAGCCAACATCTCTAGTCCAAGCATCAATTTGGTTTCAGGGCTACTCCAATTGATAGAATTACGACACTGTTTCCCATACAAATATTCAAAGGGGCTACTGCATCACGTACATGCGCAACATATATTCCAAAATTTGGTTCACTTGCTCAGTTTGTGCATCCATCTGGGGATGATAAGTGGTGCTAAAATTTATTTGGGTTCCCAAGCCTGTAAATAAGGTCTTCCAGAATGCTGAACTAAACTTCACATCCCTATCTGATATGATTGTCTTTGGAATGCCATGCAGTCTAGGAATCTCTCTCATAAAGATATCTATTATTTGCATAGTTTTGTAAGTAGACTGTATGGGTATGAAATGTGCTACCTTACTCAATCTATCAACCACCACCATAATGGAATCATTATGTCTTTTTTACCTTGGTAAAACAGTAATAAAATCTAGGGATATAACTTCCCATTTCCATTCAGGCACTGGTATAGGCTGCAACAATCTGGTTGGGTGTTGATGCTCCACCTTAATCTGCTGACACTCCAGGCATTTGTTTAAGTATTGCGCAATATTATTTTGCACCCCACTCCAGAAATAGACTTTTCTAATTGCTGTTATAATTTTTTGGTATCTTGGGTGCCCCGCATAATTACTGCGGCGATACTCATCCCTGATCAGTTCTCTTAAACTCATTCGGTTTTAGATATATAAATTTCCCTTGATGGTTAACAATTTATCCTTGTTAATTTCATAGTTAGAAGGTTTTTCTTGTCTTATAACTTCCTCAACTTGCTTCCTTAAAAATCGGTATTCCATATCCTTCTCGGCTTCCTCTTTTATCAGATCTAAAAATTTACATTCAATTTTACTATAGCAAAGTTCATAAACACAATGAAATTTTCTTCTTAAGGCCTCCACCACCCGATTTTCTTTGCCTTTTACATGTTGTATATCAAAACAAAATTCACTTAGGAAAGCATTCCACCTTGCCTGGTAGGCGTTTAAATCAATTTTCTTAAAGTATTTGGTTAAGATAATGTGATCATTTTTCAACACAAATATTTTTCCTAACAAGTAGTGCCTCCATACTTGGAGTGCATGCACTACTGTTGTCAGCTCTAAATCATAGGCTAAATATTGTTGTTCATGATCCTTCAATTTTCTCGATTCATAGGCGACCACTCTACCTTCTTGTGATAAAATTTCCCCAAATCCTTCATTACAAGCATTGGTACAAACTTCAAATTCCTTGTTGGGATCAACTACCCTCAACACCTGGGTAGTGGTTAGAAAATATTTCAACTTCTCGAAACTATTCTGACACTCACTAGTCCATTTGAATACTTTCCCATTTCTCTACAAAGAGGTAATTGGAAAAGAATTTTTTGAGAATCCTTCAATGAACCTTTGATAGTATCCAACCAACCCCATAAAGGAATGGATATCTGCCACATTTTTGGGTACTCATCATTCCTTAATAGTTTTAATTTTCTCTAGATTGACCATTATTCCTTCAGTGTTTCTCCAACTAATCCTTGATCAGTACCACATCATAGGATCCCAACGACAGTATATTCAAATCCACATTTAACTGCTGGTTTCCAATTTTCCAATGTATAGTTTGGAATTCTGGCACAAAATTTACTTTTTTCCCCAGTGTCTAGCTGTACTAGCCAAGGATTTTTGAATTTAGGACTTTGTAATTTACAGATTTATACTATTATGGGATTTACATAACTTAAATGGCACCTGGGTCAACCAAAATAGAAACAGGTTGTGAAAGTAGCTTACCTTCCAGTTCTATCATCATTGATTGATAATCCACCTACTGGTCCTCCAAAGCTACATTAATTCTAGGTATGATCCAGGCTACATCTCCCACTATAGAGGATTATTTTAAATTGGCTACTGTATCTTTTCTTCCCCGCTGTGAGTAGTTCTTATAATATTGAGCCTCACCACACCCCTAGCACTGTAGAGGTGGTTTTTGATTTTTCCCTTGCTCAGTTTTGCTGGAATCCTCTGTGGGATTTTCCTCCATAGGCCAACGAGTTATTTGATGGTTTCTTCCAGGATTTTTTCTCCCTGAATCCCTTGCATAATTCTTAAAATTATCGGTCTTAGCATTTTTCAAATTTGAACTACTTTTTTTCCCCCTTTTGCCTTGGATTGCTAGTAACACATCCTCGCTTTTCAAATTGCCTTGGCCATGGTCCATGAATTCACGAAATCAATTTGTTCTTTTATGTGGGTTGGAAAATTACTCAAGAATCGTTGAATCTTAGGATTTTCATCCCTTAAATAAGGAACGTATCTCAAAAAGGAAGTGAACTTGGTTATGTATTCATCCATTGTCATTTGACCCTACCTCAAATCATGGAATTCTTTGGACTTTTCATCAAAGAAAATTTTCGTTAGATATTTGGCTTTAAATTATTTTTGGAACTCATCCCATGTCACGTCCTAGTCTTCAATGCTGATAGTATTGTTGGAACTCATCCCATTCTTGACTTCCCCCCACCACAAGGTGGCCTTTTCTCTCAGTTGATAGATGGCCAATATAGCTTTAAGATTTTTGTTGTACTCATCAACTTGAAATTATTTATTCCTATTAATCAACCATGCTTCAACCACCTCCACCGCTTCTCTATCAAATGTAAGCGGTTTATTCTTTCAGAAATCACCTTGTAACCCTACTTTTTGTTTCTTAATTTCTTGTTGTTTCAACACATTACTAGACTCACCCTCATTATAGTTTCTATTCTTGTTACTTCGTTGTGAATGGATTCTTTCCTCTTTGTCATTGGTTTAGTCCCTAGCTTGTCTCTCATTTTCTTCCCACGTTTCTCTATCAGGACTGGGTTGTAACACTCCTTGATTCTTTTTATCAGAAAGGCTCTTGAGTATCCTTTCCTTTTCTTGCATTAGACACTCATTTTCACTCCTAACTCGAACCATTTATTCCTGTAACTTCTTCATAGTTCTTAGCAGTATAATAGTTTGGTGTTGATGTTCCTCTGGAAGTATACTAGTCTACTGGTGCTGATCTACACACAGCTGAATCCACATTTCATGATTCAATTCTGGATGGGATTTGGGTTTCAGTTCCCCTACATTCTGGGGTGTTTGATGTGTCAATCCCATCTTCATTTTTCTTCTACTATGTTATTTCCTTTTCTGTGCACCATTTACACACAACATTTTATCACGTTAGGTGACCCATTGGTTCCCAACGTATGAACGCTACTCTGATACCACTTGTAACATACATCACAACATAAATAAATAAATAAATTACATTTACCCTTTTTAACACTATGATTTACTACATATTTCATGTACACATAAAAGAATATATAAGCTAGTTATTACTTGGCACATACCAGGCACTATTGATATGTTGATACCAACATGGACCTACCCCTTAGTTAATTTCCAACACTTATACCTTGTTGGCATCAATGTACAAGTATCAATGGCTCATGATAGTTGGAATATCTGAATTTAAAACAGAACTCTGCGATTATTAATATAATTAGGGTGGTTAGTACCACACTTCATAACTTGAAAATTTGTTTCGTGTGATTTATTAATTGGTAATCAAATCCCGCCAGAGGATAGGGATTGATAACACGGATTTGTTGTACTATAATTTGCATGGGAGATTATATCGCATGAAAACACCTGGCCTGTAGACTACTGTTGGATCTAGGGCTATGAAATCCATGGTTGAGACCTTCGCGGTACCCGCTTAGGGTTTCGACCACCCCCTCATAACCCTAACTAACTCCTCATTCATATTTTCGCTTTCCGATGTCTTCTCTGCAACTCTGATACGAGCTATACACTGTCGAGCTATTGTCCTTCCTCCTGCCTCAACTCTAGTGTATGCTGAATAGATATTTCACTTTGCCTTGTAGGTAATTAGGTTTCACCTATTCTGGAAATATGAAACAACACTCTTAAGTTATTTAAGGTTTTCTTGGTTGTATTGAACTTGGGTGGCTAGTAGTGGCTCTCTGTCACTCTCTGGCATTCATCCTTAAATGAGTCTGATTTGGTATAGTGTTGAGATTCTCCAAGTTCATGTTCTAGGTTTTCCGGATGTGCAGAATCCATTTCTCCTACCAACAACCAACAATGGCTGCCTCCAAGACAGGTATGCCTTTTCTTTAAATGTCATTTTTTCCAGGCATTGTTATTGATACATGTTCTCGTGTTTGCATTAGTCTTAATTTTATTTCTTCTCTCTTCTAATCCTTTTATGAATTTATGTTGGCACAGCATACCCGCCATGGACCATAGAGTCTCTAGTCCAGGAAAAGGCCATTTACTCTTGGTCGTCTCAATGCTACATTCCATTCGGATTTTAAATGTATTTGCGAACTAATAAATTACGAAATTTCTTTTTGTTCAGCAGGCAATTCGTCCCCTAAGCATATGGACTGGCTCTGGAAGTTTTGCTTGTCAATTACTTGGATTTCTTCGACTTATACAATCGTCTCTGTCATTGCACTTACAGGTATTTGAATATATGCTAGCGAGGAGCTTATTTTGGGAAGCTGGAGTCACCATTCTTTTGGTCCTCTGGTCTTTTGAATTTTTAGGGTTTCCGGCATTGAATTTTCTTTAAGGCACTCGATGTCATTTCAGGGTTACTTTAACATTAAGGTCTTCACCCTAAACTAACATTTTTTTATAAAATGATAGAATAATGTTTAAGAGATTTCACCTTATTTATTGATAGCACTTTATGGTTGAACTAAGAGGTAGGTACCTCTGCGGTCGAGGTTTAACATTATGTAACATGCTTGCAAAGAAAATTTATTTAACCTCTAGAGTTCTTAATTAAAAAGCATTGTTCTATTTTTCTGCTTTTATTGTGGCTAACTCTCAGGAATTTTTAGAGGTTGAAGATTGTGGCATTTTTACTTTGATGAATTTATATGTAATTATGAATACGTTGCAGTTCCCTTCTTTGGGGCCCTCGTTTTATTCTTTCTTGTCTCATAACGAATCTCGTTATTCAAATTTCTCATAAAAGTACTAGATTATTGTCCATAATGTTTTACAGTTTGAGCATATTTCTTTATTGCTTATATTTTCACAGGAGTTATTGTTTCTGGTTTTTTCTCCACACTTATTGTTTTTGGCAGTTTGCATGCGGGTATTACATTTCATTAGTAATTATATCCTTCTTTTCAAGAAAATGAATCTATATTTTTCTGGTAGAAAATAAACATCTCTATTATTTTTTACATTTATATTGATTGTTGGAATATTCCCAAATGAGAAAAGCAGGAATATAGTGCAAAATGTTGGAATAGCAGTGTAAAACATCATATAAATCATGAGGCCAATAGGGAGCTTTTCCATTCATCATAACAACAGCAAAATGGTACAACATAATGGCCTTAAAACCATATAACAAGATAGAACAAACCTCTAATAGACAAAACCCTCAATAAGAGGTGCTACTACTATATAAAAATGTCGGAGACACCGCTAGAGCGCAGTTATAGAAGCATTTCTACAAAAAATGAGTACACAAAATATAGAGGGCTGATGTATGCCACAATACATATAAAAATGAAGATCTAGGCTCTATACAACCTCCGGAAAGGAATCCAAAAGGGTCTCTGGGAAAAACACCCAAGAATTAAATATGAGTTGCAGCCCTAGGGATGAAAGTATTCTACAACAAGAAACTAAAGAAAAATGGTTGAAGCTGATAATAAAATGAATATGCCCTCCTCCAAAGGATCCTTCAGATGAAAGGTTGGCCCCTTCATTGAATAAATCACTCCCCAAATCACCTACTACAAACACCCCTACAACTCCTCCCTAAAATAATGCAAATCTAGACTGATACTACGATGTAGGGGATAAAAGGACTATGGCTTGATGCCAAATGTATCAATGATGCTGCAGGGCCTTCTTTACTAGCCTCCCAAGATAAAGGAACCTTCCTCCAATGAAATCTAGCTCAGAAATCTCCCAAATCAATCCTCCACAACTTTTTCCCTACAACACAACACAAAACCTCAACAGGAATTGCGTTGCACATTAAGACTAAAGCCTTGGCCTCATGCCTGAATGTGGAATGTAGTGAAAAGCTCTTCCTAAAGGCTTCTCAGGGAAAGAGGTGGGATTCCCGATTAGGAACACCTTATGTTAAACAACACTATAATCTTAGCTAAACAGCTGAAGAAAGCTATATGTCTAAACATACCATATATTCAAAAATATTAAATACCAAAAACATAACATAATATGGCTGCCATCCTCTTCCTTATATAAGTGATGAGCTTTCTAACCCTAAACCCCATTCATTTATGACACTACTTCCATTCAAAGAGTCTCCATCTAAAACTATTTTGTCCCATAATGAATGCCACTCCTCCATGACAATGATGTTGATTTGATCAAGGTTGATCCAGTCTATGTGTTCCAACTCTTTTTCATACCTAAGGGTGCTCAATAAAGATGCCAAGATGTCATCCTTTCATATTGGCATTTATTTTATTCATATTAAGGAGATTTATGGATCTTCATATCCTCTTACTCATTAAACTACAAATCAAAAACAAAAATTAATATTCCAACTAGCTCATGGATAATTGGGAATATTACAGTACTCCCCTCCCAAATGTTGATAGTCCTCAAGCAACTGAAAAGGTGAGTGTTGCAACTCTTCTCCTCTTCCATTGGTGACACCTCCATGTGATAATATTCCCTCATAAGCCGAGTCTCTCCTAATCCACCCATCCATGAAATGCTCCTCCCAAGTTATCATGAGATGAAAATAACTCATCCCACAAGGAAGAAACTGATCCAATGAAAAAATCATGGTTTGCCCAATGCTCTCCCTGAAACATTTAGCATAATGAACATGGATAATATCTCTCCCAAAGGGCACATCAAATCTTCCCATCCTCCATATATTCATCCCCATAAAAAGAATAAGAACATCATCAATGTATGGGATCAAAACCAAGTATACATAAACAACAATATGAAAAAATGGAGTTGGGTCATAGTCCCACTTGTGGAATCAATGCAGTATATCTCTTGACTGCATCAAATAATGATATGGTAAATGGTTTCCCCACCACTTAATTGCTGCCATAGTTTTCTCACAAGCTATTAAAAGGTGAGAAATGTTTGGTGTCTTTGGAGTACACCCTAAATGGTAGATTATCTCCCTATACCCTCCTAGGGAGTGGTCATGCTCAACAATGTTAATGGCCCAAAGTTGGCCATGAATTTTATATGGAAGAATGCTCCTTATTGGAGAAATGGTCTGCATATACATGGTAAATGGGTGCAAATAATTATCAAGTGAAACATTATGCACATAAACCTGTTCCTTACCATAATCTCTACTCATAGAAATGGAGTGGTCCATAGATAGATCCCCTCTCATTCCCAGATAAAATATGTGGTTGTAATAACTACTCCAAAGAGTTATGTATCTCCTCCATCTCCACATGATCCATGCATATTCTCAAATGCTGATATATCTCCTCCTCAAATCCTTCCCAAGTGTATACGTCCATGATGGTGTTTTAGGCTCTCATGGAATAAGTGTGGCTGAAGAGAAAATATTTATGTTCTTCTTGTAGAAAATTATCCTTGAGCCTGGAAGCTCTAGATAAGAATATCCTAACATGATAATAGATGACTCCATATTCGACTGAATATCCCTCGTCTTGAAGCTGGTCATCAAGTATCATTCATGTAAAAAGGTCCTTGGAATAATCTACCAACAATTGGGATTTCCAATATGGATCTACTCTCCAAAGTGACAATGCTGATGACCTATCACACAAAAACATATTTCATATGGTTGTCCTCCTCTTTGACATCTCCCATGCCAAAGTCACATGTTGGAAGGATGCTATCCTTCCTCTATTGCTCCTCTTGTAGCTGCTCATGCTCAAGTAAAGGTTGAAGCCTTTGGAGGTTAGTCTTCCGTGGGAAGCTATCACCTATCTAAAACTTCCTGAGTTTGGCCAAAGCATGCATGAGTGACCACCATATTCTATATGTAGAATACTCCTCCCAAAGTGAGAACATATTCTAAGCCTCCAAAGCCAAGGGACAGTCTCCTTGCACCATGATGGTGCCATCCTTCAATCCTGTAACATCCTCTCGCAGCACAAGATAACATGTGAGAGTGGGTAATGATGATAGTGGGAGAATGTCTCCCTCCTCTGTGAGTCTAACCAGGACTCTCTGTGCTATATCATAACATTCAAATGTTACCACTCCTCTTGGATCTATGAGGGGTGCAACAAATTGTGAGACATCTCTCACCAACTCTGGATCAGGTGGCCTCCCAAGTGGTTTTCCATTAAACAACGATGTCTCATGGGTCAACCTCATATGCATAATAGATGGGACTACCATGTCCTTGCTTACATTGTGCAAATACAACGTTGTTTTTTGTGTGGAAGCTTCCTGATAATAGGGTATCACTCTCATTGAGGCAAAAGTACCTCTAATTGGAGCAATTGCTCCATTCCCACCTCTTGGTGTTGGTGGATCATCTCCTGTTATTCCAGCGTTATGACCCCTCTCTGGTTCTTCTTTTTCTTCCTCCTCATCATCTGAGAAGACCTCTATGTAGTGTGCCTTTCGTGTTGCACATCTACGTCTGGGTGCCCATGATTCTTGGCATGTGAAGCAAAGATTCCTTCTCCTCAGATATCTTCGGACATCATCACTAAGAGATACTTTGTTCTGGCTCTCTTTTGAGAAAGGACCCTTCTCATATTTTTTCTTTGATGGAAAATTGGTCTTTTTCTAAAATGTTGCCTTTGATTTTGGCAAGGAATCGTGTAGATATCTAGCCCTTTCAATGGAATCTTGAAGGGTAGTGGGCTTGGTAGACTTAACCAACCCATGAAGAGGTTCTACTAACCCATCAATGAACATATAGATCCTTCTTTCTGGAGATAAATCAAGAACCATAACTGAAACTTTTAGAAATTCAGAAATGTAAGTTTCTAGATTACCTAATTGTTTGAGCTTTGCTATCCCCATGATTGTTGCCTCTGGATCTCTTCGATCAAAACTCTCCACTAGCCTCCTTCTGAACTCTGAATATGTAGTCACATTGGCATGACCCAATGTAGACAAGCCATGGAACCACCAATCATGTGCTTTTCCCTCAAGGTGCAGCGCTGCTATCTTAATGGCCTCCATATCTGGTACTTTGTCCAGCTGGAAGTAGATGTCAAGCTTCTCTACCCATGATTTGGCAGTGCATTTTGATGACCGATCAAAGTTGGGCAAGAAAAATCTGCCCATAGTTAGGTGTATATCATGATTCTGAATGAATCCTCCACCTCTATTGTGATGCTTGGGTCTCCTATTGTCCTTGATATGAAAAAATTCTTGAAAACTCAAGTTATCCGTGAATCTCTGAGATTGAGACTCATACTCCATGAAATAATTTTCAAGAGTTTATTGTTCTTGAAACCCTTCATTTATGACTGCTAAGAATGTAGGCATTGTATAGCATTGGGAAACTTGTTGCTGCTTCATTGGTTGATCACTCTAATGATGAGAAATGTCTAAGCCTTCACCATGCATAAATCCTTTAGGGGATTCCTTGTATCTATCCATCCTCATCTCCTTTATTTTTCTACAAATTTCTTGCATGGTTATAAGAAGTAGCTTGGGATACTCTTTCTCTTCATCTTCTCCTGATAAATGGGTTTTACCCTTGTCTTATTTATCATCTGTATAGTCAAAATTCTGGTTTCTTCTTCTGAGATACCTCTTCTCTCTATCTGTGAGAGGATATCCTTCTTCTAATGACAAATCGACTTTCAATATGCATAGGTTGAGACAATATTATTATCCCATACAACTGTAATATTCCCAAATGGGAAAAGCATGAATATAGTGCAAAATGCTAGAATAGCAGTGTAAAACATCATATAAAAACATGAGGCCAATATGGATCCTTTCCATTCATTATAACAATAGCAAAATGGTACAAAATAATGGGCTACAAACCATATAAAAAGATAGAACAAGCCTCAAATAGACAAAACCCTCAATAAGATGTGTTGCTACTATATCAAAATGACAGAGTCAAAACTACAACGTAGTTTTAGAAGCACTACTACACAAAATGAGTACACAAACTATATAGGGTTGATATATGCCACAATAGATATAAAAATGAATATTTTGGCTCTATACAACCTCCAGAAAGGAACTGAAAATGGTCTCTGGGAAAAACACCCAAGAATACAATATGAGTTGCAGCACTAGGGCTGAAAGTATGCTGCAACAAGCAACTAAAAAAAAATGGTTGAAGATGATAATAAAATGAATATGCCCTCCTCCAAAGGATCCTCTAGATGAAAGGTTGTCCCCTTCACTGAAGAAATCACTCCCCAAATCACCTACTGCAAACACCACTGTAAATCCTCCCTCAAATAACGCAGATCCTGACTGATACTGCACTCTAGGGGATAAAAACACTATTTCATGATGCCAAATGTATCAATGATGCACTAGGGCCTTTTTTACTAGCCTCCCAAGAGAAAGGAACCTTCCTACAATGAGATCTAGCTCTGAATATTGATAGATATGGAGTGAGAGAGAGTGTGTGTTTGGTGGGGTGAGATAAAGTGAAAAAGGAGAGATGGAGGGATATATAGATATATATGGGGGAGAGAGGGAAGAAGATTTCTTACAACAGATGCATTGATTTCAGTGTAGATGGTGATTTCTAATCCTATTTGATTTCTTGCACTAGATGAATTGATTTTGGTGTAGATGTTGATTTCTAATGATATTTGATTACTTACACTAGATGGATTGATTTTAATGTAGATTATTTCTAATCCTATTTGATTGCTTTCACTAAATGCATTAATTTCAATGTAGATGATGATTTCTAATCCTATTTGATTGATTTCACTAGATGCATTAATTTTAATGTAGATTTTTATTTTTGGTTATATTTGATTTCTTGCACTAGATGAATTGGTTTCAATGTAGAATATTTTTAATCCTATTTCATTGCTTGCATTGAATGCATTGATTTCAGTGTAGATGGTGATTTCTAATCCTATTTTATTTCTTTCACTAAATGTCTTGATTTCAGTGTAGATGGTGATTTCTAATCTTATTTGATTTCTTGCACTAGATGCATTAATTTCAATGTAGATGTTGATTTCTAATTATATTTGATTGCTTGCACTAAATGCATTGATTTAAATGTAGATGATTTATAATCCTATTTTACTTCTTGCACTAAATGCATTTATTTCAGTGTATATGGTGATTTATAATCCTATTTGATTGCTTTCACTAGATGCATTGATTTCAGTGTAGATATTGGTTTTAAATCTTATTTTCCTACTTGCACTAGACTCATTTATCTGAGTGTAGATGTTGATTTCTAATCATATTTGATTACTTGCATTAGATGCATTGATTTTAGTGTAGATGTTGTTTTCTATTATTGATTTCTTGCATTAGTTGCATTGATTTCAGTGTATATGTTGATTTCTAATTTGATGTAATTGGATGTATGATGGTATATTAATTTTAAAGTCATTGGATTGATAGTGTGTGTGCAATGATTACAGTGTAAGCACACAAAATTATTGACAATGTACATTGATTTTTGTGTTATAGTAATTCAACCTATTAATATTGGAGAGCAAGAGAGACAAGGTATGATGTTTACTACAACAGCTCAAGCTAAATATTTAAATGGTTTACGATTCCAACTGTCCTTTTCAAATAATCAATGTGAAAATATGACAAAACTAACATGGGTGAAAATAAGAATAGTAGAAGAAAATAGTTTGAAATCGATCACAATGAAGACTATTTGTAATTGACTACATTCTTATTATTCACAGTTTCTATGATTCAATATTATTATATTGTCACTTTCCATTCAAAATTTTATTTCATCATTAAAGTTATTTTACAATATTTATCATCTCAACAAACTGAGATAACTAATCAAATTTAAAATTAAAATGACTCAATAAATATTAGACATATTTAACATATTTAAAATTTTTATGTTAATATTAGATGTATTTACATATTATTGATAAAATTAAGCATATGTTCCTCATATTATCGATATATTTTCTTTGGTCGCACACAACTGAAACAAGCCTAGATCCATCTTAACTCCGAATCTATCAAGTGCAGAGAGGAATCAAATCTCTCGAGGTGAAAACCTTTCCTCAAGTTTTGCACTCAAAAAAGAGGTTTTCTCCTCGAGAGATTTGATCCCTCTCGGTGCTTGATAGATCCGGAGTTAAGATGGATCTAGGTTAGGATAAGAATTCTATATTAGATGGAAAGGATATAACCATTATGGTTAAAAGAGGTATAGGATATAACCATTATGCATGTTGGAATAGTGTGTGTGAAAACCTCTTTTTTGAGTGCAAAAATTGAGGAAAGGTTTTCACCTCGAGAGATTTGATCCCATCTTGATATAACCATCTTAAGATGGATATAACCATCTTGATATATCAAGATGTAGATTTATTTTTGTGTTATAACTTAATTAAGCCTAATAATATTGGAGAACAAGAGAGACAAGGTATGTTGTTTAATACAACAACTCGAGCTAAATATTTATGATTTCAACTGTCTTTTTCATATAATCGATATGAAAAGATGACAAAACTAACAAGGGTGACAATAAGAATAATATAAGAAAACAGTTTGAGATTAATCACAATGAATGGTAATTGTAATTTACTACATTCTTATTATTCACATTTTCTATCACTCAATTTTATTACATTGTCGCTTTGCATTCAAAAAATTTATTTCATCATTTTTCATCATTAATTAAATAAGAAAATTTACAATTAAAATGAATCTATAAATCTCAGACATATCTAGATGCATTGATTTCAATATATATGATTTATAATCCTATTTGATTGCTTGCACTAAATGCATTGATTTCAGTGTAGATGGTGGTTTATAATCCTATTTTATTGCTTGCACTAGATGCATTCAATTTAGTGTATATGTTGGTTTCTAATCCTATTTTCTTACTTGCACTATATGCATTGATTTTAGGGTAGATGTTGATTTCTAATCCTATTTGATTACTTGCATTAGATGGAATAACTTTAGTGTAGATGTTGTTTTCTAATATTATTTTATTTTTTGCATTAGATGCATTGATTTTAGTGTATATTTTGATTTATGATTTGATGTAATTAGATGTATGATGGTACATTAATTTTAATGCCATTGGATTAATAGCATGCATTGATTTCAGTGTAAGCACAAAAAAATATTGACAATGTAGATTTATTTTTGTGTTATAACTTCATTAAGCCTAATAATATTGGAGCAAGAGAGACAAGATATGATGTTTAATACAACAACTCGAGCTAAATATTTATGATTTCAACTGTCTTTTTCATATAATCGATATGAAAAGATGACAAAACTAACAAGGGTGACAATAAGAAAAATATAAGAAAATAGTTTGAGATTGATCACAATGAAGGCTAATTGTAATTTACTACATTCTTATTATTCACATTTTCTATCACTCAATTTTATACATTGTCACTTTGCATTCAAAAATTTTATTTCATCATTTTTCATTATTAATTAAATAAGAGAATTTAAAATTAAAATGAATCCATAAATCTCAAACATATTTAGCATATTTAAGTAGTGTCGTGATCTATATCTTACACCAACCTTCGCATCGGTCAAATGGTTGGTCGGCTTACCTCATGTACTCCTCTGGTATATTTATTGTATCTAACCTCATCTATTTTTGACATGATTTGTCCCGATGATGGGACTTGTTCTAGACCCGAAATGTCGACGCAAAAATGCACACTGTGGAGATTCCGAATTCAGCAACTCAAAACTCACACCATAGAAATATGAAAACTATAATATTTAAAATGGTTATATTAATATTAGATGTATTTACATATTATTGATAAAATTAATCATATGTTCCTCATATTATCGATAGATTTCTTTGCCGCACACAACTGAAACCAGCCTAGATCCATCTTAACTCTGGATCTATCAAGCACCGAGAGAGATCAAATCTCTCTAGCTGCAAACATTTCCTCATGTTTTGCACTCAAAAAAGAGGTTTTCACCTAGAGAGATTTGATCCCTCTCGACGCTTGATAGATCCGGAGTTAAGATGGATCTAGGATGGTTGATTAGTACCAAGGAGTGGTCAATCCCTCATGTCGGATTTTTCTTAGTCATTAGGCCATTGGGTAATTTTTCATTTTCACTCTTAGAACCATAATTTTAGATAATATTCACATGTATTTAAAAATATATTAATAAAACACAAATATTTTAGTATGGATAATGTGGTTTATAAATGAAATACATCAATATTTATATTAGTTAAAATAATATTTCAATGCCACATATATAAATAAATTATTAAAAAATATAAATTCTTGTTATTAAAAATTGATCTGAAATATTAATATCAATATCAATATCGATGAATATATTAAATATTATTTATAAAGGAAAAAACAACACAAAATTTTATAGAATCAAAATAAAAATATAAATTAAGTTAATTTTTTTTTTAAATTCTCAAATAAATTTATATTAATTAATTTTATAAATTTTAATTCTAAGATTCATAAAACTTAATAATAATTTATAATTTTTATGTGAAATTAAAATAGTGAATTTTGGTTCACACGGTCTTGGATAGACGTGATCAGGGTGCTCTATTAAGGTACTCATTGATGTGAAGTCACTGATTCAATTACTTCCCCGATAGTGTTGATATATTGGACACGACGAAGATGTAGTCCTACCAAACTTACAGAAAAGAAAAAATAATGAATTGTGAAAAAGAATATATTAACATAATGCTATAAAAAAGTGAATAAAAATGTAATGAAATAATGTAGTAGTGCCATAAAGAATTATAACATTAAAAAAAAAAATTACATGAGAAAATGAACACTTTTATCTAAAAATTTAAAATATCTCTAAAAAAATGAACCACACTGGTTGGTTTGAAACGCGTCGACTTTGTTCATGATAATGTGATTATTACCGAAAGATTTCTTCATAAATTAAAAGTATCCAAACATAAAAAAATAATATGAGGAAATGACCAACTTTAATCTAAAAGTTAAAAGTATCTCTAAAAAATTAAAAGTATCTCTTTGTCTTAACAAAATTTAAAAATCATTATTATCAAAATAAGGAAGAGTTAATTTTAAAATTAGGGGAGTTAAAAGAATGTCATTTTTTCCACACTAATAGAATGGAGACATTACTAAGATGAAAGGTGAAAATCTTGATATATGATTTTTTTCTTACCATTTTATTAATCAAAATTATGATAATGTAGAAACGTTTTTTTTTTTATAATTTTATAAGCACAATGTTTTTTAAAAGTAACTAAAATTATCTTTTACTATTTAGAAAATCTAAACCACCACCATCATCGAATACAATTATAAACACATAATATAATTTTAATTACTATAAAATAAAATTTGAAATATTAAATATTAATAATAAAAAATGCCATTGTAACAAGCACAACAATACTTCATAAAAAAAATCTCCTACCTTAAAACACGAATATAACACTTACCCATTAATCAACCCCAAAGCATTGATTTACCAAGGTTTAATTTCCACACGTATATATGTTCTAAGAGGTTTTATAAAACACGTTACTTGTTCTATATTAACTACTAATTTCATTACAGTTACCAAATATTTCTCCCACACGGGCTTCGTTGTCTAATTTACAACATATCTTACACCCGTAACCTTTTTATCCACCTGGAAATAATATATGTGAATGGTTAAGTTTTGGTTATGCATATAACAAATGTCCACATTAATTACTACGGTGAATCGTATCATTGATAATTATTTCTGATAGGACTTTGGAGATTGGTTGTATCTTGTTAAATGATATGTTATCTGGTTGATGGTGCTTCCCATATGTTCACATTTAAAGTAAAACCTTACCTTCATCCTCATCCCTTTGGAAAATGGACCAATCGATGACACGTACACCCTTAATCGTCGTTGGATCGCGGGGTGTGAGATCTACGGATCTCGTTCTTTGGTACCCAATTAGGGTATTGACATTGCCAACCCTAACCGTTGTCATTCATTTTCTACGAGTTTTTAGCAGCGTTTCTCCTCTGCAACCTCACTGCCTCCATGTTAGCTCAACCATGGTTCAATTTCGTTTGGCTTGGGACCTCCATGACCTTCGCAGGTATGATAACTCCTTAAATACTGTCTTGCAAGCTCGGCCTTTGACATAGTAGTTTTGGTTATGGAGTTTTTCGCAGGTTTCCATTACTTAAAATAGGTTTTCCCCTTTTTCGTGTCATTGACAGGCTTTGAAAGCTCGACTCTATGGCATTTTTCTACCGATTCCACTCATTCCAACTTTCAAATCAGTAAGTTGCAGAATTTCCCGGTCATTACCATGTTATACGCCATTATTCTTTCGTAGCATTTAAAAGTTCAATGTTTAATAAAGGTTTTGACTTCTGGCCATATCCCTTGCAGGAGTGAAAATCGTAGTTAGTGGAAATCTCAACCAGGTAATGTAACACTAGTTCTCTTACCCTTGATTCTTGTTCTTATATCTTATTATAAATGTTTTCCGCTTCTAATCTTTAATTTTTGATTTGCAGGTATGTCTTTGTGGACTCTTGGTAGGGGATACTATTTCGTGGTCGTCCCACAGAAGATTTTCAACCTCAAACTAAATTTACCCTTGTTTCCAACAGGTACTGATCTTTATTTGGGTCTCATAGCCTCGGTGTAAAGCCTCCAGGTTTTGGGTTTCTTGGCGCTAGCCACATTACAGTTTTGTACATGTCTTGCATTTTAGTTTTCCCATGTACCCGAGGGTTCCACCGGGTTATTCTCAGATAAATTTTGTAGAGTTTGTAAGGCTTTAGCCCTGGATTTTAAATGAGCACTCGACTCTATTTGTAAGGATTAATTACTCTACAACAATGTTTAATTTTTTTTAAAACTTTGCCAGAGCTTTCGGCTTGGACACTCGATTTTTTAGTCGAATAGATCTTGTATTTTTCCTTCTTTAAAGTTTATTTTAGTGAATTGAATGCTCAATTAAAAAATTTATATATTTATTGAAATATTTATATATATCTTGTTTTTCTCGTCAGTTTGCTGGGTTTTTACTTTGATCCATTCAAATAGTAGTTATCACCCTGGCCTGTATAAAGATAATATTTTCCTTCTAAAAACTGTTACATATATGGAGTTTTCACAGTTAGTTTGTTTCTTGCAAAGGATACTACTCTTCTATGATTTTACTATGCATGTTATTTCCAGATTTTTCAAGTGTACGCATATCATTTCTCTTTTATTCCCTTTACTATTTTCTAGTTTTCTCCATTAAAATAGGGGTGTCCGAACCATCTAGGTATAGATTTATTGCCCCTAACTCTATTGTCCATGTATACTTAGCATACAGTAGGACAACTAGTTCTGGGGTCTATGGTCTCAGCTTGGGACCCTGAACTAATAGTCCTACTAGTTATTTTTTCAAATAGATGTTTTTGCAATGTTTAGCCTACTAACTTATTTATTGTTCACCTACATATTTCTTTAAAAATATAGGTAGAAGCTTTATTATACAGCTTTATTTCACATTCCACATAAACATATAAAAATTACCACTGTATCATCTGGTCTAATTTACAGGAAATACATATACTGCTCTTTTCTATTGCATTCACTGTGCAAACAACTTTATTCCCTTATTCTCAAGAATGAATTTTCTGCATAATAAAGAAATTTCCTATCTAAAGCAGTATATCAATACCTTAATATTTTTCAGTTCTATTTTACTTATCTTGTTCCAATCTGGCTGATGATATCCTGTCTACCATGAGAGAGGAGATTATGTCCTCGTCTCCCCTGGTGCTCCTCACCAAACTAAGTAGGTTGAAATAATTTTTCCCAGAAGTGACCTCAAGACCCTTGGTCTAGTACTTCTTCTTTTTCAGGAATCAGGAATGATGAGTGATTTCCGCGGGTCTCTACCAACTCGGGAATTCTCCACTCTCTCTCTCCTATCCTGAGTCATGGAACAGAACCCCTTTCCCTCACTGGGATGTAATTTTATCCTTAGAGGAAAAGGTAACTTTCTTAATAGTTTTCTGTTCAACCACTTCTTAGTTCTTGGAAAACTTTATCATCATTCTTTTAACTTTTTATGGAACCACTATTCCATAATAAATTTTTATTTCACAAAACATAATAAATTTGTGTTCATCATATAATCCTTTCTCAAAAGAAAAAACTGTTTTAGTCTCTTTTAAAATAAACAACATAACGAGTAGTTAACACTTAAGCCAGCTATCACAACTCCCCCCTGGAAGTAAATGTTGTCTTCGGTGTTTTTTTTTCATTCTAGCTCAGCAAACAATTCTAGATAAGCCTCTCGAAAAAATCCTTCATCTTCCAAGGTAGCCTCATCCAAGCTGAAGTGCTTCCACTACACTTTAATGTTGGTGATGACTCATTTCCAGAGCATTATTTCCCTCCGATCGAGTATACGCTAAGGTTTGACCACGAATTCGTCATCCGATTCGACCTGCATTCAACAAAACTTGAATTAAATTCTCATAAAATTTGATATTTTAGGATAAGATTTTTAAATATTACTATGCTTGAATGCTCTTCCAGTGAATTACATGCTTTGGGTCATGTACATATCATTTTAGTAAGGATACATTGAACACATTGTGCACCCGAATATGGAAGGGTAAATCCAATCAGTAAGCCACAGGTCCCACCCTCTCCAATATCTGGAAAGGTCCACAAAACCTGGGAGCAAACTTTGCACAGGAATTCCACCTTAGTGTGATTTTCTTCGGTTTAATCCTTACATATACATGATTTCCTACCTCAAAATCTCGATAAGTTCCTTTCTTATCTGCATATACCTTTTGGCGGTCTTGAGCCTTTTCAAATTTTGTATTATCTTTTTCACTTCTGATTCCATCTCGTCTAACATCTCCGGTCCAAGCATCAACTTGGTTTCAGGGTTGCTCCAATTGATGGGAGTACAACACTGTCACCCATACAAAGCTTCAAAGGGGATCATCTTAAGAGACTCTTAATAACCATTATTGTAGGAAAATTCTACCAAGTGTAGATATTCTTCCCTTTTTGTGGGATGTTGCATCACGTACATACATAGCATATCCTCCAAGATTTGATTCACCCACTCAGTTTTTCCATCCATCTAGGGATGATAAGCGATGTTGAATTTTATTTGGGTTCCCAATCCGTAAATAGGGTCTTCCATAATGCTGAAGTAAACTTCACATCCCGATCTGATACGAAAGTCTTCGGAATTCCATGCAATCTAAAAATCTCTCTCATGAAGATGTATGCTATTTGCACGGTTTTGTAAGTTGATTGTACCAGTATGAAGTGTGCTACTTTACTCAATCTATCGACCACCACCATAATGGAGTCATTGTGCCTTTGTTATTTTGGTATTCTAGTAATAAATTCTAAGGATATAACTTCTCATTTCCACTCAGGAACTGGTATAGGCTGTAACAATCTGGCTGGATGTTGATGCTCCACCTTAACCTGTTGACCCTCTAGACATTTGGTTAAATATTCTACAATACTTCTTCACATACCGGGCCATAAATAGACCTTTATAATTTTCGTTATCATTTTATGGTATCCTAGGTGTCCTGAGTAATTAATGTGGTGATAATCATTCATGATCAACTCCTTTAAACCAATTCGAATTGGAATATATATCTTTTCCTTAAAGGTTAGCAATTGATAGTTTCTAACTCCGTAGTCAAAAGGTTTTTCTTGCCTTCTCGCTTCCTCCACTTTCTGCCATAAAAACTGGTATTCAGGATCCTTCTCAACTTCCTATTTTATCTGATCTAGAAATGTACATTCAATCTAATTGTAGCAAATTTCATAAACACAATGCAATTTTCTGCTAAAGGAATCTGCCACATGGTTTTCTTTTCCTTTTACATGTTGAATATCAATATCAAACTCACTTAGGAGTGAATTCCATCTTGCCTGACGAGATTTTAGATCAGCTTACTTGAAGAAGATGGTTAAGCTACTATGGTTGGTTTTTAACACAAATATCTTTCCTATAAACTAGTGCCTCCATTCCCAAAGTGCATGCACTACCACTATCAGCTCCAAATCATAGGCTGAGTATTTTTGTTCATGCTCTTTTAATTTTCTCGATTCATAGGCAACCACTCTTCCTTCTTGCGATAAAACTGCCGCAACTCCTTCCTTACAAGCATCAGTACAAAACTCAAATTCTTTGTTGGGGTCAGCTACCCTCAACACCGGGGCAGTGGTCAACGAATTGTTTAACCTTTCGAAGTTGTTCTGGCACTCGTTAGTGCATTTAAATACTTTTCCCTTCCTCTGTAAAGAGGAGATTGGAAAGGAAATCTTTGAGAACCCTTCAATGAACCATCGATAGTATCCAACCAACCCCATATAGGATTGGATATCTTCCACATTTTTGGGTACTCGCCGTTCCATAATCGTCTTAATTTTCTCTGGATAAACCGCTATTCCCTCAACGGAAATAACATGGCCAAGATACTGGATCTCCTTTTTGAAGAAGTCACATTTGCTGAAATTTGCATACAAGTGATGTTTTCGTAACATCTCCAACACTATCCTTAAGTGCTCCTTGTGTTCTGACAGATTACCAAAATCACCCTCATTATAGTTTCTATTCTTGTTACTTCATTGTGAATGGCTTCTTTCCACTCTATCATTGGTTTCGTCTCTATCTTGTTGTTGATTTTCTTGCTGTGTTTCTTTGTCAAGACTGGGTTGTAACACTCCTTGATTCTATTTATTAGAAAGGCTCTTGAGTATCCTTTCATTTTCTTGCATTAGGTGCTCATTGTCGGTCCTAACCTGGACCATTTCTTCCTGTAACTTCTGCATAGTGTTTATAAGTATACTGGTTTCGTACTGTTGTTCCTCCAATAGTATATTATTCTATTGGTCCTAATCTACAGTCAGCTGAATCCACATTTCAGGATTCATTTCTGGTTTGGATTGGGGTGTCAGTTCCGCTACATTCCGGGGTGTTTGATGTGGTGACCCCCTGCTCATTTGTCTAAAACTGTGTTATTTCTTTTTCTGTACACCATTTACACACAATAGTTTATCACATTAGGTGACCCATTGGGTCCCAACATATGAACATTGCTCTGATACCACTTGTAACATACATCATAGCATAAAAAAAATAAAAATTTACATTTACCCTTTTTAACACTATGATTTACTACATATTTCATGTACACATAAAAGAATATATAAGTAAGCTATTACTTGGCACATACCAGACACTATTGATATGCCGATAGCTACATGGACCTACCCCTTGGTTAATTTCCAATGCTTATACCTTGTTAGCATCAATTTATGGGTCTTAATGGCTCATGACAGTTGGCATATCTGAATTTAATATGAAACTCTGTGATTATTAATATAATTGGGGTGGTTAGTACCACACTACATAACTTGAAAATCTATTTCGTGTGATTTATTAATTGGTAATCAAATCCCGCCGGAGGACAAGGATTGATAACGCAGATTTGTTGTATTGTACTTTGCATGGGAGATTGTATCACACGGAAACACCTGGCCTGCAGACTATTGTTAGATCTAGTGTTATGAAATCCATGATTTAGACCTTCGTTGTACCTACTTAGGGCATCGACCACCCCTCGTAACCCTAACTACTCATTCGCATTTCTGCTCTGCCGATGTATTCTCTACAACTCCACTGCAAGCTATACTCCATGGAGCTACTCTCCTTCCTCCTGCCTCAACTCTCGTGTGTTCCAAACAAATATTTCACTTTACCTTGCAGGTAATTAGTTTTCACCTTTTGTGGCAATATGAAACAACACTCTTAAGTTATTTAAGATTTTCTTGGTTATATTGAACTTGGGTGGCCAGTGCTGGCTCTCTGTCGTTCTTTGGTGTTCATCCTCAAAAGAAGTTTGATTTGGTTTAGTCTTGATATTATCCAGGTTCATGTTCTAGATTTTCCAGATTTGTGGACTCCATTTCTCTTTCCGACAACCAACAGCGGCTGCCTCCAGGACATGTATGTATTTTCTTTAAATGTGGTTTTTTCGAGGCATTGTTATTGATACCTATTCTCGTGTTTTCATTAGTATTAATTTTATTTCTTCTCTCTTTCTAATCCTTTTATGAATTTATTCTAGCACAGGGTTCGTGCCATGGACCATAGATTCTCTAGTCGAGGTAAAGGCCATTTACTCTTGTTCGTCTTGGTGCTACATTCCATTTGAAGTTTAAATGTATTTGCAAACTAATCAGTTACATAATTTCTTTTTGTTCAGCAAGTAATTCACCCGCTAAGTGTATGGAAAACTTTGGAATTTTTGCTTGTCAATTACTTGAATTCCTTCAGCTTATACAATCATCACTGCCATTGCACTTACAGGTATTTGAATATATGCTAGAGAGGAGCTTATTTTCCAAAGCTGGACTCACCATTCTTTTGGTCCTTTGGTGTTTTGATATTTGAGGGTTTTAGGCATTGAATTTTATTTAAGGCACCCAATGTCATTTCATGGTTACTTTAAAATTTAGGGCTTTGCCCTAAACTAAAATTTTGATATACAGTGATAGACTAATGTTTAAAATATTTCACCTTATTTATTGATAACACTTTCTACTCAACCTAAGAGGTAGTAATCTCTGCAGTCGGGGTTTAACATTATGTAACATATTTGCAAGGAAAAAAATTTTAACCTCTAGAGTTATTGATTAAAAATCATTGTTTTGTTTTCAGATTTCATTGTGGCTAACTCTCAGGAATTTTTAGAGGTTGAAGACTGTGGAATTTTTCCTTTGATGAATTTATATGTAATTATGAATACGTTGCAGTTCCCTTCTTTGGGCCCTCATGCTATTATATCTTGTCTTATAACGAATCTCATTATTCGCATTGCTCATAACAACACTAGATTATTGTCCATAATGTTTTATAGTTTGAGTATATTCCGTTATTTCTTATATTTTCATAGCAGTTACTGTTTCTGGGTTTTTCTCTGCACTTATTCTTTTTGGCAGTTTGCATGCGGGTATTACATTTCAGTAGTAATTATATCCTTCTTTTCAAGAAAATGAATCTATATTCATCTTGTATAAGAGAAACATCTCCGTTATTGTTCACATTTATAATGACCGTTGTAATATTACCAAATGGGAAAAGTAGGAATATAGTGCAAAATGATGGAATAACAATGCAAAACATCATATAAAAACATGAGGCCAATATGGAGCCTTTCCATTAATCATAAAAATAGAAAAATGGTACAAGATAATGGGCTACAAACCATATAACAAGAAGTGACAAGCCTCAAATATACAAACCCCTCAATAAAAGGTGTTGATACAATATCAAAATGCCGGAGACACTACTACAGTGCAGTTATAGAAGAACTGCTACAAAAAATGAGTACACAAAAGATAGAGGGATGATATATGCCACAATAGATAGAAAAATGAAGATCTGGTCTCTATACAACCTCCAGAAAGGAACCCAAAAGAGTCTCCGAGAAAAACACCCAAGAATACAATATGAGCTGCAGCCCCAGGGCGGAAATTATGTGTCATATTCCCAAATGGGAAATGCAGCAAAAGAATGAAAAATAGCATAAAAATAACACAGATCATCATAGACAAAGCAGGAGGCCAATATTAAGACCCTTAATTTCTATTTACAACAAAAAACTAGATGTACAAGATGGCCCATAAGATGTATAACAGGAAATAGAAGTCTCGAATATAAGAAAATCCTCCAAATGAGGTGTTGCAACCATGTATTAAGACTGGAAAAGCCTTACAACGTTATTTTATTAAGTTGCAACAGTTGTAGATTACACTTCAGATCTAGAGCAGAGAAGTGCATGAAAATTTAGATCTGTAATAGATCCATACACTTTATAAGCCCCTCTTTAGAATCTCATTGCACTTTTCAGCTTTACACCATGTACAAGTTGTATATCTGAGATCTAAGTCTGCAGATCTACTGAAAATTACAGATCTGAAAAATGGATCTAACTTGATACGAACAATAGAATGACCACCTCCAATGGATCTCCAAAGTGAAGGGAAGATCCTCAACACTTGAAAACCAACTCTCCAAATGGTGTGCCAAAACACCCTGCAACTACACCTACAGGAATAAAGATCTGGAAGAAAAATTGTGTTGTAGGGATAAAAATGTGGTTGGCCACATGTGAAGATCAGAAAATGTAGCTCAAGTCATCCAATACTCTCCTCCCAATGAAGTAGAAGTCTCCTCCACTAAAAAGGAGCACTGAAATGGTCTAGATCTGAAAAGATCTAGCCTCCACTTGTTGCAGCCTGCAAAGACAACCAAACCCTCAAAAATATTTGTGTTGTAGTTGAAATAAGAAGCTTGGCCTTTATCCAGATAGCGTACAATACAATGCAAACTCTTCCAAGAGGCCTCTCAAGGAAAGAGGTGGGATTCTCGACTAGGAACACCCAATGCTAAACATGATTAATTCTCAGTTAAACAACAAGAGAATGATATATGTCTAAAAAGACAATATATTCAGAAATATAATAATTATCAACAACCTTCTAATGTTGCCATCCCCTTCCTTTTATAATACAAGAGATTGTAAACCCTAAACCACCTCTACTGAAATCACTTCTTTCACACAAGGAATCTACATCTAAAACTACGTTGTGTCTCATTGATGGCCAGTCCTCCATGAAAACGCTATAGATTTGGTCAAGGTTGACCCAGCCAACATGTGTTAGCCCCTATTCACACCTTACGGTGCTTTTTTTAGCTGAAAATATGATCCACTTTCACATGAGAAGTGGTTTTATTCACAATAAAGAGTCTTATGGGTCTCCCCACCCACTTATTCACCTATCAACATGACAAAACAAAATTTTAATATTCCCATTAGTTGTAGGATAATTTAGGAATATTACAGTCCTCCCCTCCAAAATGTTGCTTGTCCTCAAGAAACTACAAGGACATTGCAAAATCTCCAATGGATATGCCTCCTCCCAAGAATACAAGTTTACCTTTGGTGAATAAACCAAATAGATTTCATCATGAAGAAGTAGGAGATATATCGAAAGAGTTATATGTTGTCCATTGGCCTCCTTAAGGCATGAGAGATGATAAATTTGGGGTGCTTCATCCCCAATGAGAAACTCCAATCTCCATGCTATCATCCAAACAAAGTGAGCCATCCTTGATAGCTCATAGAGACAGTCACCAATCCCCTGCTTATGCAATGTGTAAGGGTTGCATGGCTGAAAATGAGAGATAAATTTGTTCAACTTATGTTGTCTCTCCCTCCATTTATGATAAATTTGGAGCTACTGATCTTGGGATGTAATAATACAGTCCTCATGAGACCGGAAGATACTTGTAATCTCATGATTCCACTCATTGGTTCTAGGGAGCCTCCTTGCCCAATCCTCCATGCATATAGTGAACAGAGTGTCATCACCATATGGGCTCCAAAATAAATATGGACTAAGTGTCATATGACATCTTGGATGGTGAAAATAGTCCTTCAATTGAGACCAATGTTTTTCTTATTCTTGCTGTCTCAAAAAATGATATAATAAGTGGCCATCCAACCACCTTCTTGCTACCATAAGCTTCTCAAAAGCTTGAAAATAGTACAAGATATTAGGTGTTGGCTGAATATGATCCAAGCAACACATGTCTTGCCAAAAATCCTCCCATGTGAGAGGCTTCTCCCAAACACAAGTCAAACATATGGCCCCTTGCATAAGGAAACAAGTGATGTAATGTAGTAGCCATATAATGTCCCATCCTCCTCTTGAAGCATGAATAGATATGGGAAGTTTAATTCCCAATGGACACATCCAGCCAATGTGTCATCCCTCTAATCATGTCCCCAACAAAATTAAGATCAACATCATTATGTGGGATCAAAACTAGTGATACATAAGAAAACAAATGCAATGATGGAGGTGGATCATAGTCCCACATGTGGAACCAACACAATAGATATCCTATTTGAATCATATAGCGATATAGTAAGCTGTTTCCCCACCTCTTACTTGCTACCCAAGTAATCTCACCATGGCTGAAGGTGTGAGATATATTTGGTGATTTTGATATGCACCCACAATGATACAATATCTCCCTTTGTCCTCCAACGGAGTGGCCATTTTCAGAAATTCTTGTGGCCCAAAGTTGGCCATGAATTTTATATGGAATAATACTCCTTTTTGGAGCTATGGCCTGCATATACATGGTAAAATAATAAAGTAATAATAAAATGAATCATTAGATACAAAAGCATATTCTTCACCACAGTTTCTCCTCATACAAATGGAGTGGTGCACAGATGTATCCCCTCTCATTCCAAAAGAGGAAAGAGGTGGCTTAAATAACCTGTTCATAGAGTTGTATCTCTCTTCCAACTCCACATGGATTATGCATCTTAGAAAATTTTGATATAGTTCCTCTTCAAAGCCCTTCCAAATGTAGCTTCTCATGATAGTGTTGTAGGCCTTCATAGAATAAATATGGCTGAAAAGGAATTCTTCATGTGCACTTTGTAGAAACTTCTCCTTGATATTCGAAGCTCTAGATAAGAAGATCCTACCATGATAATAGATGAATTCATCTTGGACTGAATAGCCCTCCTCTTGTAGCTGGCCATCAAGTATCATGCATGTGAAAAGATCCTTTGAATAATCCACCAATAGCTGGGATTTCTAATGTGGATCTAAGCTTCCCAATAATGACAACACAGTAGAAATCTGAATTTAAGTTCTTGTCATATCATGGCTCTCCTCTTTGACATGGTTAATGCCAAAGTCACATGTTGGAGTGTTGTCACCTCACTTTTTTTGCCTCTCTTGCAGTTGATCTTGCTCATGACAAGATTGAAGTACATGGAAGTCAACCTTCTTTTGGAAGGTGTATTTCCTCCAAAAATTCCATAGTTTTTCCCATGCATGTAAGAGTGTCAATACCCTCTTGTCATATTCAGAAATATTCCTTATGTGAGGTAGTATCATTTTCTGCTCCAAAGCTATGGAGTGGCCATTTGACATCATGCTCATGTCATCATAAATTTCTGAATCATTTTTTAGCGCAAATAGTTGAGTTAAAGATACTAATGTCCATATCAGAAAATTGCTTACCTCTCCTTGGAACCCATCAAAGGTTCTCAGCACTGTAGTAGCTTCTCCCAAGGCTCCTTCCTTAGCAAAGTATGTCAATGTTGCACTATGTTGAGAGAAATATTTATTCATCTTCTAATCAGGGGGTCTCCCTCATGGAATGCCTCCATGCAAAGAGACATCAAAATCTGAAGTAGATTGTATAAATGAGTGGACTGATTTTTCCTTCCTTTTACTGCATTAATCAGTCTCCTTCTTCTGAATATAAACCCCTTGAAATAAACAAGGGTGCATTCTCCTCATCCTTGGATGTTGATCCACCTTTTCTTCTCCTCCTCCGATCAAGGTGTTTCTGCCCATTACTCCTATCACATGATGCTCCTTGGGAACCTTCTGCAAAGATGCAAAATCTCCCCCTCTTGAAGCCATAATTTCATGCCAATCCCCATGTGGTGATGGTTCTTCTTCTGAGGTGATAGCATTGTTACTTCCTTCCTGCTCTTTCTCCTCATCAATATTTGAGAGTACCTCATCAACAATGAGATACCCTAGATTTTGGTCTTCCTTTGTAGGAGGAATCTCCATGTCATCCTCTTGAGAAGAAAGCTCTTCCTCCAATGGGGATCTTTCTCTTGGAAAAGTATCACACAAGTTTTTATCCCCTTCAATAGAAATCTGAAGTGGAGTTGGTGTAATAGATCTTTCTAACTGATGCAAAGGTTTTGAATGCTCATGATTTGTTATCTCAATCAAAGATGTTTCAGATTGTTTTACATCAAATATCTTCACTAATCTCTTAGTGAATCTTGCATAAGTACATATATTTTCATTTATTAATGAAAAGGATTCAAATAACCACCAAGCATAAGCTTTACCTTTAAGATGCAGCACTGCTATCCTAAGGGATTCCCTTCCTGAAACTTGATGTAGATGTAAATATGAGTCTAGTTGATCTATCCAATCCTTGGCTGTGCATGTGGAGGACCCATCAAAATTTGGCAGAAAGAATCTACCTCTTCTTCTTCTATGGTGATTGTTGGATCTTCTTTCCTCCTTGAGTTGTAAAAAATCTTGGAATTTCAATTACTTCTTGAATCTCCAATGTTGAGATACAACTCCTGAATATAATCACTCAAAGTATCCTCCTTTGGTGCATCTTCTTCCTCCATCTCTCTTGCAGTAAATCTGGGCATAGTATAATGTTGCAAATCTGATTGTGTGGCTGAATGCTCACACACCTAATATGAACAAATGGGGCTTTCTTCATGTTGAAATCTTCTTGAGGGATATTCATGTATTCCCCTCCTCATTCCCTTGATTTCTCCATTAAGCTCATGCATTGTTTCGAGAAGAAGTCTTGAAATATCCTTCCCTTTCATTCTTCCAGGTAATGGGGTTTACCCTTATCTTCTTTCTCATTATTATAATCTAATATTCTATGTTTTCTCTTTTGATACCTCTTCTCTCTGTCAGTAAGAGGCTCTCCTTTTCTAGAAGACATATTGGCTTCTTAGAAAGCACAATTTGTGCCAAGATGATGCTTTGATACCACTGTAATATTCCCAAATGGAAAATGCAGCAATATAATGCAAAATAGCAGAAAAATAACGTAGGTCATCATAGACAAAGCAGGAGGCCAATATGGAGACTCTTAATTTGTATTTACAACAAAACAATAGATGTAAAAGATGGCCCATAATATTTATAATAGGAAATAGAAGTCTCCAACATAAGAAAATACTCCAAATGAGGTGCTGCAACCATGTATTAAGACTGGAAAAAGCCTTACAACATTATTTTATTGAGCTGCAATAGCTGTATATTACACTTCAGATCTAGAGCAGATAAGTGCATGAAAATTCATATCTATAACATATCCATACACTATATAATCTCCTCTTCCAAATCCCCTTGGGGTTTTCAACATTACACCATATACAAGTTGTAGATCTAAGATCTAAGTCTGCAGATCTACTAAAAATTGTAGATCTGAAAATTCAATTTGATCTGATATGAAAAATATAATTACCAACTCCAAATGGATCTCCAAAGTTAAGGGAAGATCCACAAAACTTGAAAACAAACTCATGAAATGGTGTGCCAAAACACCCTACAACTGCAGCTACATGAATAATGTAGATCTAGAAGCAAAACTGCAATGTAGGGATCAAAATGTGGTTGGTCACATACCAAGATCAGAAAATTTAGCTCAAGTCATCCAATACTCTCCACCCAATGATGTATAAGTCTCCTCCACTGAAAAGGAGTATTGAAATGGTCCAGATATAAAAAGATCTAGCCTTCACTTGCTGCAACTTGCAAAGACAACCAAACCCTCTACAGGATCTGTGTTGTAGTTGAAAAAAGAAGCTTGGCCTTTAGCCAGATAGTGGACAATACAATTCAAACTCTTACAAGAGGCCTCTCAAAGAAAAAGGTGGGATTACCAACCAAGAACACTCAATGTTAAAGATCATTAATTCTCAGCTAAACAATAAGAGAATGTTATATGTCTAAACATACAATATATTCAGAAATCTGATAATCATAAACAACCTTCTAATGATACCATCACCTTCCTTTTATAACACAAGACCTTGCAAACCCTAAACCACCTCAAATGAAATCACTTCTTTCACACAAGGCATCTCCATCTAAAACTGCGTTGTGTCTCATTGATGGCCACTCCTCTAAGACAACGTTGTAGATTTGGTCAAGGTGGACCCAGTCAACATGTTTTACCCCCTATTCACACCTTAGGGTGCTTTATTCAACTAAAAATATGATCCACTTTCACGTGAAAATTGGTTTTATTCACAATAAAGTGTCTTATGGGTCTCCCCACCCACTTATTCACCTATCAATGTGACAAAACAAAATTTTAATATTCCCATTAGCTGTAGGCTAACTTAGGAATATTACAGTATGCTCCAACAAGAAACTAAAGAAAATTGGTTGAAGCTTATAATAAAATGAATATGCCCTCCTCCAAAGGATCCTCTGGATGAAAGGTTGGCCCCTTCACTGAAAAAATCACTCCCCAAATCACCTACTGCAAACACCCCTCCAACTCCTCCCTAAAATAACACAGATCTAGACTGATATTGCGATGTAGAGGATAAAAACAATATGGAAAAACGCCAAATGTATTAATGATGCTTTGGGGCCTTCTTTACTAGCCTCGCAAGAGAAAGGAACCTTCCTCCAATGAGATCTAGCTCAAAAATCTCCCAAATAAATCCTCCACAACTTCTACCCTACAACACAACACAAAACCTCAATAGGAACTATGATGTACATTAATACTGAAGCCTTGACCTGATGCCTGAATGTGGAATGTAGTGAAAATCTCTTCCTAGAAGCTTCTTAAGGAAAGAGCTGGGATTATTGATTAGGAACACCCTGTGCTAAACATCACTGCAATCTTAGCTAAACAACTGAAGAAAGCTATATGTCTAAACAGACCATATATTCAGAAATACCAAATACCAAAAACATAACATAATATGTCTGCCATCCTCTTCCTTATATAAGTGATGAGCTTTCTAACCTTAAACCCCATTCATTTATGACACTACTTCCATGCAAATATTCTCCATCTAAAATTGCTCTATCCCATAATGAATGCCACTCCTCCATGACAGTGTTGTTGATTTGGTCAAGGTTGACCCAGTCTGTGTGTTCCAGCCCCTTTTCACACCTAATGGTACTCAATTAAGCTGCCAAGATGTCCTCCTTTCACATTGGCATTGATTTTATTCATATTAAGGAGATTAATGTATCTCCATATCCTCTTATTCATTAAATAAGAAAGCAAAAGAAAAAATTAATTTTCCAAATAGCTCATGGCTAATTAGGAATATTTGATTTCTCCCCTCCCAAATTTTTCTTGTCCTCAAGCAACTGAAAATGTGAGTGCTGAAACTCTTCTCATCCTCCATTGGTGACACATCCATGTGATAAGATTCCCTCATAAGCCAAGTTTCTCCCAATCCATCCCTCCATGACATGCTCCTCCCAAGTTCTCATGAGATGCAAATGAATCATCCCACAAGGAAGCAATCAATCCAATGAAACAATCATGGTTTGTCCAATGCTCTCCCTGAAAAATGTAGCATAATGAACATGGATAATCTCTCTCCCAAAGTGCACATACAACCTTCCCATCCTCCCTCCATTCATCCCCATAAAAAGAATAAGAACAACATAAATGTATGGGATCAAAACCAAGTATACATGAACAAAAATTTGAAAAAATGGAGGTCGGTCATTGTCCCACATGTGGAACCAGCGCAGTATATCTCCTGAATGCATCAGATAATGATATGGTAAGTGGTTTCCCCACCACTTACTTGTTGCCATAGTTTTCTCACAAGCCCTGAAAAGGTGAGAAATTTTTGGTGCCTTTGGAGAGCACCCTGAATGGTAGATTATCTCCCTATACCCTCCTAGGGAGTGGCCATGCTCAACAATGTTTATGCCCCAAAGTTGGACATGATGTTTATATGGAAGAATGCTCCTTCTTGGAGCAATTTCCTGCATATACATGGAAAAAGGGTGCAAATAATTATCAATTGAAACATTATGCACATAAACATGTTCCTTACCATAATCTCTACTCATACAAATGGAGTGGTCCATAAATAGATCCCCTCTCATTCCCAAAGATAAAAGAGGTGGTTGTGATAACTCCTCCAAAGAGTTATGTATCTCCTCCATATCTGCATCATCCATGAATCTTCTCAAATTTTGATATATATCCTCCTCAAAGCCATCCCAAGTGTATCCCTCTATGATGGTGTTGTAGGCTCTCATGGAATAAGTGTGGTTGAAGAGAAAAATTTTATGTCCTTCTTGTAGCAACTTCTCCTTGAGCTTAGAAGCTCTAGATAAGAATATAATACCATGATAATAGATGACTTCATCTTGGAATGAATATCCCTCCTCTTGAATCTGGTCATCAAGTCTCATGCTTGTAAAAAATTCCTTGGAATAATCCACCAACAACTGGGATTTCCAATATAGATCTACTCTCCAAAGTGATAACGTTGATGACCTATCACATAAAAAATTTGTCATATGGCTGTCCTCCTCTTTGACATCTCCCATGCCAAAGTCACATGTTAGAAGGCTGGTATCCTTCCTTTGCTTCTCCTCTTGTAGATGCTCATGCTCAAGTAAATGTTGAAGCCTTTGGAGGTTAGTCTTCCATGGGAAGCTATCACCTATCCAAAACTTCCTGAGTTTGGCCAAAGCATGCATGAGTGGCCACCATCTTCTATATGTGGATGACTTCTCCAAAATTCAAAAAATCGTTTGAGCTTCCAAAGCCTTGGAATAGTCTCCTTGCACCATGATGGTGCCATCCTCCAATCCTGCATCATCCTCTCTAAGTGAAAGATGAGATGTGAGAGTGGCTAATGATGATACTAGGAGAATGTCTCCTGCATCATTCAGTATACCCAGGATTCTCTGCACTGTATCATAACCACCCAATGTTCCCACTCCTCCTGGATATATGAGGGGTGCAACAAATTGGGATACATCTCTCACCAACTTCGGATTAGGTGGCCTCCAAGGTGGTTTTCCATCAAACAATGATGTCTCATGGGTCAAAATCATATGCATAATAGATGGGACTACCATGTCCTTGCTTCCACTACACAAGTCCAACTCTCCTTTTTGTGTGGAACCTTCCTCATAATTGGGTACCACTCTCATTGATGCATGAGTCCCTGTAATTGGATAAATTGCTCCATCCTCACCTCTTGCTGGTGGTGGATCATCTCCTACTATACCAGCACTACGACTCCTCTCTGGTTCTTCTTCTTATTCATCCTCATCATCTGAGAAGATCTCTATGTAGTGTGCCTTTCCTGGGGCACATTTATGTTCGGGTGCCCATGATTCTTGGCATGTGAAGCAAAGCTTCCTTCTCCTCAGATCTCTTCGGACATCATCACTAAGAGGTAATTTGTTTTGGCTCTCTTTTGAAAAAGGAGCCTTCTCATATTTTCCCTTTGATGGAAAAGTGGGATTTTGTTGAAATGTTGGCTTTGATTTTGGAAAGGCATCTTGTAGATCTGTAGCCCTTTCAATGGAATCTTGAAGGGTAGTGGGTTTGGTAGGCATTCTAGAGCGTTGGAAAACTTGTTGCTGCTTAATTGGTTGATCACTCTAGTGATGAGAAATGCGAGAGTCTTCACCATGAAGAAATCCTTTAGGGAATTCCTTATATATATCCATCCTCATCTCCTTTATTTCTCTATAAATGTATTGCATGGTTCTAAGAAGTATCTTGGGATACTCCTTCTCTTCATCTTCTCCTGATAAAGGGGTTTTACCCTTGTCTTCTTTATCATCTCTATAGTCAAACTTCCAGTTTCTTCTCCTAAGATACCTCTTCTCTCTATCTGTGAGAGGATCCCCTTCTTTTGATGACATATTGGCTTTCAAGATGCATAGGATGAGCCAAGGTTATGCTCCGATACCACTGTAATATTCCCAAATGGGAAAAGGAGGAATATAGTTCAAAATGCTAGAATAGGAGTGTAAAACATCATATAAAAACATGAGGCCAATATGGAGCCTTTCCATTCATTATAACAACAGAAAAATGGTACAAAATAATTGGCTACAAACCATATAACAAGATAGAACAAGCCTCAAATATAAAAAACCCTCAATAAGAGGTGTTGCTACTATATCAAAATGTTGGAGACACTGCTACAACGCAGTTATAGAAGCACTAATACAACAAATGAGTACAAAAAATATAGATGGCTGATATAAGCCACAATAGATAAAAAAATGAAGATATGGGCTCTATACAACCTCTAGAAAGGAACCCAAAAGGGTATTTGGGAAAAACACCCAAGAATACAATATGAGCTGTAGTCCTAGGGTTAAAAGTATGATGCCATAAGAAACTGAGGAACAATGGCTGAAGTTGATAATAAAATGAATATGCCCTCCTCCAAAGGATCCTCCGAATGAAAGGTTGATCCCTTCACTCATGTAATCACTCCCCAAATCACCTACTACAAACACCCCTGCAACTCCTCCATAAAATAACGTAGATCCAGACTGATGTTACATTGTAGGGGATAAAAACACTATTGCTTTATGCCAAATGTATCAATGATGCTCCAGGGCCTTCTTTACTAGCCTCCCAAGAGAAAGGAACCTTACTTCAATGAGATTTAGCTCAGAAATCTCCAAAATCAATCCTCCGCAACCTCTGCCCTACAACACAACAAAAAACCTCCACAGGAACTATGCTTTACATTAAGACTGAAGCCTTGGCCTAATGCCTGAATGTGGAATGTAGTGCAAAGCTCTTCATTCTCAAGGAAAGAGGTGGGATTCCTGATCAGGAACACCCTGTGCTAAACAAAACTGCAATCTTAGCTAAATAGCTAAAGAAAGCTATATGTCTAAACATACTACTACTGTTGGATCTATGGTTATGAAATCCATAGTTTAGACGTTCGCGGTACCTGCTTAGGGTATCGACTTCCCCATCGCAACCCTAACTAACTCCTCATTCACATTTTTTCTCTGTCGATGTATTATCTACAACTCCGCTGTGAGCTATACTCCATTGAGCTATTGTCCTTCCTCCTGATTTATCTCTGGTGTATGCAGGTAATAAGTTTTCACCTATTCTGGCAATATTTAACAACACTCTTAAGTTATTTAAGATTTCTCAGTTGCATTGAGCTCGAGTGGATAGTAATGGCTCTCTGTTGTTCTCGGACATTCATCCTTAAATAAAGTATGATTTGATTTAGTGTTGAGATTCTCCAGGTTCATGTTCTAGGTTTTCTAGATGTGCAGACTCCATTTCTCTTGTCGACAACCAACAGCGGCTACCTCCAAGACACATATTACTTTTCTTTAAATGTCGTTTTTTGCATGCATTGTTATTGATAACTATTCTCATGTTTTCATTAGTATTAATTTTCTTTCTTCTCTCTTTCTAATCCTTTAATGAATTTATGCTAGTAGAGGGTTCTCACCATGGACCACAGAGTCTCTAGTCCATTCAGAGTTTAAATTTATTTTCGAACTAATCAATTACCGAATTTATTTTTGTTCAACAGGTAATTCGCCCCCTAAGCGTATGGACAGGTTCTGGAAGTTTTTCTTGTCAATTACTTGAATTCCTTCATCTTATACAATCTTCCCTGTCATTTCACTTACAAGTATTTGAATATATGCTAGCGAGGAGCGTATTTTACGAAGCTGGAGTTGCAATTCTTTTGGTCCTTTGGTGTTTTAATTTTTCGGGGTTTTTGGACTTCAGTTTTCTTTAAGGCACCCCATGTCATTTCATGGTTACTTTAACATTTAATACTTCACCCTAAACTAACATTTTGATATACAGTGATAGAATAATGTTTAAAATACTTCACTTTATTTATTGATAGAACTTTCTACTCGACCTAAGAGGTAGTTACCTCTACGGTCGGGGTTTAACATTATGTAACATGTTTGCAAAGAAAATGTATTTAACCTCTGGAGTTCTTGATTAAAAGGCGTTGTTATTTTTTCCCCTTTTATTGTGGCTAATGTTTGGTCTCAATCTAGTCTCCTAAATTGAGCTCATTTAATTGTCAACCAGGGTTCGTAAACTATTGAAGTGAAGTGTACTGTATGTACCTAGGTGTTTGTTTCTTAATGCGTTGTGTGTAGTGTTTTGTGATGTTTTTGGTCTTTTGGTGGTTTTATGTTCACAAGAAAGATGACTAGAAAGCTAATGGAAAGGAGCTGGTGATTAAAAACAGAATGAAGCCTAATTAGTTGATGACAAATGACAAATGCAATTGCAAACACTGAAGTAGAATCAAATCTAAACTATGACTAAGCAAAATCAAAGCTTGATAATGAATTTTAAGCAAATGATTCAAAACACAAACTAAACTTGAGAAATGATCAACTAAATATGCAAATCCTCCTAACTAAACAGTCTGAACAACTAACTTATAATGATGCAACATTTCATCCTTGATTAGAGATTTGTTAAAGCATATTTGGAATAAAAAATTTATACCATCATAAGATCTTCTATTCTAGGACTAGTTCCTAACTCTATTCTGCAATTTAATTGAATGTCACAAAACCTTACTCAAGAGTTATTGATTTCTTTTCAAAGTAGTCTTTTGAGGGAGGGCTCTGTTTATGAAATGATAAGGAAATTGCAGAGGTACTTCAGGCCTTAAAATGATATTGTCTTCTGTTCATGTGGTTATGAAGCAATTATAGATTTTAGAACAAGAAGAGGTTTGTAAATAATGAAGGCTGTTTTGTTAAGCTTAACAACTGAAGTAATCTAATGTGCAGTGAATGACAACTGAATGTGGAGTGCAAATGCAATGAGTTAAGCTAAAACTGAACTTAAGATGTCACTAATCTAAAACAATGCTGAACTACAAGTCATTATCAAACTTAAAACAGAACAACTGAGCATGAGTTAAGTGCAATTAAACTCCGGAGTATCCTAACTAAGCTATCATGCATTATTCTATGGAATTATACAGTCTGTTTGTCCATCATGATTGGTATTTTGGAAGATTTCCTTCTTTTGGAAGAGTTTTTAGAACAATCCTGACTGTGTAATTGAGTGCAAATGCAAACATAAAGACTGAAAGCAATGAAAAACTAAGATATCATAGCCATCTCCTACTCATCATTATGATATTTTGGACAAGCGTTTAAGAGCAAGAACAACTATGGTACTTAGTGAAAACACACAACTAAAACGTTCAAGATCACAATCATGCTTAAGACAGTATAAGGATTTTTTGGAAGAGCTTCTTCTTTTGGAAGAGTGTTGAGCATAAGTATAACTGTGATGGTGAATAAAAGAGACTACAATTAAATCCTACAATACTATAGCCATTTCTCATTCATCATTATAATCTTTTGGAAGAGCTTCTTCTTTTGGAAGAGTTAGAATGAGTATAACTACAGTAACTAATAAAAGCAACTACGAATTCAACTTCTAATCCTACAATACTATAGCCATTTCCCATTCATCATTATAATATTTTGGAAGAGCTTCTTCTTTTGGAAGAGTTAGAATGAGTATAACTATAGTAGCTAATGAAAACAACTACGAATTCAACTTCAAAAACGTAAAGGCAGCTAGAATACTTATCTAAATTACGCAAATAAATCCGTGCAAGAGGCAGGGGCCCTCTACCACCTGACGGAATCTAACTCCAAATCAAATCAATGCTTTCAAAACAACACTGTCTGCTTCATTAAAGGTGAAATAACTTAAACAGAGCACTCTGCGTCTTCAGAAATGTAGCACAGAATCTAAGCAAAATCTAGAACAAAATCTAGCCTAGCTCTCGGTTTCCCAAGTGTTTATATAACAAATGTAAATAAAAAGACTTGCAACAATTTCAGGAACATTGTCTTTCCTTATCGGAATCACATTAGGACTCTTGAAGTGGCTGCGTAACAAGGAAATGGAAATCTGGACTGAGACAGTCCTAATAGAAGTCTGCCTTCTTAAATGTGTTCCCACGTTCCAAAACCATACCCAGAATTCGTTTCTTCCTTCATGGTGAGCAACGAATCATGTAGACATGACGTGAAATATGCCCATATGCGGTTTTTCTTGAGAGGCCACCTGGAACATACTCAAACGTGAAGACAGCTGCAGAATCGCCGGTTAGCTACGGAATGTCTGCATTCTGCAGCTAGTTCCGGTCAAAATGCATTACAATGACAAAAATCATAAAACTTAGCAAGTCAGTCATGTTAATCATTCTAAAAGTAATTTTAACTAAATTCATTGATCAATTGGGTCTAGGATAGCAATGGACAAAGGAAAATGAGGTAAATTAAGATGAAAGAAAGCACAATTTTGAGGCTCAACATACCCCCACTGCTGTCTCCTTGCATGTCCTCGTGCAAATTATCATATGAACTCAGAGGCTTCTGCAAGAACATCTAATCCTCTCCTTCTCCTTTGCCTGGAAGCTAAAGATCTTCTGGGTTTTCTGATGACCAGTTTGAACCTTAAGTTGGTAAGTGCCCTGATTAGCTTTTTATTCCTCTTCTTCAACTTTTCATTGGTCTTTTGCACTTTGTCTATATGTAGGGATAAGGTTGAGTTCATATCAGTTTTGAGCTTGACTTGATCCTTGAGAATTTCATTCTCATTTTTGATGTGTCTATTAAGTATTTCCAACTCATACCTATCCCTTCTTAATACATCTATTTCAGACAATGGAGGACTAGGGGTTCTCTCCTTACTTTCTCAAGCTCTCCTTTCCAAAGTTTCCACGTAGTCATAAATTTCTTGTTGAGCAGGGTCAATTTCAGGGGTTCCTTCATTAAAATCCTCTTCAACATCTTCTTCAATAGATGTTTCCTCATCTTCTATATTAATCACCCCTGTTTGTTTGATTTGAGTTTTCCTTAGTTTTCCCTTTAATCTATGGCTTCTTCTAGGCTAAGAAGATCCCTCTTCTTTCTCCATGGCAGATTTCCTGATTACCTTTTCTTTCTTAAGTTGTCTCTTGATTTGAGTCAACTTCTCTGAGATAATTTCCTCACTAATTTCTTGGACTGTTTTGTCGATTTCAACTTTTGAGGCTCTCCATTTTCTACTTCTCCTTGTAGGTTGTGGTTCCGGTGAGGGTTCTTTTGGCTCTTCAAAATGATTTCTTATCAAGAAATTGTCCCATGTATCATTTTTTTTGGCTAAATGATGTTCAATCAAAATTTTAACCAAACCATGATGATATAGAGTTGTCTCTAAAAATTGAACCCTTCTTTGAACACAGGAAGCCATCTTTTTCAAACTTTGAAGCAAGAAATAAGGTAGGTTTAAGTCTTCCCCCAGAAAATGCATTATCAGTCTAATGTGGTAGACATAAAATGTGCCATATCTACCTTCACATGTAATAAATTTTTGCAGAAGAAGTAGTATGTTTCTCCATTTATTTTTCAATCCAGAACTTGGAATTCCTTTCTTAAACACAGTGACATCCATACCTGGTGATTTTAGAATTTGCTTCCAGGATTCATTGTGGAATTCTTTGTTTTTGAACCATCTCTCTCCATTTCTAAGCAACCCTATAGCTTCTGCAATGAAAACTTCAGTGACAGTGAACTTGACATCTCCCACTTCAACTTCAGTTCCTCGAAATGATCTTGCAAATTTTTTAGTGACTTCTTTGTGGATGCCATTAAATTTCTCCAAAAATTGAAGCCATCCTATCTGTTGCAACATTTCTTTGCATTGAGGGTAGCCTTCTAAGTATTTTGAACCCACTGGTTCAGTTCTTACAATGAAACCCATAATTGTTTCTTCAATGTTCAGATTAACACTCTTCTACCCACAGAAACAATAACTTTCACCTTCGAATTGAAATGGCTTCAGGTTCTTAATGACAATGGCTTCAAACTTCGGAATGATATACCTCTGGTTGACAGTGAAAATAGCTTCAAATTTCAGACTGATATGCCTCTGGTTGATAGTAACAACAGCTTCAATCTTCGAGCTGATATACCTCTGATTAACAATGAAACTTTGGACTGATATGCCTCTGGTTGACAATGACAAATGACTTCAAATTCCCACACTGCTATACCTCTATCTCTCGGTGGAAAATAGCTTCAAATTCCCACACTGCTATATCTCTGTCTCTTGGTAACAAATGGCTTCAAATTCTTCACTGCTATACCTCTGCGTTTACAGTGATAATGCTCAATCTCTGCCCACGGTGATTCAAACTGATATACCCTTTTGCTCTGCTCTCGGTGATAAGGATATTTCTGTTTGCGGAATGAAGTGCCGGCTACAGAATGGAGTGATGCCAGTGGTCACGGAATGAGGTAATGGACTGAGGTGGAGGAAATGAATTAATTATTGAAAAGATGGCGGAGATTTTTACAACAGAAAAGAGAATCATCATTGAATGATTTGGTTGGGTTACGTGAAGAATTCAAACACTTCGACCATTTGAACCGCTTAAATGATGTCGGGCATGGAATTTGAAATGAGAGATTTTAATCCAAAGTTTGTGGAGGGTTTATTGGTCATGATCAATAAAAATAATTAAAACAACCTTTTCGAACAATTCATAACTAAAAATATGCTAAACTTTATGAAATTCCATTATAATCTAAACTTGTTACCTTTGCTTTTCATTTGATTTTTGTAGTCTTTGTCTTCTTTGTTCTCCTTTGGAAGAGTCTTCATAATTCTTCTTGATGCTTCTTATTCATGGATACACTGGATCATTTTGTTGCAATTCTAATGTCTGCTGATCAATGCCTTCAGGATTTGTAGCTGCGGAATGTCTGGCTAGCTGCAGAAAGGCTGATCAGCTGCAGAATGTCTGTTAAGCTGCAGAATGTACCTGTAGAGCATTTTGATCATGGAATGGAGTGTTTTTAGAATATAGGTGAAATGTTATATGGTATGAATGAAGATGGATGATGAGACATGATATGTATGAAGTGGATGATGAAATGGAATGGATTCAGTTTATGAAATGGAGTGAAAGAACATGAGAACTGCCCTGCAATTCATGACATGTTTTTTTCATTTACAGCAAGACATCAAACTTTAAATTTTGACATGAAAATGAAATGGATGGAGTATGGAATGAGATGAATGAAACATGGAATGAAGTAGAATATGAATGAATGAATGAAATGGAGTATGGATGGATAAGTGAATGGAGTGAAATGAAATGAGATGGATCATAAGCACTATGGATCTGAACTTATGATTTGTAACAGCTGCTTGTAAAAACAAAATGGAAAAGTTAGAGTGTCAGAGAGACTCTGATTTTCACCCTATCTTTTCTGTATAAACATGCCAATCAATGATTGGTTTTCATGTTTATACCTTTATTATTATTATTATTATTATTAATTTTTTTTTTTTTTTCCAAAGAGAAATACTTCAGAAAATTTAATCAAGTTGATGAAGAAGAGAGATTCTTCTTCATTAACTTCACATCACTGCTTTCTTGGAACTTCTTGACAAATTCTTCTCTTGAGAGTGGTTTGTGATATAGCTTCAATCTATGCCCATTCACAAGAAAAGTGACCTTTTCTTCATCTATAGTTCTGATTTTTACTGCCCCATTATCAAAAATTTCAACAATTTCATATGGCCCAAGCCAATGTGTCTGAAATTTACCTTGAAAATCCTTGAATTTTGAATCAAACAAGAGAGCCCAGTCTCCTTCTTTGAATTTCTTCTCTTTGATGTACTTGTCATGCCATTTAGCCCTTTGCTGTTGGACTAGATTTGTCTTCTGAACTGCATCTTGTTTGATCTCATCCAATTCATTAATTTTCTCCAGTCTATGCTTTTGTGCCTCCGTTAAATCAAGTCCTAGTTGAACTGCCATTTTGAAGGTTTGAATCTGGAACTCTATGGGAAACAAAACTTGCTTTCCATAAACAAGCTCATAAGGAGTATGGCCTGTTGTGTTTCTCCATGTAGTTCTATAGGCCCACAAGGCTTCAAGAAGCCTATCTACCCAATCTCTTCTATGTAAATGAATAGTCTTTGTTAGGATTCCTTCAATGACCTTATTAGTAGACTCCACTTGACCATTTGCTTGTGGATGATAAGGAGTAGATTTTCTATGTCTGATTTTGTACTTCTCCATCATTTGCTCCACTAGCCTTGATGTAAATTGAGCTCCTTGATCTGTAACAATTTTCCTTGGGACACCAAAACGAGTAAAAATATCCTCAAAAAGAAAATTAACTACAGATGATTCATTAGCAACAAGTAATGGTTTAGCTTCTACCCATTTAGTAACATAATCAATGCAAACTAATATATATTTATTTTGTCTTGATGGAGGACTAATAGGTCCTACAAAATCCAAAGCCCATTTTTCAAAAGGTTCAATGTGTACCTGAGGTTGTAATGGCATCTCACCCGAAGGAGAAGGTTTCCCTACCCTTTGGCAACTGTCACACCTTTTGACATACTCCTTAGCATCTTTAAACAAGGATGGCCAATAATATCCTAAATTAAGGATCTTATAGGTTGTCCTCTTATCTGCAAAGTGTCCGCCACAAGGTTCGTCATGACATGCCTTGAGAATCTCAGGCATCTCATCTTCACGAACACACCTTCTAATGATCAAATCTGGACCTGTCTTGTACAACTCATTAGCAACCCATGAATATTTTGCACTATCATTAATGATTTTTCTTTTATCCCTTGTATTCATAATCGAAGGAAATTTTCCTGAAACTAAATAATTAGCAATATCAACAAACCATGGAGTTTGAGTAGAGATTGCAAAAAGATATTCATCAGGAAATTGATCTTCAACCGGAGTGTCATCTTTGATATTTTGGAGTCTAGATAGGAAATTAGCTACTGTGTTTTGTTTTCCAGGCCTATCTAGAATAGTAATGTTGAATTCTTGTAAGAGAAACAACCATCTTATAACTCTGCCATTAGTGATTGATTTGTTCATTAAGTATCTAGTTGCAGAATGATCAGTGTGAACAAAAGTTTCATAGCCTGTTATATAGTGTCTAAATTTGTTTATGGCATGAACAACAGCTAAAAACTCTTTTTCAGTTACAGTATAGTTTAACTCCGCAGGAGTCAAATTTTTACTGGTATAATAGATGGCATAGGGAATCAAGTCTTTCTGCCCCAATACTGCTCCTAGAGCTGTATCGGAGGCATCTGTGGAGATATGAAAAGGTAACTTCCAGTTAGGTCCCCTTAATATAGGTGCTTCAGAAATTTTGGTTTTCAGGGTTTCAAAAGCTAACTGGCAATCAGAAGTCCACTTAAATTCACAATCTTTGGTGAGTAATTTGAAGAGTGGAGATGCTATTTTGGTGAAGTTTTCTATAAATCTCCTATAATACCCTGTAAATCCTAGAAAACTTCTAACATCTCTTTGAAAACTAGGAATGGATAGGTTAGAAATGACTTCAACTTTTGCCTCATCAACTCTAATCCCATCCCCTGAAATGTGGTGCCCTAAAACAATACCTTCAGTAAACATCATAAAACATTTTTCATGACTAAGTGAAAGGTTCGCTTCTTGACATCTTTTTAAGACTTTTTCCAAGTTTTCTAAAGCCTCTTCAAATGTGTCCCCATAAACTGTGAAATCATCCATGTACACCTCTACACAGTCATGTATTAGATCCGAAAAAATTCCTAATACTGCCCTTTTGAATGTTGCAGGTGCATTGCATAATCCAAATGGCAATACTCGGTAGGCATAGGTACCCCAAGGACAAGTAAATGTGGTTTTATCTTGGTCTTCAAGTGCTACTTGGATTTGATTGTAACCACTAAACCCATCTAAGAATGAAAAGTACTTTTTACCTGCTAATGTATCTAATACTTGATCTATGAAAGGTAAGGGAAAATGGTCTTTAAGAGTAGCTTTATTCAGTTCTCGGTAGTCAACACACACCCTCCATTTTCCATTTTTCTTTGGCACAATTACCAAAGGAGAAACCCACTGACTATCTCAAATAGGATAGATGAAATTAACATTTAACAATTTTTGCAATTCCTCTTTAACAATTTCCCTAAGATTTGGATTCATCCGTCTTTGAGGTTGTCTGATTGGTTTGCAATTTGCCTCTATATAGATGTGATGAGTACAAGTCTTGGGGCTTATCCCTTTCATGTCAGTGTATTCCCATGCATATGCAGAAAAATGTCTCTGTAATACTTTGACTAACTCTTCTTGTTGAGATTTTTCTAGGTTCTTGTTTATATTCAAAGTTTTGCCTGGAAAAATTTCACTTGTAGAGCTACCAAATTTGTCCATAGAATGAAGAGACATCTGCCTAGATGACAAAAACTCAATATTGGATCCCTCTTGAAATGAGTCATGTTTGTGTTCTGGAGAGGATTCAAAGTTTTCTAGAGTATTCAGAATTTGATTATCTTCACTAATTTCTGAAATTATGAAGAGTGGTTGTAAATCTTCTTCATCCTCTATCCATTGAGTGTCATCTAGATCTGTAATTGTCCTAGCTGGAGGATATAAAGTGAATTTCTTAGTTGAACTACCATCGGAGATATACATATCACCGGATCTACAACTAATAAAAGCATCAGCTGTAGCCAACCAAGGTCTTCCTAATATAACAGGATGGCCTCCTAGATTATTCTTAGGAGTTAGGATCATGAAATCCACGGGGTATTCCCAAGAATCTAGGGACACTGGAATGTCTTCTATTACCCCATATGGTTTGATTACAGATCTATCTGCTAATTGTAATAGTGTGGGTGTAAAGAGAAGATTAGGAAGTTTCATTTTGTCCATGATTTGTCTACTCATGATATTTATTGCTGCTCCTAAATCAATGAGTGTGTTTTGAATTTCAATTCCACTGATGTGAATTTCGACAACTGGATTTCCTGGGTCAAGATACTTTGGAATAGCAATCTTGCCCATCATAATGTCTGCTATTTGTCCTACCAGTTGAATTTTCTTTGTTTCTCTTATTATTTTTCTTGTTGTCTTCATACTCAACTCCTTTATTGTTTTGGCTAAAACTGGGATTTCCTTGATGGCTTGCAATAATGGAATTTTAATGCAAACAATTCTCAATTCATCTAAGAAATCATAATTAGGCACCATGATTTGTTTTTCTACACCTCTATCAATTTGTAATCTTTCCGGAAAGGGAGGTATAGAAGTAGATGTGGATGGTTGCTCTAATACAGGAGTTGGATTTATTGGATCTTCTTGTTTTAGTTTTTCAATGTGTGGGTCTTGAAAGGATGTGTCCTCCTCAAGACTTTTATTCACCCGTAGAGAGTCTTCCTCAGAATTATCTTGTTCTTGTATGATCACAGAAGGTTTCCTCTTTTCAAGTATCCTTCCAGACCTAAGTTGAACATCACTAAGGTCTAGAGGAGTAATTAAATAAGTTGGAAAATGTTGGCCTTCTATCATGTATGTATTCTGAGGGTTCTTATTATTGGGGTTTGGTATGGGTTGAGCCGGCAATTGATTTGATTTTTGAGGGAATGGTAATGGAAGTGGTTGATTTTGATGTGGTTGGTTCTGATGATGTTGTTGAGGATTTTGTTGAAAATTTTGTTGAAGATTTTAAGGAAAATTTTGTTGAGGATTTTGAGGATAAAAATGTGGGTATGGTGGATAGGATGGTGGATACTGATAGTATGGAGAGTATATTCCATAGGGACTTTGTGTTCCTTGTGCCCAAGATTGAGATTGATTTTGAAATTGGGGCCAAGGTTGTTGCCAAGAATTCCAAGGTGGAGGTTGATTATACATTTGATCATGGAATCCTTGTGTTTGAGGTCCCTGCCAAGGTCTTCTAGATACAAAATTGAGAGACTCTGTGGAATTTGTAGGAGTTTCCTCCTGAAAGACAGCTTTGAGACCAGGAAGAGAAGGAAAATTCTTGGTCTCATGTTTCTCAGAACAAATGACACAGGTTTCTACAACTTTTACATCCAAAGGACACTCTCTCAAGGCATGTTTCTTTCTACATTTGGGACAAAAGATTGCCAAGGCATCAGATTTAGCCTTCTGCTTGTTTTGTATCTTAAGGGTGTCTATTTGTTCACTAAGACTCCCTAAGATGTCAGATTTAAAATCATCAAGCATATGTCCTATTTCTGATCAACTTACTGTCCCAGAAGCAGACTTACTTGCCCTTGCAAGAGTGGGATCTCTTGGACCTTTGAAAGTTTTAGATTTCCCTCTTGAAAGGTTAATACATAACTCAGATATTTCAGGTAATGTGAGTTGTGATATATCTCCTTTTCCCATCATGTTAAGGATATCCAACCATTCATCCCTAATTGTTTTCAACAAAAGAGCTTTTAAGGTGTCTTGATCTAGGTTTTCCATTTTTGCCCTTTTGATGTTGTAACTAAATCTCTCCAACAAATATTCCAAATTTTCATCTTCTTTTTGTAACATCTTGAACACTTCTTCCTTATGATTAACCAGCATATAATAATCCAAATATCTCTCTAGAAATTCTTGTTTCATGTCTTCCCATGTTCTAATAGAACTGCTGATCAGACTCATAAACCACTTCAATGCTACTCCCTTCAAAGTTGAAGAAAATAATTTTAGTTTTTGAGCATCTTGTAAGTAGTCATAAGTTCTACAAAGCACTTCAAATTCGAATAAGAAAGTTTCAGGATCTTCAGTTTTAAGTCCATAGAAGTTTGGAAGGACAGAGGGTGAAATGTTTTTCATGGTTGTATTGGTTTCTTCATCAATTATAGGGAACCCAAAAGAGCTTCCTATTCTACCTCTTCCTCCATTTGCACCTCTACCTCCTTCTCCTCTAAATAGTGTGTTTTCTCCATTAAAAACTCCTCCTCTTCCTTCTTCTGCCATGGTTGACTCTCTTGTGGAAGTGGAAAGGTTTGTGTCCCTAACAGGAGTTTTTAGATCTTCTTCTATGGCAGGTTCAGTGGATTAAGTGGAAGGTTTTTCTAATGGGATATCTGATTGTAGATCTTCTAGAAGTCTAGGATCAAGAGAGGATGGAATATGGGTATGAGTTGAAGGTGTAATAGCTATGGATCTAGATGAAACAAGTGGTGTTCTAGAAATCAAACTTCTGCCTCTACTGCTTATAAGTCTTCCACTTGAATCTCTCTCCCTACGCAAATAATTGTTTTTGGATGCGAAGAAACAAAGGTTACCTAGTTTTCACTTCCCCGGCAACGGCGCCAAAATGTTTGGTCTCAATCTAGTCTCCTAAATTGAGCTCATTTAATTGTCAACCAGGGTAGGTAAACTGCTGAAGTGAAGTGTACTGTATGTACCTAGGTGTTTGTTTCTTAATGCGTTGTGTGTAGTGTTTTGTGATGATTTATGATGTTTTTGGTCTTTTGGTGGTTTTATGCTCACAAGAAAGATGACTAGAAAGCTAATGGAAAGGAGCTGGTGATTAAAAACAGAGTAAAGCCTAATTGGTTGATGACAAATGACAAATGCAATTGCAAACACTGAAGCAGAATCAAATCTAAACTATGACTAAGAAAAAGCAAAGCTTGATAATGACTTCTAAGGAAATGATTCAAAACATAAACTCAACTTGAGAAATGATCAACTAAATATGCAAATCCTCCTAACTAAACAGTTTGAACAACTAACTTATAATGATGCAACATTTCATCCTTGATTAGAGATTTGTTGAAGCAAATTTGGAATAAAACATTTATACCATCATAAGATCTTCTACTCTAAAACTAGTTCCTAACTCTATTCTGCAACTTAGTTTAATGACATTACACTTCACTCAAAGGTTATGGATTTTTGAAATAGTATTTTGGGGAAATGTTTGTTTGTGAGATGATAAGGAAGTTGCAGAAGTACTTCAGGCCTTAAAATGATATTGTCTTCTGTTCATGTGGTTATGAAGCAATTATAGATTTTAGAACAAGAAGAGGTTTGTAAATAATGAAGGCTGTTTTTGTTAAATTTAACAACTGAAGTAGTTTAATATGCAGTGAATGACAACTGAATATGGAGTGCAAATGCGATGATTTAAGCTAACAATGAACTTAAGATGTCACTAATCTAAAACAATGCTGAACTACAAGTCATTATCAAACTTAAAACAGAACAACTGAGCATGAGTTAAGTGCAATTAAACTCCGGAGTATCCTAACTAAGCTATCATGCATTATTCTATGGAATTATACAGTCTGTTTGTCCATCATGATTGGTATTTTGGAAGAGTTTTTAGAACAATCCTGACTGTGTAATTGAGTGCAAATGAAAACATAAAGACTGAAAGCAATGAAAAACTAAGATATCATAGCCATCTCCTACTCATCATTATGATATTTTGGACAAGCGTTTAAGAGCAAGAACATCAATGGTACTTAGTGAAAACACACAACTAAAACTTTCAAGATCACAATCATGCTTAAGACAGTATGAGGATTTTTTGGAAGAATTTCTTCTTTTGGAAGAGTGATGAGCATAAGTATAACTGTGATGGTGAATAAAAGAGACTACAATTAAATCCTACAATACTATAACCATTTCCCATTCATCATTATAATATTTTGGAAGAGCTTCTTCTTTTGGAAGAGTTTTTAGAATGAGTATAACTACAGTAGCTAATGAAAACAACTACGAATTCAACTTCAAATCCTACAATACTATAGCCATTTCCCATTCATCATTATAATATTTTGGAAGAGCTTCTTCTTTTGGAAGAGTTTTTAGAATGAGTATAACTATAGTAGCTAATGAAAACAACTACGAATTCAACTTCAAAAATGTAAAGGCAGCTAGAATACTTATCTAAATTACGCAAATAAATCTGTGCAAGAGGCAGGGGCCCTCTACCACCTGACGGAATCTAACTCCAAATCAAATCAACGCTTTCAAAACAACAATTTCTGCTTAATTAAAGGTGAAATAACTTGAACAGAGCACTCTGCGTCTTCAAAAATGTAGCACAGCATCTAAGCAAAATCTAGAACAAAAATCTAGCCTAGCTCTCGGTTTCCCAAGTGTTTATATAACAAATGTAAATAACAAGACTTGCAAAAATTCCAGGATTATTGTCTTTCCTTATCGAAATCACATTAGGACTCTTGGAGTGGCTGCGTAAAAAGGAAAAGGACATCTGGACTAAGACAGTCCTACTAGAAGTATGCCTTCTTAAATGTGTTCCCACGTTCCAAAACCATACCTAGAATTCGTTTCTTCCTTCATGGTGAGCAACGAACAATGTAGACATGACGTGGAATATGCCCATATGCGGTTTTTCTTTAGAGGCCACCTGGAACATATCCAAACCTGAAGACAGCTGCAGAATCGTCGGTTAGCTACGGAATGTCTGCATTCTGCAGCTAGTTCTGGTCAAAATGCATTACAATGACAAAAATCATAAAACTTAGCAAGTTAGTCATGTTAATCATTCTAAAAGTAATTTTAACTAAATTCATTGATCAATTGGGTCTAGGATAGCAATGGAAAAAGGAAAATGAGGTAAAGTAAGATGAAAGAAAGCACAATTTTGAGGCTCAACAGCTAACTCTCGGGAATTGTTACAGGTTGAAGACTATGGCATTTTTCCTTTGGTGAATTTATATGTAATTATGAATACGTTGCAGTTCCCTTCTTTGGGGCCCTTGTGCTATTCTTGCTTGTCTTATAATGAATCGCGTTATTCACATTTCTCATAACAATACTGGATTTTTGTCCATAATGTTTTACAGTTTGAGTATATTCCTTTATTTCTTATATTTCATAGCAGTTACTGTTTCTGGATTTTTCTCCGCACCTATTCTTTTTGGCAGATTGCATGCAGGTATTACCTTTCAACAGTAATTATATCCTTATTTTCAAGAAAATTAATCTATATTCATCTGGTATAAAAGAAACATCTCTGTTATTGTTTACATTTATATTGACTGTTGTAATAGTCCCAAATGGGAAAAGTAGGAATATAGTGCAAAATGTTGCAATAATAGTGTAAGACATCATATAAAAACATGAGGCCAATATGGAACCTTTTCATTCATCATAAAAACAACAAAATGGTAAAAAATAATGGGCTACAAACCATATAACAATATAGAACAAGCCTCTAATAGAAAAAACCCTCTATAAGAGGTGATGCTACTATATCAAATTGTTGGAGACACTGCTACATCACATTTATAGAAGAACTGCTACAGAAAATTAATACAAAAAATATAGAGGGATTATATATGCCACAATAGATACAAAAATGAAGATCTAGGCTCTATAAACTCTGAGAAAGGAACAAAAGTCTTTGAAGAAACTAAGATACAATATGAGTTGCATATCCCAGGGATGAAAATTATTACTACAAAGAAAACTGTGAATAATAAGGACAGAAATTTGACATCATTATTATTCCCTCCTCAGATCCCTCTAAAATGAAGGCACAGGCACCTCCATACAAAAATCACTCTCCAAATCACGTACTGCAAACACCCCTGAAACTCCTCCCTAAAATAATGCAGATCTAGACAGATACTACAATGTATGGGATAAAAAAACTATGGCCTAATGCCAAATGTATCAATGATGCTCCAGGGCCTTCTTTACTAGCCTCATAAGAGAAAGGAACCTTCCTCTAATGAGATCTAGCTCAGAAATATTCGAAATCAATCCTCCACAACTTCCGCCCTGCAACACAATACAATGGCTCAACAGGAATTGCATTGTACATTAAGACTCAAGCCTTGGCCTAATGCCTGAATGTGGAATGTAGTGAAAATCTCTTCCTAGAGGCTTCTCATGGAAAGAGGTGGGTTTCCCGATCAAGAACAACCTTTGCAAAACAACAGTGCAATATTATCTAAATAGTTGAAGAAAGCTACATGTCTAAACATACCATATATTCAAAAATATCAAATACCAAAAAGATAACATAATATGGATTCCATCATCTTCCTTATATAAGTGATGAGCTTTCTAACCCTAAAACCGATTCATTTATGACACCACTTCCATGCAAAGAGTCTCCATCTAAAACTGCATTGTCCCATAATGAATGCCACTCCTCCATGACAACATTATTGATTTGGTCAAGATTGACCCAGTCTATGTGTTCCAGCCCCTTTTCATACCTAAGGGTTCTCAATAAGGCTGCCAAGATGTTCTCCTTTCACATTGCTATTGATTTTATTCATATTAAGGATATTTATGGATCTTCATATCCTCTTATTCATTAAACAACAAATAAAAAATAAAAATTAATATTCCAACTAGCTCATGGATAATTGGGAATATTATAGTCCTCCCAAGTTCTCATGAGATGCAGTTGACTTATCCCACAAGGAAGCAATCGATCCAATGAAACAATCATGGTTCGCCCAATTCTCTCCTTGAAACATGTACCATAATGAACATAGAGATTCTCTCTTCAAAAGGGCACATCCAATATTCCCATCCTCCCTACATTCATCCCCACAAAAAGAATAAGAACATCATCAGTCGATGGGATCAAAACCAAGTATACATGAACAACATTATGCAAAAATGGAGGTGGGTCATAGTCCCACATGTGGAACGAGCACACTATATCTCCTGACTGCATCAAATAATGATATGGTAAGTGGTTTCCCCACCACTTACTTGCTGCAATAGTTTTCTCACAAGCTCTAAAATGGTGAGAAATGTTTGGTGAATTTGGAGTGCACCCTGAATGGTATATTATCTCCCTATACCCTCCTAGGGAATGGCCATGCTCAACAATGTTTATGGCCCAAAGTTGGCCATGAAGTTTATATGGAAGAATGCTCCTTCTTAGAGAAATGGCCCACATATACATGGTAAAGGGGTGCAAATAATTATCAAGTGAAACTTTATGCACGTAAACATGTTCCTTACCATAATATTTTCTCATACAAATGGAGTGGTCCATAGATAGATCCCCTCTCATTCCTAAAGAGAAAAGAGGTGGTTGTGATAACTCATCCAAAGAGTTATGGATCTCCTCCCTCTCCACATGATCCATGCATCTTCTCAAATGATGATATATATCCTCCTCAAATACTTCCCAAGTGTATCCCTCCATGATGGTGTTGTAGGCTCTCATGGAAAATATTTATGTGTTGCTTGTAGCAAATTATCCTTGAGCTTGGATGCTCTAGATAAGAGGATCCTACCATGATAATAGATGACTACATCTAGAACTGAATATCCCTCGTCTTGAAGCTGGTCATCAATTATCATTCATGTAACAAGGTTCTTGGAATAATCCACCAAAAACTGTGATTTCCAATATGGATCTACTCTCTAAAGTGATGGCGCTGATGGCCTATCACATAAAACATATTTCATATGGTTTCCCTCCTCTTTGACATCTCCCATGCCAAAGTCACATGTTGGACGAATTCTATCCTTACTCTGTTGCTCCTCTTGTAGCTTCTCATGCTCAAGTAAAGGTTGAAGCCTTTGTAGGTTAGTCTTCCATGGGGAGCTATCACCTATCCAAAACTTCCTGAGTTGGGAAAAAACATGCATGAGTGGCCACCATATTTTGTATCTGGAATACTTCTCCCAAAGTGAGAACATCTTCTGAGCCTCTAAAGACAAGGAATAGTCTCCTTACACCATGATGGTGCCATCCTCCAATCCTAAAACATCCTCTCTCACCACAAGATGAGATGTGAGAGTGGGTAATGATGATAGTGGGAGAATGTCTCCCTCCTCCTTGAGTCTACCCAGGACTCTCTGCGATTTATCATAACCTTCCAATGTTTCCACTCCTCCTCCGTCTATGAGGGGTGCAATAAATTTTGAGACATCTCTCACCAACTTCGGATCAGGTGGCCTCCTAGGTGGCTTTCCATAGAACAGTGATGTTTCATGGGTCAAACTCATATGCATAATAGATGGGACTACCATTTCCTTGCTTCCACTACGTGAATCCAACTCTTTGTTTTGTGTGGAACCTTCCTGATAATTGGGTACCACTCTCATTTATGCAAGACTCCCTCTAATTGGAGAAATTGCTCCATCCTCACCTCCTAGTGGTGGTGGATCATCTCTTGTTATTCCAGCGTTATGACCCCTCTCTGGTTCTTCTGCTTCCTCCTCCTCATCATCTGAGAAGACCTCTATGTAGAGTGCCTTTCGTGTTGCACATCTATGTCCAGGTGCCCATGATTCTTGGCATGTGAAGCAAAGCTTCCTTCTCCTCAGATCTCTTCAGACATCATCACTAAGAGGTACTTTGTTTTGGTTCCATTTTGAGAAAGGAGCCTTCTCATCTTTTCCCTTTGATGGAAAAGTGGGCTTTTGCTGAAATGTTGTCTTTTCTTTTGGCAAGGCATCTTATAGATCTATAGCCCTTTCAATGGCATCTTGAAGGGTAGTGGGCTTGGTAGACTTAAATAACCCATGAATAGGTTATGCTAACCCATCAATGAACATATAGATCCTTCTTGCTGCAAATAAATCAAGAACCATAACTGAAAGTTTTAGAAATTCAAAAATGTAAGTTTCTAGATTGTCTGATTGTTTGAGCTTTGCTAGCCCCATGAATGGTGCCTCTGGATATCTTTGATCAAACCTCTCTACCAACGTCCTTGTGAAATCTGAATATGTAGTCACATTGGCATGACCCAATGTAGATAAGCCATTGAACCACCAATCATGTGCTTCACCCTCAAGGTGCAATGTTGCTATCTTAATGGCCTCCATCTCTGGTACTTTGTTCAGCTGGAAGTATATTTCAAGCTTCTCTACCCATGATTTGGCAATGCATTTTGATGACCCATCAAAGTTGGATAAGAAACATCTTCCCATAGTTTGGTGTAGATCATGATTTTGAATGAATCCTCTACCTCTATTCTGATGCCTAGGTCTCCTATTGTCCTTGATATGAAAAATTTATTGAAAACTCAAGTGATCCTTGAATCTTTGAGATTGAGACTCATACTCCATGAAATAGTCTTCAAGATTTTGTTGTTTTTGAAACCCTTCATTTCTGACTGCTAAGAATGTAGGCATTGTAGAGCATTGGGAAACTTGTTGTTGTTTCACCAGTTGATCACTCTAGTGATGAGAAATTTCAGAGCCTTCACAATGCGGAAATCCTTTAGGGGATTTCTTATATCTATCCATCATCATCTCCTTTATTTCTCTAGCAATGTCTTGCATGGTTCTAAGAAGTAGGTTGGGATACTCCTTCTCTTCATCCTCTCCTGATAAAGAGGTTTTTGATCCGGATTTATGCAGGAATGCAACAGAATACAGAAATAACCATAAACATAGAGATGTAGTGGAAATAATGTGTCATTTCATTAATATCAAATAACAGAAATATGCTTAAAGACATAATGGAAATAAAATAGCTAGGGTGCTGGTAGCAAATCTCTGAGAAGAGATGTGGTGGCTGCAGACCTATGAACTATGTTACAATGAGGCTTGAGGGCCTATTTATTATTGAGAAACAAAGGAAAAACTGAAAAGTCCTAAAACCTAACTCTAGGAGATGAAGTGCCATAACTGTGGGCCCCCATTTGGGTAAGTTGGTGTTTCAACTTCCTGGGGACGTAACTTTGGCATCCAATCTCCATTTGACACGCTCAATAGCTCATTAGAAATATCTATCCAAGGAGTACAAATTTTGATGTGAGAAACATGGTCCTTGGACCCATGTTACTCCCGGTTTTTCCAAAAACCATCGTTTAGGGCCTCAAAATGGCTCCGGAAGTTCAGGACCCGAAAAACTAATAAAAATAGTAAGTTGTGCTGCAACTTAAAAACTGAACGAACTAATGGTGGGGGTTCAAATGGAATAAGTGGGTGGCCACCAATATCCACCTGGATCATTAAGGCCCCAAAATGGCTCCAGGAGTGCAGGACCCGAAAACCTGCTAAAAATAGTAAGTGGTGCTGAATGTGAAAAGCTGCAAGAATTGACGATGTGGGTCCAAATGGAATAGGTGGGGGCCACCGATATCCACCTGGATCATTCCTCCCTCCTTAGGAAGCAATGGTCCCCATTGCATTGAGATCCTCCCTGAGATGAAGCAAATTCTATTGAACTGGGTATTAGATTTGTTGAAGATGTCATGGACCTGTGGGAAGACATGCTGGATGTATTTAGTAAATTTGGTTTCTTTATCAGCCTCAAACAGTACATGTGTGGATTCTGTATGTGTATTTGCAGGAGGTATAGTAACATCAGGCGGTGGTGCGTTGGGGATCAGATCAATGTAGTACTTGTCCTAACAGTGTAGAGGAACTTGTGTGAGTGAGGAGAAAATGTCCTTGTATTCCTCCATGAATTTGTCCATTTGTTGCAGTCATGGAGGGGAGCCCTGTTTTGAGGTTTTGGCCACAATATTCTTCTTTCCCTGTGAGCAAGTTATAAGGAAAATGAATTTCCTCGTCTTGGAAACAATCTTACTGCATTCTTTTGCAGTAGTCAAAGAGATGACAGAAGGCAATACTACCTCTGGTATCCTGTACAAGTTATTTCCCAAAGTAATAATAGCGACATGAGGCCTAGACTCATACACCGCATGTCGCCTCCACAAGTATGGTTGGCCTAATAATACATCAACTACATCAAGAGGAGCAACATCACACAATACCTCATCTGTGAATGGCTTGATACTATATGGAAGGCGGCACTGCTAGTGGATGCGGAGATCTCTCCCTGGGTGAAGCCACTCAATGGTATATGGTTGCGGGTGTGCTATGGTCAGTAGACTGAGCCTCTTCACGACCTCTGTTGAAATGAGGTTCTTTTGGCTTCCGCTATCGACAAGAAATTGCAGCGGAGAACCCTTCACCCACATTTGCGAATGGAAGAGGCGCTCCCCCTCCTCTAGATCCTCTGGGTCCTCCCTCTGGATCTTGGTGGTGGAAATAATGGCACTAGGATCCGCATCAATGATTTTCTTCCCTTTTTCATTGCCTTTTTCTGGTTCTGACTCAGGATCAGAAAATGCATCTGATTCAGGTGCCTTTAGTTTGGCCACCAATGACTATTTGGCCTGAAACTCGTTTGTGCTATGAGTGGGGCTGTTATGAAATTCAAACCACTTCCCTGTGTCCTTCTTTTGATTTGTAGTGTTGTTATGAGTCGCACTGCTTTGGCCTTGCCCCTTGTTTTTTGGTTTGGGGGCACCTTTTGGATTCGCAGATCCAAAGTCTCACCTCTTCTACTTAAATTTCTACTCGATCTTGGTGGCATAGCAATATGCTATGCCAAGTGATGTAATGTCGAGGAACTCAATTTCCTCCTGAATGTGTTTGTGTAGACAGTCGTGGTACTTGAGCACCAAATGCCTCTCTGAATCTTTAATACCCAACTTTGTGCGCAGGGTATGGAACAGATTCATCAGTTCGTGCACATCTTGATCCCTTTGTTGCCGCACCATGGTCCATTGGATGTATTTGTCCCCATAGCTCCCCACAGGGTAATATTGTTCTTTGATGCCATCTCGGAATGAATTCCAAGTGGGTGTGGCTGAGAACAGAGAGGGTTCCCCTTCATCCTCTTGCTCACGGTAGGTTTCCAACTAGTCTTTCACATGGGGGGAACTTTGAGGAGTGAAAAAATAATCTTTTCTCGGTCAGAGAAATCATGGACTGAGAAATACCCTTCCAGAAAATTCAACCATCTATCTATGGCGTCTGCATCTATTTTTCCTTCAAAGATAGGAATGTCAAAGTTTACCTATACCTTGAAGGGAGTGGCGCCTCCAGAGTAGCTGTTGGATGCAGATGTGCCATAGGTGGGTAGTCGTTGAAGGATCTAAGCAAAGTTATCCATCATCACGTTCCTTTGTTTCTCGAGGGCCTCCTCAAGAAGTATTTTGATAGGATCTCCTGCTCCCTCGTCTTTCTTCTCTTCTGCCATGGGAAGTCCTTCAAAGAAATTTGAAGGCCCAGTCTTGCATGGTTTCTGGCAGAATCGAGCCCTAACTCCATATACCAGCCATGTGGGGACATGGAAAAACAAAGAAAGACGGATCGCTCTGGCTCGGTGATCCGGATTTATGTAGGAATGCAACAGAATAAACATATAAACATAAATACAGAGATGCAGCGGAAATAACACTTCATTTCATTAATATCAAAGAACTGAAATTTGCTTACAGACAGAATGGAAATAAAACTAGCTAGGGCGCTGGTAGCTATCTCTGAGAAGAGATGTAGTGGCTACAGGCCTCTGAACTGAGTTACAATGAGGCTCGAGGGCCTATTTATTATTTAGAAACAATGGGAAATCCTAAATAGCCAAAACCCTAACCCTAGGAGATGAAGCGCCAAAACTATGGGCCCTGTTTGCGTAAATTGGTGGTTCAACTTCCTGGGGATGTAACTTTGGCATCCGATCTCCATTTGACGTGCTTAATAGCTCATTATAAAAATCTATCTGAGGAGTACAACTTTTGATGTGAGAAACTTCGGTCCATGGTTGCATATTTCTCTCGATTTTCCCAAAAAATGTCGTTTAGGGCCTCAAAACGGCTCTGGAAGTTCAGGACTCAAAAAACTGCTAAAAATAGTAAGTTGTGTTGAAAATTAAAAACTGAATGAACTAATGGTGGGGGTTCAACTAGAATTGGTGGGTGGCCATCAATATCCACCTGGATCATTAATATCCCAAAACGGCTCCGAGAGTGCAGGACCCAAAAACCTGCTAAAAATAGTAAGTGGTGCTGAATGTGAAATGTTGCAAGAATTGATGGTGTGGGTCCAAATGGAATAGGTTGGTATTAGATATCCACCTGGATCTTTTTTACCCTTGTCTTCTTTATCATCTGTATAGTCAAACTTCCATTTTCTTCTTTTGTGATACCTCTTCTCTTTATTAGTGAGAGTATCTCCTTCTTCTGATGACATATTGGCTTTCAAGATGCACAGGTTGAGCCAAGGTTATGCTCCCATACAACTATAATATTCCCAAATGGGAAAAGCAGGAATATAGTGAAAAATGCTCGAATAATAGTGTAAAAAATCATATAAAAACATGAGGCCAATATGGAGACTCTCCAGTCATCATAACAACAGAAAAATGGTACAAAATAATGGGCTACAAACCATATAAAAAGATAGAACAAGGCTCAAATAGACAAAACCCTCAATAAGAGGTGATGCTACGATATCAAAATGCTGGAGACACTGCTACTGTGCAATTATATAAGCACTACTACAAAAAATGAGTATGAAAAATATAGAGGGTTGATATATGCCACAATAGATACAAAATGAATATCTGGGCTCTATACAACCTCCAGAAAGGAACCCAAAAGGGTCTCCAAGAAAAACACCCAAGAATACAATATGAGATGCAGCCCTAGGGCTGAAAGTATGTTGGAAAAAGAAACTGAATAATAATGGTTGAAGCTGATAATAAAATGAATATTCCCTCCTCCAAAGTATCCTCCAGATGAAAGGTTGGCCCCTTCACAGAAGAAATCACTCCCCAAATCACCTACTACAAACACCCCTACAACTCCTCCCTAAAATAATGCAGATCCAGACTGATATTGTGTTGTATGGGATAAAAACACTATGGCCTGATGCCAAATGTATCAATGATTCTCCAGTGCCTCTTTCACTAGCCTCCCAAGAGAAAGGAACCTTCCTCCAATGAGATCTGGCTCAGAAATATCCCAAATAAATCCTTAACAACTTTTGCCCTACAACACAACGCAAAACCTCAACAGGAACTGTGTTGTACATTAAGACTGAAGCCTTGCCCTAATGCTGAATGTGGAAAGTAGTGCAAAGCTTTTCCTAGAGGCTTATCAAGGAAAGAGGTGGGATTCCTGATTAGGAACACCCTATGCTAAACATCACTGCAATCTTAGCTAAACAGCTGAAGAAATCTATATGTCTAAATAGACCATATATTCAGAAATATCAAATACCAAAAACATAATATAATATGGTTTCCATCCTCTTTCTTATATAAGTGATGAGCTTTCTAACCCTAAACCCTATTCATTTATGACACTACTTCCTTGCAAAGAGTCTGCATCTAAAACTACGTTGTCCCATAATGAATGCCACTCCTCCATGACATCGATGATTATTTGGTCAAGGTTGACCCAATCTATGTGTTCCAACCCCTTTTCACACCTAAGGGTGCTCAATTAAGCTGTCAAGATGTCCTCCTTTCACATTGGCATTGATTTAATTCATATTAATCAAATTTATGGATGTTCATATCCTCTTATTCATTAAACAAGAAAGAAAAAACAAAAATTAATATTCCAACTAGCTCATAGCTAATTGGGAATATTACAACTGTATCATTTTCTAAGTTACGGACAATAGCTTTCATTTTTATTTCAAGAACATAATTTTGTTTTACTTCTTTCTTTAAATAATTACAGAGATGTTTGGACCATCTAGATTTTCTGTCCATGTATATCATAGGTTGATAGGAAACGACCAGTTCGGGGTTTGGAGTTTTGACTCTGAACCCTGAATTAACAATTTTCTGGGTTTAACTTCCAATAGATGTTTTACTTTATTTTTCTGTTTATGTGATAGTGCAAATACAATTTTCTTCTAAGAAATAAATAATAACTTCAACACTACACTTCTACACAGTTCATATATAATTCTATCCACTCTACTGTAATATTCTCAATACATTATAAGAGTACAATAACAAACATATATACATCTTTCTAGAACAAGAATCCTCATTTCATATTTTAAAGAACATTAACTATAATAAAAGATATCTCTGTCTTGACAACATATCTAATACTGAATATTTCGACAGTATGTTCACTTATCTGTTTTCCCGAATTAGATGATGATGTCCTCCCTACCATGAGAGAGGCGATTACGTCCTCATCTCCCCCCGTGCTCCACACTGAGATGATTATGTTGAAAATTTTTCTAGAAGAGACCTCAAGACCCCTAGTCCAACACTCTTCTTCTCAGGTTTCATGAACGTTGAGTGTTTTCCACTGGTCAAAACTAGCTTAGGAATTCTCCACTCTCTCTTCCTCTCCTTAGCCATAGAATAGAACCCCTTTTCCTTACTACGATGTAATTTTTATCCCCAAAGGAAAGGTAATTGTCTTTAACTATTTTCTATTCAACCACTCTCAGTTCTTGGAATACTTTTACCATTAGTATTTTAACTTTTTATGGAACCACTATTCCATAATTAAATTTTATTTCAAAAAAACATAATTAATTTATGTCCATCATGTAATCCTTTTCTCAAAAGAAATAAATTCTTAGTCTCTTTAAAAAAAATAACATAACAACTAATTAGCACTTAAGCCAACTGTCACATGTAGTTTGATGAAAAAGCTTATGTGGATCTGTGCTCAGTCTCTGCAGACTATGTTTATAAATGTAATGTGAATATGTGTATTCATCTTTTAATATAAATGATGTCATTTCAAGTTGTATTTAATAGAAACATACTTATACTATAGTCTTCCTTTGTAGCACAAGTTAGTAGGTATGGGATTAGCTAAATATACATATTTGTATTTATATTTATCTTATGCAAATGAATATTTTAATTCACTGTCATTTTTAGTTCTTGAACTTTCATATGTCCTTAATTACAAAAGTATGGATTTGCTATAGATATTAGGAACTAAAGGTTGAAGAATGAAAGTTATTTGTAAAGAATTGAAAAATTATTTGATGCATTTAGTGCAAATAATGTACTATGTTTGGATCTAGTAAAGTTCCCTTGTAAGCATAATTATTGTTATCCAAAAAAACCTTTAGCATTTTACCTTCTTCCTGATTGAACGCTATATTTTAATTGTAAAGTATGGATTTCCCTACCAAAATTAAGAAGTGAAGGTTGAAGAACAAAAATGCTTCTGAAGGCATCATAGAACCATTTAATGTCTCTCATGTTAAACAATGGACTAATATTGGAGTATGCAAAGTTCTCTTGAAAACATAATCCAAGTAATCAAGCGAAACTCTATAGTTATTTAATTTTTAGCCTGATTGGATTTTATTGTCACTGGGCTATCAAGAGCCTAAAGGGATCAAATCTTGTGAGGTTTGAATATCTTTTAAAGTGCAATATATATTTTTTTCATTGTTCAAATTGCATTTTTGAATGTATAAATGGATTAAAAGTCTTGAAAATCTCCCTAAACACTTGGATTATGTACAATACACAAATTGAACTTCCAATTCCAATAAATGTTTTGTGGATTTCAATAACTAAAAAAATATACCTAAAAAAGACCAAAATGAGAATAGTAAAAGAGTAAATGTATTTAAAATGTTTTACTAGTAATATTTTTATTGAAATCCAATTTAATTTTTATGCAAAATATTAATTTTATAATAGGAATTGAAATAATTACGCATTTTCTTTACTTTCAATTATTATTTTTTCTTTGTGCATATATATATAATTTTGAAAATTAGATATAAATTATGTTATTCCACATTAATATCTATATATTTATTTATGGTTGAGAATGAAGAATTTTTCTTTTACATTTTTTTAGGTTGTAATGTCAACAACAAACTAAACAAGCAATATGATTATTGATATTTTATAAAGCTTTCAATTAAAACTAGCGAAATAGATATATTTGTTTTTGTTTTTAACAACAAACCCAATGAACATAATGAGAGTGAGATAAATAATTATTGATATTTTATAATGCATTTAATTAAAATTAACCAAATAGATATTTTCTTTTTTGTTTTTAATTATATTTGACATTGTTTTTTATTTAAAGACTATTTCATTTTTATTTTAAAAAGAAAACTCAAAATCGACTAAGTAAAGAATCAAACATCTTCTTTAGACTAAAGTGTAGAATAGGACAATATCTTTTAGAGTATTAAAGAATTTTGTTTTTTAAATTTTATGAAAAAATAATATTCAAAATGATATTAACATTGAAAATTCATGTTTATGGGGTCTAATATAGATGGTGATGAACTTCTCTTCTTGATGTGAAGTCACTAGTTCAATTCCTTGTCTTGTTTTAAGTATCATTGTACCCAGCTTATTTTTTAATGATATGAGGACACTTCTTGATGTGAATTACTCACTAATTCAATTCCTTGTCTTGTTTTAAATATTATTGTATCCAACTTAATTTTTAATCATAACCTTTAAAAAAACCATTAAAAAATAATATAAATATGAATTGATTACACAAATATAAAAAAAAAAATTCATGACCCTACAATGATGGATGAAAGTCTTCATCAACTGCGAGGCATGAAAGGCTAAAGGTATTCATGAAACACACTGCACTTTACAAATTTACACTGCATTAAATACACTGCACTGTACAAATTTCTACAGGTCGGTGCAAAATTAATCAATTTAAAATTCCTATCGTTTTCAGAAATAGATTTATTCAATTGTCGGTTCCATCCCCATTACCATCGCTGATGGGAGGGATTCCGCAGTATTCTTAGAACTAGGAAACCATTTTCGCTTATCTCCCCGTGGAGGCTTGGTAAGTGGAAGCACTGTATTGTTGTTTCTGCCGCGCGACTCAAATTTGTTCAAGCCGATGATCTCAAAAATGGATCTCTTCAGGCCAATATGACCAGAAGACCTGCCCTTTGTTTTTGTTTGTGTCGCTCCGCGATTCGTTTCTATTTCGTCTCTCGGCTTTGCTTCTGTGAAATCCATGCGCCCGCTGTCGCTATCAGTCGTAGTCATCTGCGAACTCAGAAACAATAAATCGGAACTTTCGATATCGCTCCATTGATGCTGACACATGACATCGGCCACGACTATACGGTGAGCGAAACGACCAGAGGATTGCAGCTCCTTCGCCTCCTGTTCGGCCTCAGCCTCGGAGGTCAGAAGCACCTTTTTTCTCCCGCTGCTAAAACACCGAATTGCACTTCCCACAGATTCTGACAGCCCGGGCTGCCGGAAACTGCCTTCCCTTGTAAACCTCGGCGATTCGGATTCTCTTTCCTCGACATTTTCTCTCTCCACGAAGGCTTGCAGGGGTTGAGTCCCCCCGTCCTCTAGTCCCTTGGCTTCTTCTACATCATCGTATCTGTACACCATACACAAATCCTCGGCCTCGACCTTCTGGCGACACAAGGGACACGTGGAGTTAGATCCGAGCCACGTGCCCACGCAAGCAACATGAAACGCATGGCGGCACTTGGGCAGCAATCGCAGGACATCTGAACCTTCGAATCTGCTCAGACAAAACGCGCACTCTAATCCCTCTTTCATTCCTTGCAGCGCCGCGAAATTCAACACAGGGAGCGCGTCTATGACCGAGCGCTCGACGCCCGAGTCCCTTAGTGCAAAGATAACGCCCGAGTCCCTTAGGCTTAATCCTCTGCGCTGTCGTCTGGAGTGCCTGATATAAACAATCAGGAAGAACGTAAGGGTCAATAGGGCCGTTACAGAAACGATTGTAACAGCCATACCCTTATTGTACGTCGGAATGGCCGAAGTGGGATCCGGACTGTTCGGCTGCGCTAATCCCATACACACCATCCATCCCAACAATACCAACAAATACATATTTCTCACAGTTTCCATTAATTCATCTTAATAATAATAACAATCGTTCAATCCCTTTTTATAATTACCAAACAAAATCTGCAGGTCCTTGATTACATCAATCTAATTTTGAGTTTATAACTGCAGATTCACAGAAATTCAATCCAAACAGAATTAGAATTACACTATTAAAATATTTCACTATTTAGATATATCTATATTTTATATCATATCAAACGAGATAATGTAATTATTAAGTATTTGTTTGTTTTATGCAATGCTATTGACTATAATAATGATAAAGATAAATATGGCCAGTGGATAGGATTGTGGGTAGCCATTCCAATTAACATTTTAAATAAAAAGCAATTTGGATTATAATAAAGATAAAAAGAATAATATGGACTATAATAAAGATTAAAAAACAATATGGACAATGATAAATTTGGTCAATGATTCTTATTTGAGATAGATAAGATCGTGGTTCGCTATTCCACCCAATAATTTAAATAAAAACAATATTTTAAATAAAAAGCAATATGGACTATAATAAATATAAAAAAACAATATGGATTATAATAAAAATAAATATGGTCAATGATTCTTATTTGAAATGGATAAGATTGTGGTTCACCATTCCATCGAATAATTTAAATAAAAAAAATATTTTAAATAAAAAGCAATATGGACTATAATAAAAAAAAAAAACAATATGAGCTATAATAAAGATAAATTTGGTCAATGATTCTTATTTGAAATGGATAAGATTGTGGTTCCATTTTACAGAATAATTTAAATAAAAAATAATAAGGATTATAATAAAACCAATATGGACTATAATAAAGATAAATTTGGCTAATAATTCTTAGTTGAAATGGATAGAATTGTGGCTTGTCTTTGGAAAGTATTTTTTAAGGAATAGGCAGCCTAGGATTTGATGTTGACTCTTATTTAATCATCAAGTCATTGGATAAATATTCCATTTTGTTTTTAGAATCATAAATAAAACATTTAAATAATAATAATATATTTCTTTCCAAATAAAAAGAGAAGTGTAATTCATTCAATTTTTAATTTAGATGGATAAGTGAGACTTAAAAAATATTATTAATAATCAAAATATTAGATGTAAGTCCTAAATAAAATATTTTAGTAAGTTTAGATAATATTCACACGTATTTAAAAACACATTAATTAAAAAATATTATTTTAGTATGGATAATGTGGTTTATAACTGAAATACCTCAATGTTTATATTATATAAAATAATCTTTCAATGCCACACATATAAATAAAGAAATTAAAAAATATAAATTATTATTGCTAAAAATGATCTATATCCTTTGAATATATATCAATATCAATATCTATAGATATATTAAATATTATTTATAAAGAAAAAATAATAAAAATATTATAAAATCAAAAGAAAAATATAAATTAAGTTTGACAAAACTTTTAAAATTCTCACATCAATTTATATTAATTAATTTTGTAAATTTCAATTTAAAATATGATAATACTTAATAATAAATTAGAATTTTTATCTAAAATTAAAATAAAGTGAATTGTGAAATAAATATATATTAAGATAATATTATGAAAAAACAAATAAAAATGTAATAAAAATGATGAAGTGGTGCTATAACAAATTAGAACATATGAGGAAATGAAAAATTTTAATTTAAAAATATTAAAAATATTTAATTTTTTTTGTCTTGATGAGAGTAAAAAAATCCTTATTATTAAAATAAGAGAGATTGACTTTTAAAATGAAGTGGGTTAAAATAATGTCATTTTTGCAGCATTAATAGAATGGATACATTAATTATATGAAACGTGAACATTTTGATATATTAATTTTTCTAATCATTTTATTAATCAAAATTATGATAATTTAGAAATGGTTTTTTTTTTTTTTACTTTGTAAGCAAAATTTTTTTATAGAGCAACTAAAATTATCTTTTACCGTTTTGGGAATCTAAATCACCATCATCATATACAATTGTACACACATACTATAATTTTAATTACTATAAAATATTAATAAAAAAAAAATATATAAAATATTAATAATAAAAAAATGTCAATTAATAAACTTAGATAATATTCACACATATTTAAATATATATTAATAAAACAAAAATATTTTAGTATCGATAATCTGGTTTATAAATGAAATACATCACTATTTATATTACTTAAAATAATATTTCAATGCCACATATATAAATAAATCAATTAAAAATACAAATTCTTATTATTAAAAATTGATCTAAAATATTAATATCAATATCAACGAATATATTAAATATTATTTATAAAGGAAAAACAACACAAAATTTTATAGAATCAAAATTAAAATATAAATTAAGTTAGATATATTTTTTTTAAATTCTCAAATCAATTTATCTTTATTTTTATAAAATTTTAATTTTAAGTTTCATAAAACTTAATAATAAATTAGAATTTTTATGTGAAATTAAAATAGTGAATTGTGGTTCAATCCCTTCCAGGATCGTGGTGATATATTGTACAGGATGAAGATGTAGTCCTACCAAACTTACAGAAAAGAAAAATAGTGAATTGTGAAAAATAATATATTAACATAATGCTATAAAAAAGTGAATAAAAATGTAATAAAATAATGAAGTAGTGCCATAAAGAATTACCACATTAAAAAAAAAAATAGATGAGGAAATGACCAACTTTAATCTAAAAAAATAAAAGTATAAAAACATTAAAAAAAAAGACTATGAGGAAATGACCAAATTTAATCTAAAAGTTAAAACTATCTCCAAAAAAATTAAAAGTATCTCTTTGTCTTGACAAAATTTAAAAATCATTATTATCAAAATAAGGAAGTGTGAATTTTAAAATTAGGTGAGATAAAAGAATGTCATTTTTGCCACACTAATAGAATAGAGACATTAATAAGATGAAAGATAAAAATCTTGATATATGATTTTTTCTAACCATTTTATTAATCAAAATTATCATACTGTAAAAATATATATATTTTTTAATTTTATAAGCACAATATTTTTTAAAAGTAACTAAAATTATCTTTTACTATTTAGAAAATCTAAACCACCACCATCATTGGATACAATTGTATACACATAACATAATTTTAATTACTATAAAATAAAATTTGAAATATTAAATATTAATAAAAAAATGCCATTGTAACAAGCACACGAGTACTTCTTAAACAAAAAATTACTCCTACCTTAAAACACGAATATAAAAGTTACCCAAAAATCAACTCTGAAACATTGATTTACCAAGGTTTACTTTCTGCATGTATATATGTTCTAAGAGGTTTTATGAAACACATTAATTGATTTATATTAACTAATAACATCATTAGACTTACCAAATATTTCCCACACGGGGCTTCGTTGTCTAATTTACAACATATCTTACACCCGTAACCTTTTTATTCACCTGGAAATAATATATGCGAAGCGTTAAGGTTTGGTTATGCATATAACACATGTCCTCATTAATTACTACTACGCTGAATCGTATAGTTGATAATTATTTCCGATAGGACTTTGGAGATTGGCCGTATCTTGTTAAATGATATGTTATCCAATTGATGGTGCTCCCTCATGTTCACATTTAAGGTAAAACCTTACCTTCGTCCTCATCGCTTTGGAAAACAAACTGTTTAATGAAACCTACACCGTTAATCACCGTTGGATCGCGGGCTGTAAAATCTACGGATCTGGTTCTTCGGTACCCAGTTAGGGTATTGACATTTCCAAACCTAACCGTTTTCTTTCATTTTCTAGGAGTTTTCAGCAGCGTTGCTCCTCTGCAACCTCGCTGCCTCCTGTTAGCTCGACCGCGGTTCAATTGTGTTCAACTTAGGACCTCCATGACCTCCGCAGGTATGATAACTCCTTAAATACTGTCTTGCAAGCTCCGCCTTTAACACAGTAGTTTTGGTTATAGAGTTTTTCGCAGGTTTCGATTACTTAAAATAGGTTTTCCCCTCTTCCTTGTGATGGATAGGATTTGCAGGTTTGGCTCTATGGCCTTCGTCTACCGGATGCACTCATTCCAACTTTCCAATTGGTAAGTTGCCAATACGCCATTATTCTCTCGTAGCATTTAAAAGTTCAACGTTTAATAAAGGTTCTGACCTCTGGCCATATCCCTTGCAGGAGTGCAAATCGTAGCTGGTGAAAATCTCAACCAAGTAATGGAACAATAGTTCTCTTACCCTTGATTCTTGTTCTTATAGCGTATTATAAATGTTTTCCATTTCTAATCCTTTTTTGATTTGTAGGTATGTCTCTGTGGACTCTTGGCAGGGGTTATTGTTGTGTGGTTGTTCCACAGAAGCTTTTCAGCCTCAAACTAAATTTACGCTTGCTGCCAACAGGTATCGATCTTTCTTTTGATCTCATAATCTCGGTGTAAAGCCTCCACGTTTTGGGTTTATTGGAGCCAACAGCGTTATAGTTTTGTACATGTCTCACATTTTAGTTTTCTCATATACTCGAAGGTTCCACCGGGTTATTCTCAGAGATATTTTGTAGAGTTTGTAAGGTTTTAGCCCTGGATTTTAAATGAGCACTCGACTCTATTTGTAAGGATTAATTACTCTGCAACAATGTTTAATTTGTTTTAAAACTTCGCCAGAGCTTTCAGTGTGGAAACTCGAGTGTGTAGTCGAATAGGTCTTGTCTTTTTCCTTGTGTAAAGTTTACTTTGGTGAACAGACTGCTGCATTTAAAAATTTATGTATTGATTGCAATATATATATATATATATATATATATATATATATATATATATATTCTCGTCACTCTACTGATTTTTTACTTTGATATATTTGAATAGCAGTTATCACTTTCATTCTAAAAACTGTTACAAATATGGAGTTTTCACAGTTAGTTTTTTTCTTTCAAAGGCTACTACTCTTCTATTATTTTACTATGCATGTTCTTTCCATATTTTTCAAGTGTACGCATATCATTCCTCTTTTATTCTTCTTTTATAAAGAAAGTTCCTGTCTAAAGAAGTATATCAATACCTTAATATTTTTCAGTTCTATTTTACTTGTCTTGTTCCAATATGGCTGATGATATCCTCCCAACCATGAGAGAGGTGATTACATCCTCGTCTCTTCCTGTGCTCCTCATCGAACCAGGTATGTTGATAGAATTTTTCCCAGAAGTGACCTCAAGACCCTTGGTCTAGTACTTCTTCTTTTCCAGGAATCAGGAATGATGAGTGCTTTCCACGGGTCTTTACCAGCTCAGGAATTCTCCACTCTCTCCCTCCTATCCTGAGTCATGGAACAAAACCCCTTTCCCTCACTAGGATGTACTTTTATCCTTAGAGGAAAAGGTAACTTTCTTAATTGTTTTTTTTTCAACCACTTCTCAGTTCTTGGAATACTTTATCATCAGTCTTTTAACTTTTTATTGAACAACTATTCCATAATTAAATTTTATTTCACAAAACATAATTAATTTGTGTTCATCATATAATCCTTTCTCAAAAGAATTTTTTTTTAGTGTCTTTTAAAATAAACAACATAACAACTAGTTATCACTTAAGCCAGTTGTCACAACTCCCCCCCCTAGAAGTAAACATCGTCTTCGGTGTTTTTTTTCTTCATTCCAGCTCAGCAAACAATTTTGGATAAGCCTCACAAACAAATCCTTCATCTTCCCAGGTAGCCTCATCCTAGATGAAGTGCTTCCACTACACTTTAACCTGGGTGATGGCTCATTTCCAGAGCATTATTTCTCTGTGATCGAGTATATTCTGAGGTTCAACCAAGAATTCTTCATCCGATTCGAACTGCATTCAACAAAAATTGAATTAAATTCTCATAAAATTTGATATTTTAGGACAATATTTTTAAATCTTCCTCTACCTGAATGCTCTGCAAGTGAATTACATGCTTTGGGGCATGTACATATCGTTTTAGTAAGGATACATGGAACACATTGTGCAACCGAATATGGCTGGGTAAAGACAATCGGTAAGCCATAGGTCCCACCCTCTCCAATATCTGGAAAGGTCCACAGAATTGGGGAGCCAACTTGGCACAGGAATTCCACCTTAGTTTGCTCTTCTTTGGTTTAATCCTTACATATACATGATCGCCTACCTCAAACTCTCGATAAGTTCTTTTATTATCTGCTTATACCTTCTATTGGTCTTCAGTCGCTTTTAGATTTTGTATTTTCTTTCTCACTTTTGATTCCATCTTCGCCGACATCTCCAGTCCAAGCATCAACTTGGTTTAGGGGCTTCTCCAATTGATGGGAGTACGACATTGTCGCTCATACAAAGCTTCAAAGGGGCTCATCTTAAGAGACTCATGGTAACCATTACTGTAAGAAAATTCTACCAAGTGTATATATTCTTCTCATTTTGTGGGATGATGCATCATGTACATACGCAACATATCCTCCAAGACTTGATTCACTTCCCATTTTGTCCATCCCTTTGGGGATGATACGCTGTGTTGAAATTTATTTAGGTTCCCAATCCTGTAAGTAGGGCCTTCTAGAATGCTGAAGTAAACTTCACATCCCGATCTAATATGAAAGTCTTTAGAATGCCATGCAATCTAAAAATCTCTCTCATGAAGATGTATGCTATTTGCACGGTTTTGTAAGTTGACTGTACCGGTAAGAAGTGTGCTTCCTTATTAAATCTATCGACCACCACCATAATGGAGTCATTGTGCCTTTTCTATTTTGGTAATACAGTAATAAAGTCTAAGGATATAACTTCCCATTTCCACTCAGGTACTGGTATAGGCTACAACAATCTGGCTCGATGTTGATGCTCCACATTAACCTATTAACACTCCAGGAATTTGGTTAAATATTCTGCAATAATTCTTCGCATACCGGGCCAGAAATAGACCTTTCTAATTACTGTTAGCATTTTCTGGTATCCTGGGTGTCCTGAGTAATTACTCCGGTGATGCTCATTCATGATCATCTCTTTTAAACCCATTCGATTTGGAATGTATATCTTTTACTTAAAGGTTAGCAATTGATATTTGCCAACTCCGTAGTCAAAAGGTTTTTCTTGCCTTCTGGCTTCCTCCACTTTCTGCCGTAAAAAATGGTATTTAGGATCCTTCTCAGCTTCGTCTTTTATCTGGTCTAAAATTTTACGTTCAATCTCATTATAGCAAATTTCATAAACACAATGCAGTTTTTTACTTAAGGAATCCACCACATGGCTTTATTTTCCTTTTACATGTTGAATATCAATATCAAACTCACTTAGGAAAGCATGCCATCTTGCTTGACGAGAGTTTAGATCAGCTTGCTTAAAGAAGATATTTAGGCTGCTCTGGATGATTTTAACACAAATATCTTTCCTAGCAAGTAGTGCCTCCATAATCGGAGTGCATGCACTACCGTTGTCATCTCTAAATCATAGGCTTAGTATCTTTGTTCATGCTCTTTTAATTTTCTCGATTCATAGACAACCACTCTTCCTTCTTGCGATAAAATTGCCCCAACTCCTTCCTTCCAAGAATCAGTAAAAACCTATAATTCTTTATTGGGATTTGTTACTCTCAACACTGAGGCAATGGTCAAAAAATGTTCTAACCTTTCAAAGCTATTCTGGCACTCTTTAGTCCATATAATTTTCCCTTCCTTTATAAAGAGATGATTGGAAAGGAAATATTTGAGAACCTTTCAATGAACCGTCGATAGTATCCAGAAAACCCCATAAAGGATCAGATATCTGCCACATATTGGGGTACTCACCATTCCATAATCGTCTTAATTTTCTCTGGATCAACAGTTATTCCCTCAGCGGAAATAACATGGCCAGGATACTGGATCTCTTCTTTGAATAAGTCACATTTGTTGAACTTGGCGTATAGCTGATGTTTTTGTAACATATCCAACATTATCCTTAAGTGATCCTTGTGTTTTGACACATTACCAGAATCACCCTCATTATTGTTTCTATTCTTGTTACTTCGTTGTGAATGGATTATTTCCACTATGTCATTGGTTTGGTCCCTAGCTTGTCGCTCATTTTCTTCCTGCATTTCTCTATCAAGGATGGGTTGTAACACTCCTTGATTCTGTTTATCGGAAAGGCTCTTGAGTATCCTTTCCTTTTCTTGCATCAAGCGCTCATTTTCACTCCTAACCCGAACCATTTATTCCTGTAACTTCTGCACAATGCTTAGTAGTATACTGGTTTGGTGTTGTTGTTCCTCAAACAGTTTACTAGTCTGCTGCTGCTGATCTACTCTTAGGTGAATCGACATTTCACGATTCATTTCTAGATGGGATTGGGGTGTCAGTTCCCCTACATTCCGGGGTGTTTGATGTGTCAATTCCCTCCTCATTTGTCTAAAACTGTGTTATTTATTTTTCTGTGCACCATTTACACACAACAGTTTATCACGTTAGGTGACCCATTGGGTCCCAGCATATGAACGCTGCTATGATACCAATTGTAACATATATTACAACATAAATAAAATAAAAAATTACATTTACCCTTTTTAACACTATGATTTACTACATATTTCATGTACACATAACAGGATATATAAGTAAGCTATTACTTGGAACATACCAAACACTATTGATATGTCGATACCTACATGGACCTACCTGTTGGCATCAATGTACAAGTCTCACTAGCTCATAATAGTTGGCATATCTAAATTTAATACACCACCCTATTATTATTATATAATTGGTGTGGTTAGTACCACACTAAATAGCTTGAAATATGTTTCACGTGATTTATTAATTGGCAATCAAATCCTTCTGGAGGACAAGGATTGATAACATGGATTCGTTATACTGTACATTGCATGGGAGATTGTATCTCATGACAACACCTGGCGTGCAGACTATTGTTGGATCTATGGTTATGAAATCCACGGATGAGACCTTCGCGGTACCTGATTAGGGTATCGACTGCCATCTCGTAATCCTAAATAACTCCTCATTTGCATTTTTGCTTTGTTGATGTCTTCTCTACAACTCTGCTGCGAGCTATACTCCATCGAGCTACTGTCCTTCCTCCTAACTCAACTCTAGTGTATTTTGAACAGATTGCACTTCGCCTTGCAGGTAATTAGTTTTCACCTATTGTGGCAATATGAAACAACACTCTTAAGTTATTTAAGCTTTTCTTGGTTATATTGAACTCGACTGGCCAGTAGTGGCTCTTTGTCGTTCTTTCGCGTTCATCCTTAAACGAAGTCCAATTTGGTTTAGTGTTGAGATTCTCCAAGTTCATGTTCTTGTTTTTCCGGATGTGCAGACTCCATATCTCGCACCAAAAACCTACAACGGCTGCCTTCAGGACAAGTATTCCTTTTCATTAAATGTGTTTATTTCCAAGAATTGTTATTGGTACATGTTCTCATGTTTGCATGTCGTCTCAAGTGTACACATATCATTCCTCTTTTATTATTCTTTACTATTTTCTAGTTTTCTCCATTAAAACAGGGATGTCTGGACCATCTGGGTTTAGTGTTATTGCCCCTAACTCTATTATTTGTGTATACTTAGCATACAGTAGGGAAACCAGTTCTGGGGTCTAGGGTCTCAGCCTGGGACCCTGAACTAACAGTTCTACTGGTTATTTTTTCAAATAGATGTTTCTACAATGTTTAGCCTGGTAACTTATTTACTGTTCACTTACATATTTCTTTGAAAATACAGGTAGCAACTTTATTATACAACTTTATTTCACATTCAACATAAACACATAAAATATACCACTGTATCATCTGGTCTACTTTACAGTAAATACAGATACTACTCTTTTCTATGACATTCACTGTGCAAACAACATTATTCCCTAATTCTCAAGAAAACATTTTCTTCATAATAAAGAAAGTTCCTGTCTAAAGAAGTATATCAATACCTTAATATTTTTCAGTTCTATTTTACTTATCTTATTCCAATCTGGCTTATGATATCCTCCCAACTATGAGATAGGTGATCATGTCCTTGTCTCCCCCTGTGCTTCTCACCGACCAAGTAGGTCGATAGAATTTTTCCCAGAAGTGACCTCAAGACCCTTGGTCTAGTACTTCTTCTTGTCCAGGAATCGGGAATGATGAGTGCTTTCCATGGGTCTCTACCAGCTCAGGAATTCTCCACTCTCTCCCTTCTATCCTGAGTCACGGAACAAAACCCCTTTCCCTCACTTGGATGTACTTTTATCCTCAGAGGAAAAGGTAACTTTCTTAATTGTTTTTTGTTCAACCACTTCTCAGTTCTTGTATCATCAGTATTTTAACATTTTATGGAACCACTATTCCATAATTAAATTTTATTTCACAAAAAATAATTAATTTGTGTTCATCATATAATCCTTTCTTAAAAGAAAAAAATGTTTTAGTCTCTTTTAAAATAAACAACATAACAACTAGTTATCACTTAAGCTAGCTCTCACAACTTCCCCCTTGGAAGTAAACATCGTATTCAGTGTTTTTTTTTCATTCTAGCTCAGCAAACAATTCTGGATAAGCCTCATGAACAAATCATTCATTTTCCTAGGTAGCCTCATCTGAGATGAAGTGCTTCCACTACACTTTAACCTGGGTGATGACTCGTTTCAGGAGCATTATTTCTCTCCAATCAAGTATACGTTGAGGTTTGACCAAGAATTCGTCATCCAGTTTGACCTACATTCTACAAAACTTGAATGAAATTCTCATAAAATTTGATATTTTAGGACAATATTTTTAAATCTTGCTCTACCTGAATGCTCTTCCAGTGAATTACATGCTTTGGGTCGTGTACATATCGTTTTAGTAAGGATACATGGAACACATTGTGCACCCGAATATGGCTGGGTAAAGCCAATCAATAAGCTAGAGGTCCCACCCTCTCCAATATATGGAAAGGTCCACAGAACCTGGGAGCCAACTTGGCACAAGAAGTCCACCTTAGTGTGCTCTTCTTCAGTTTAATCCCTAAATATACATGATCACCTAGCTCAAACTATCGATAAGTTATTTTCTTATCTACATATAAATTCTACCAGTCTTTAGCCCCTTTCAGATTTTTTATTTTCTTTCTCACTTCTGATTCCATCTCTGGTCCAAGCATCAACTTGGTTTCGGAGCTGCTCCAATTGATGGGAGTACGACATTGTCACCCATACAAAGCTTCAAAGGGGCTCATCTTAAGAGACTCATGGTAACCATTATTGTAGGCAAATTCTACCAAGTTTAGATATTCTTCTCATTTTGTGGGATGATGCATCACGTACATACGCAGCATATCCTACAAGACTTGATTCACCTGCTCAGTTTGTCCATCTATTTGGGGATGATAAGCGGTGTTGAAATTTATTTGGGTTCCTAATCCCGTAAATAGAGCCTTCCAAAATGCTGAAATAAACTTCACATCATGATCTGATATGAAAGTCTTTGGAATTCCATGCAATCTAAAAATCTCTCTCAAGAAGATGTATGCTATTTGCATGGTTTTGTAAGTTGATTATACCAGTATGAAGTGTACTGCTTTATTAAATTTATCGACCACCACCATAATGGAGTCATTGTTCCTTTTTTATTTTGGTAATAGAATAATAAAGTCTAAGGATATAGCTTCCCATTTCCACTCAGGTACTGGAATAGGCTGCAAAAATCTGGCTGGACGTTAATGCTCCACCTTAACCTGTTGACACTCCAAGAATTTGGTTAAATATTCTGCAATACGTCTCCACATACCGGGCCAGAAATAGACCTTTTTAATTGTTGTTATCATTTTCTGGTATCCTGGGTCTCTTGAGTAATTACTGCGGTGATACTCATTCATGATCATTTCCTTTAAACCCATTTGATTTGGAACATATATCTTTTCCTTAAAGCCTAGCAATCGATCTTTGCTAAATTTGTAGTCAAAAAGTTTTTATTGCCTTTTCGCTTCCTCCACTTTCTACTATAAAAAATGGTATTCAGGATCCTTCTCAGCTTCCTTTTTTATCTGATCTAAAAATTTACATTCAATTTGATTATAGCAAAGTTCAAAAACACAATGCAGTTTTATGCTTAAGGAATCCACCACACGACTTCCTTTACCGTTTACATGTTGAATATCAATATGAAACTCACTTAGGAAAGCATTCCATCTTGCCTGATGAGTGTTTAGATCAGCTTGCTTAAAGTAGCTATTTAGGCTACTATGGACAGTTTTAACACAAATATCTTTCCTAGCAAGTAGTGCATCCATACCTGGAGTGCATGCCCTATCGTTGTCAACTCTAAATCATAGGCTTAGTATTGTTGTTCATGCTCTTTTAATTTTCTCGATTCATAGGAAACCACTCTTCCTTCTTGCGATAAAATTGCCCCCAATCCTTCCTTCCAAGCATTGGTACAAACCTCCAATTCTTTGTTGGGATCGGCTACTCTCAACACCGGAGCAATGGTCAACAAATTTTTTAACCTTTCGAAGTTGTTTTGGCACTCTTTAGTCAATTTAAATACTTTTCCCTTCCTCTGTAAAAAGGTGATTGGAAAGGAAATGTTTGAGAACCTTTTAATGAACGGTCGATAGTATCCAACAAACCCCATAAAGGATCAAATATCTGCCACATATTTGGGTACTCACCATTCCATAATCATCTTAATTTTCTCTAGATCAACAGCTATTCCCTCAGCAAAAATAAGATGGCCAAGATACTGGATCTCTTCTTTGAAGAAGTCACATTTGTTGAACTTGGCGTACAGGTGATGTTTTTGTAACATCTCCAACACTATCCTTAAGTGATCCTTGTGTTTTGACACATTACCAAAATCACCCTCATTATTGTTTCTATTCTTGTTACTTCGTTGTGAATGGATTCTTTCTACTATGTCATTGATTTGGTCCCTAGTTTGTCACTCATTTTCTTCCTTCATTTCTATGTTAGGGATGGGTTGTAACACTCCTTGATTATGTTTATCAGAAAGGCTCTTGAGTATCTTTTCCTTTTCTTGCATCAGGTGCTCATTTTCACTCCTAACCCAGACCATTTCTTCCTATAAATTCTGCACAATGCTTAGCAGTATACTGGTTTGGTGTTGTTGTTCCTCAAACAGTCTACTAGTCTCCTGCTGCTAATCTACACTCAGCTGAATGGAAATTTCAAGATTCATTTCTGGATGGGATTGGGGTGTCAGTTTCCCTACATTCCGGGGTGTTTGATGTGTTAATTCCCTCCTCATTTGTCTAAAACTGTGTTATTTCTTTTTCTGTGCACCATTTACGCACAATAGTTTATCACGTTAGGTGACCCATTGGGTCACAACATATGAACGTTGCTCTCATACCACTTGTAACATATATCACAGCATAAATAAAATAAAAAATTACATTTACCATTTTTAACACTATGATTTACTACATATTTCATGTACACATAAAAGAATATATAAGTAAGCTAATACTTGGAACATACCAGACACTATTGATATATCAATACCTACGTGGACCTACCCGTTGGTTAATTTCCAGCGCTTATACCTTGTTGGCATCAATGTACATGTCTCACTGGCTCATGAAAGTTGGCATATCTGAATTTAATACACAAATATGTGATTATTAATATAATTGGGATGGTTAGTACCACACTAAATAAATTGAAAATATGCTTCTTGTGATTTACTAATTGGTAATCAAATCCCACTAGAGGACAAGGATTGATAACGTGGATTTGTTATACTGTACATTGCATGGGAGATTGTATCACACAGCAACACATGGCCTGTAGATTATTTTTGGATCTATGGTTATGAAATCCATGGTTGAGACCTTCGCAGTATCTGCTTAGGGTATCGACCACCACCTTGTAACCCTAACTAACTCCTCATTCGCATTTTCGCTCTGTTGATGTCTTCTCTGCAACTTTTTTGTGAGCTATACTCCGTCGAGCTACTGTCCTTCCTCCTGCCTCAACTCTGGTGTATTCCGAATAGATATTGCACTTCGCCTTGTAGGTAATTAGTTTTCACATATTGTGGCAATATGAAACAACACTCTTAAGTTATTTAAGCTTTTTTTGGTTATATTTAACTCGAGTGGATAGTAGTGGCTCTCTGTCGTTCTTTTGCATTCATCCTTAAAAGAAGTCTGATTCGGTTTAGTGTTGAGATTCTCTAGGTTCATGTTCTAGTTTTTCCGGATGTGTGGACTCCATTTCTCCTGCCGAAAACCTACAACAGATGCCTCCAGGATAGGTAAGCCTTTTCATTAAATGTGGTTTTTTCTAGGCATTGTTATTGATACATGTTCTCATGTTTGCATTATTATTAATTTTATTTCTTCTCTCTTTCTAATCCTTTTATGAATTTCTGCTGGCATAGGGTTCCTGCCATGGACCACAAAGTCTCTAGTCTAGGTAAAGGCCATTTACTCTTGTCCGTCTCAGTGCTACATTCCATTCAAAGTTTAAATGTATCTGCGAACTAATCAGTTACGAAATTTATTTTTGTTCAGCAGGTAATTCGTCCCCTAAGCGTATGGACAGGTTCTGGAAGTTCTATTGTTTCATGGTTACTTTAACATTTAGGAATTTTCCCTAAACTAACATTTTGATATATAGTGATAGACTAATGTTTAAAATATTTCACCCTATTTATTGATAGCACTTTTTGCTCGACCTAAGAGGTAGTTACCTGTACGGCCGGGGTTTACCATTATGTAACATGTTTGCAAGGAAAATTTATTTAACCTCTGAAGTTCTTGAGTAAAAAGCGTTGTTTTGTTTTCTGCCTTTATTGTGGCTAACTCTCGGGAATTTTTAGAGGTTGAAGACTGTGGCATTTTTCCTTTGGTGAATTTATATGTAATTATGAATACATTGCAGTTCCATTCTCTGGGGCCCTTGTGCTATTATTGCTTGTCTTATAATGAATCTCATTATTTGCATTGCTCATAACAGTGCTAGATTATTTTCCTTAATTTTTTACAGTTTGAGTATAATCCATTATTGCTTATATTTTCAGGGTAGTTACATTTCAGCAGTAATTATATCCTTCTTTTCAAGAAAATTAATCTATATTCTTCTGGTATAAGAGAAACATCTCCGATATTGTTTACATTTATAATGACTGTTGTAATATTCCCAAATGGGAAAAGGAGGAATACGGTGCAAAATGTTGGAATATCAGTGTAAAACATCATATAAAAACATGAGGCCAATATGGAGCATTTCCATTCATCATAACAACAGAAAATTGGTACAAAATAATGGGCTACAAACCATATAACAAAATAGAACAAGCCTCAAATAGACAAAACCCTTAATAAGAGGTGCTACTACTATATCAAAAATCTATAGACATTGCTATAGTACAGTTATAGAAGCATTGCTATAGCAAATGGGTACACAAAATATATAGGGTTGATATATGCCACAATAGATACAAAAATGAAGATTTGGGCTCTATACAACCTCCAGAGAAGAACCTTAAAGGGTCTCCGGGAAAAACAACCAATAGCAATATATGAGCTGCAACCCTAAGGCTGAAAGTATTCTGCAACAAGCAATTGAAGAAAAATGGTTGATGTTGATAATAAAATTAATATGCCCTCCAAAGGATCCTCCGGATGAAAGGTTTCCCCCTTCACTGAAGAAATCACCTACTGCAAACACCCATGCAACTCCTCCCTAAAATAACGTAGATCTAGACTAATACTACGTTGTAGGGGATAAAAACACTATGGCTTGATGCCAAATGTATCAATGATGCTCCATGGCCTTCTTTACTAGCCTCCCATGACAAAGGAACCTTCCTCCAATGAGATCTGGCTCAGAAATCTCCCAAATCAATCCTCCACAACTTCTGCCTTGCAACACAACACAAAACCTCAACAGGAACTACGTTGTACATTAAGATTGAAGCCCTGGCCTGATGCCTGAATGTGGAATATAGTGCAAAGCTATTCTTAGAGGATTATCAAGGAGAGAGGTGGGATTCCTGATCAAGAACACCCTATGCTAAACAACTGAAGAAAGCTATATGTCTAAACAAACCATATATTCAGAAATATCAAATATGAAAATCATAACATAATATGGTTGCCATCCTCTTCCTTATATAAGTGATAAGATTTCTAACGCTAAACCCCATTCATTTATGACGCTACTTTCATGCAAAGAGTCTCCATCTAAAACTACGTTGTCACAATATGGATGCCACTCCTCCATGACAGTGCCATTGATTTGGTCAAGGTTGACCCAGTCTATGTGTTCCAACCCCATTTCACATCTAAGGGTGCTTAATTAAGCTACCAAGATTTCCTTCTTTCAAACTAGCATTTATTTTATTCATATTAAGGAGATTTATGGATCTCCATATCCTCTTATTCATTAAACAAGAAAGCAAAAATAAATAAATTAATATTCCAACTAGCTCATGGCTAATTGGGAATATTATAGTTCTCCCCTCCCAAATGTTTCTTTTCCTCAAGAAAATGGAATAGTGAGTGCTGCAACTCTTCTCCTCCTACATTGGTGACACCTCCATGTGATAATATTCCCTCATAAGGAAAGTGTCTCCCAATCCATCGCTCCATGAAATGCTCCTCCCAAGTTCTCATGAGATGAAAATGACTCATCCCACAAGGAAGCAATCGATCTAATGAAACAATCACAGTTTGCCAAATTATATCCCTGAAACATGTAGCATAATGACATGGAGGGTCTCTTTCCCAAAGGGAACATCCAATATTCCCATCCTCCAACCATTCATCCCTGTAAAAAGAATAAGAAAATCATCAATGTATGGGATCAAAACCAAGAATACATGAACAACAATGTGCAAAAATGGAGGTGGGTCATAGTCCCACATGTGGAACAAGCGTAGTATATCTCCTGACTGCATCAGATAATGATATGGTAAGTGGTTTCCTCACCACTTACTTGCTTCCATATTTTTCGCACAAGCTCTGAATAGGTGAGAAATGTTTAGTGTCTTTGGAGTGCACCTTGAATGGTAGATTATCTCCCTATACCGTCCTAGGGAGGGGCCATGCTCAAAAATTTTTATGGCCCAAATTTGGCCATGAATTTTATATGGAAGAATGCTCCTTCTTGGATCAATGGCCTGCATATACATGGTAAAAGGGTGAAAATAATTATCAAGTGAAACATTATGCACATAAACATGTTCCTTACCATAATCGTTGTTCATACAAATGGAGTGGTCCATAGATAGATCTCCTCTCATTCAAAAATGGAAAATAGGTGGTTGTGATAACTCCTGCATCTCCACATGATCCATGCATCTTCTCAAATTCTAATATATCTCCTCCTCAAATCCTTCCCAAGGATATCCCTCCATGATGGTGTTTTAGGCTCTCATGGAATAAGTGTGGCTGAAGAGAAAATCTTTATGTGCTGCTTGTAGCAACTTATCCTTGAGCTTGGAAGCTATAGATAAAAAGATCCTACAATGATAATATATGACTTCATCTTGGAGTAAATATCCCTCCTCTTGAAATTTTTCATCGAGTATCATGAATGTGAAAAGGTCCTTGGAATAATCCACCAACACCCGGGATTTCCAATATGGATCTACTGTCCAAAGTGACGACGTTGATGACCTATCACATAAAACATCTATCATATGGCTGTCCTCCTCTTTTACATCTCCCATGAAGTCACATGTCAGAAGGCTACTATCCTTCATCTGCTACTCCTCTTGTAGCTGTTGATGCTCAAGTAAAGGTTGAAGCCTTTGGAGGTTAGTCTTATATGGAAAGCTATCAGCTATCAAAAAATTCTTGAGTTTGGCCAAAGCGTGCATGAGTGGCCACCATCGTCTATATGTGGAAGACTTCTCCCATAGTCAGAACATCTTCTGAGCCTCAAAAGAAAAGGAATAGTCTCCTTGCACCATGGTGGTGCCATCCTCCAATCCTACAACATCCTCTCTCAGCACAAGATGAGATGTGAGAGTGGGTAATTGCTATAGGGTAATATGCTTGGGTAGTGGTTATCGAATATCCCTCTCTAGGCTTTCCAGTGCCAGAGGGAGACAGTCATATTAGCTATATAGTTCAAAAATATACTGCACATATGTTCAAGTTGATTTATATCAATTAATAAAACGATATGGGAGATTACCTCTTTTCCGATCTCGGATCCTTAGGAAAACACTGAGTAGTGAAGTAGGGATCCTCCTTCACTAGTTCCAAATTCGGGTCCTGCGATCATACAAATAACTCGTGTAATCTCTACAACAATATACCTTTTATTAACATAAATCAACATATGATAAACATAAAACAACACAGATCTAAGCCATTCATATCATGCTATATTAAAAATTGGAAAACAATGACAATATAAAATCATCGAATGGACAAAATAGATATAGTTCTATTGATTTATAAAAAGGAGGATTACAACCATTGGTTGGACCAAGCTCTCCTCAGTCTTCCAATCTCTCTCTCTCTCTTCCCTTGTATGTGATGGTGATCAAGAGGGTAAGCTCTCAAGGTCACTTCACCAATCCTCAACTACCATATAGTAAAAATGTAGCTCTGATCCACATGTATTAAAAAAACCTTCGACCTTGGACTAGTAACCCACAGCTCCATTTTATAGGAGATGGAGAGGGCAGATCTTGCCCAACTCTTCCAACCAGTTTGAAAAGGAAAAAACCAAGATGTTTCCTTAGATTTGTATGCTTTTTCCTTCCTTGAGAGTCTAGTTGCTTTTGGTAAGGCCTAATAAGAGGTTAGTGCCTTTCAGTTTCTATTTTGTACTGACTCTCCATGAGAAAAATTTGGGTTTGCCATCATTATCCACGGGATTTTTCTTATTTCGTGTTTAAACACAGGTAACGCTACCCTTTGGGCCAACTAGAGCATTGCCCTAGTCACTAACATGACCTTTACATGGCTCAGTAGCATTATAATGCAGCTTAGTAGTTCCTGGGGTGCGTTACCCTGGCAGAAGTAGGTTTTGTCTAGGTCACTTTCTTTCTTCCATATTACCTTCTCCTTTGAGCTGATGAGGAGGTCATTTGTCCTGTAATAGATGCCCCCTAAAGTGTGAGGTTAGATATGAAGACGATGGTCGAAATACTTTATAATATGTGTAGTATAACTAGAGAGATTGGAGGACTGAGGAAAACCTGAAACAACAACATATGTCAGAAAATATAGTATCTATCTTGAGTCAGGCATTCCCATGCTCAGTAGCTAATCAACATGATTTCTCTAAAATAGATATATGAATAGTGTGTCCATTGATAAGTGTAACATGGAATTATCTATCAGAACAGGATCAATACTGAAAATATGTCTCCATAAACAATATCGCAACTTGGGGAAGGAAACATAGCTGTAATAGTGTAACCTTCGCCCCAAGTTCTTGGCCGCCGCTTCACTTAAACTGCATATTTCCCTACATGTGAATGGAAGATCTGTTTTCAAACATGTGGTAAATCATCTGGTTACTAGTCAGTAAGGAATAGTGTTAACATACGCGAGGGTGGCCACCAATAATGATGATGGTCCCCAAGATGCACAGTACAATCTAGTGAATGTGAATAAAAAGAGTTGATGTCGAACACTCGTAGAATCATTTGATTGGGAGCCAATAATGAAGACCCCCAATCAAATAAAAGGTAACCTGCCACTGATGTCTGCAAGTATCTGGGTACTGATGTGTTTCTGGGTCCACTTCCTAGATAAGATGTTGCAGTCGATAGGAAGAGACCTGTCGAAAGGTAGGCACTGAGGCATCCTACATCAGTCAACATGAAACATGAAGAGATGATGTTGTTTTTGATGGAGAATATGAATATTAAATGGGAATAACTGAAGACAAATAATTTCTAGCATGATGATTAGTTTGATTGATATGAGGAGCAGTAGATAGCGAGATCTGCTTGAACAATGGAAGGCACTCTAACAGGGTACTAGGCAGCTTAGGCTTAATGAACACCAAAGAGTATTTAGCATTTGACGAATGCAGGAACACTGAGAGACAAAGTTTAAACTCATATATGATAGGGCTTGGCTAAATGCGAAAGAGTTGTCTGGGAAGTTCCATGTTCAATATTTTTGCTCCCAAATCGTCCTTTCTTAAATGTAACAGAAGTAGTATCCATTTCTTTCAAAAATTTTCCCTGTCTGATTAAGTTTAATGAGTATAGATGGGAAAACTTAGTGAATTTTTCATATTTAGAGAGTCTAAAAAATGTCTCAAAAGACAACTCCGGGGGGTACCTTTGTCATGTCTTAATAACCGGGCACGACAAAAGAAGAATAGTAAACCTGAAATGGTTCATTTTCCGTGATTTAGTCCATCGAAGCCGGAAAATTGAGAGATCTATGTTTGATGGACATCTACCTCATTTTGTTATGAGTATGAGGAGATGATGTAAACTCAATATTCTTTGTGAATTTTTAACGAGTCCAACAGAGAAAAACTCGATGCTCTCCATAAAGTTTTAACGAGTCATGTAGAGAAAAAATCGATGCTCTCTGTGAAGTTTTAATGAGTCACGTGGAGAAAAAATTGGGTAATTTTTCCATTTAAAGAGCTTTGAAAAATATGAAAATAATGGTTCATAGTTTTCTGTCGTGGTAGTTTAATGAGCCCAACAAAAACAACTTGAGATTTTTTCGGTTTTACAAGATAGAAAAAAGTTCCTAAAAAAGAAAGCTCATTGCTTCTTCATGTTTAGTTTTAATGATCGCGAAGAAGAAAGCTCGAGGTTTTTCAGATTTAATGAGCTAGAAAAATACCATAAAAATAATGCTTGATCAGGATCGACTATTGTTCAGATCTGCATATAGACATTTATAAAACTCATCAAAGCATCGGTAATCAAAAACAACAGTTGCGACAAACATGCAGCAGGAATTCACTATTTTGGTAGACCAACTAAGTGAGTATTTCCCCCAAAAATGGCTATAAGGAGGTTGGAGGCCCTCATTTTCACTATTTTGAATGCTGTGATTGAGCTCTGGGGTAAAAAAGTGGCAAAATTACTGCTGGCGATTGCGAACGATTCGGGCAACGGTTCTTCCTTCTGCAAGATCCAAGTAAGAGCTATAACCTCATGCTATCATTTCATAGTTTCTTTTACTTGTTTTTGTAGTTCAAAAATAGGGATTTTACCAAGCCCGAAAAAATTTAAGCGGCTAACGCAGGCGAGCAGTGCTTTGCCCACGTTAAACGCACCTCCCGTGAAGAAATAACGTGTTAGCACGCACTGTTGGGAATTAGAGCCTGCGTTAAGTGCAGTAATTCTTTTAAGAACTTGTTGTTTATCATTTTGAAGCACTCCAGAAAAATTCTAATCCATAAAAAATGTTGGTTTGGCAGGTATAAAGCTGTTCACCATGAGTATTCGGAGAGAAAGGGAACATGAGTGGGAAGAACGTGAGATGTTCATTGATGCAGCTACTTTGTTGGTTCTCTGCAGTTGTTGTTTGCTAAAGTATGCTCGATTGGAACTGATGAGGGGACAAGAGGACCTTCTGAGGTGGATAATTCAACAGTGGGATGATCGTCAACACGTATTTCATATCGGGGGCAATGAGCTCTTGATTGAGAAATATGATATATATTTTTTGATTGGCTTGTCGTGCCATGGACCAAGGCACAACTTGACCAGGTCTAGGATGGATCCTCGTACTATTGCTGACGTGATCCATACTCATTGCATACATGATACTGAGGTAGTGAGCAACCGGGTACCTATTGCACGGGTGGCCTCAAGACTGTTGAGGTCTCTGTTATGGATGATAGTTCTCTTGGTCGAGGCCAGGAGTTAGCATGTGGCCACCAAGGCCCAGTTGTTGTTAGCACTAGATTGTATGCAACCCCAGGTTTCTGATTGGTGCGAAAGTGTTGTTCGTCGGGTTCGTGCAGAGCTGACAGTGTGTAAGACCTAGAATCAGAGAGATTTTGGTTATGGTACACTGATTGTTTCCTTTCTACTAGAGCGGGTGCTGGTTATGAGACCCAGAACGATTACGGATGCGTTGGGCCTGCAAGAGCCGAGACAGGCTCAATGGGCAGCTTTGATACCACGGACTGGAGAAGGTCCTGTCCATCATTCTTTGATGATGGGTTCTTTGATTGGATTGACCACCAGATCATCATGATTGAGGACTATCCCTATGCAGGGATGAATTTTATAGGAGATTCGGAGTTAGTGTCTTTTGAATGTTTATGTAATTTTTTTTTTGTTTAAATGGGCGAAAATATGTTTTGACATGAAGCTTGTTTGCTTGACACAGATGTGGCACCTATCCATCCAGTCGGAGCCCCTCATTATGCACGGCGAGGACTACTGCTACTTGGGGCTGGCGCAGCAGTAGAAGTTGTGGAAGCTGCCGGAGAGAGTGATGATACCCAGATCTTGCATGAGCTTTCCAGGAACTTGGAGGGTTTAAGCATGGGTGTACCACCTCTTCCTATGCGAGAGGTTCTAGTTCTTTTGTAGTGACATAATATGGGTGTGCCAAAGAGATACCTCGTGCCTCTCAGGAGGATAGCCAGGGCATTTTTTTGCTATTTTGAGCATCAGGCATAGCTGGAGGAGTAGATGTGTCAATGTCAAAGCAAGGCTTAGTGTAGCCAAGTTTTGTAAAACACCCAAGTTTTGGGAGATTTTTTGATGTAATTTTGATATGGACACGACACACACACACACACATATATATACATATTTTTCGTGATTTTGTTTCTTATGCGTTTTTTAATGTTTATTTATTTTCTATGCAAAAATATATACTCATGTGTAAATATTTTTATAACAAATGTGACAAATGCCAATCTAATACATAGTTTGCCAATGAATCGGCCAATGCATTAAATTCTCTAGGAATGTGCTCAAATGAGATGGTTTGAAACTGACATTCTAAAATTTGTACCGTTAAAAAATAACATAACAAGACTGGATGACGAACGTGATAATGATTGTTCAACTACATAACTACGAGTTGGGAATCTAACCTGACCACTAGATTCGAGATGTCGCGAGATGCAGCTTTCGTGAGGAGTTGTATCACTGACATGTACTCAACAATGTTATTGGTGGCGTTTTCTAGGAAAATTCCCCCAGAACCAGGAAGTTATGACTCAGGTGTGTAGAGAACCCAAGCAACTGAAGCAATGTGTATAGTATGACGACTAGCACTGTTCGCGTATCTGACATATGATAAGGAGGATGACAGCATCTGTGTGAAAGAAAAATATTGAATATGAGGAAAAACACTTCAAAAACCCAAAAATAACTAGAGACATCAAAACAATACGAAAACTTATATACATAAAATTACAAAGGATATGCCTAGTGGAAAACCAGGCAAAATACTTCTTCAGATAGAGCCCGTTGTGGGGCTCCACGAGCGGAATTCCATTGCAGTCCTGAAGTTCATAAACTCCTTTTGAGAGGACTTTGGTGACTATGTAAGGACCAAGCCATAATGGTTGAAGTGTTCCTGCCCCCAAAAGGTTGTGTCTCTGATCCTAGAGTAGTACGAGATCGCCCTCTTGAAAAGAACGAGGCTTGACAGATTTGTCATATTGAGCTTTGACTCGGCATTTGTGGGCTTCAAGTGCTAGTGTGGCATCTCGACGAGTCTCTTCCAAGTGATCGAGCGAGATAAGGTTCTCTTCTGTGGCGGTGGTGCCAGGTAGGAGTTCAACAACGAGCTTGAGTGATGGAATCTCACACTCAATTGGGAGTATTGCCTCCAGGTCGAATGTGAGTTGGAACGGCATGAAGCCTGTGGTAGTTTTGACTGACGTACGGTATGCCCATAACGTGGAATATAACTTCCAATTCCATGTGGTTTTATGATTGCTGACTAACCGAAGAATCATGGTTTTGAGGATGCCATTTACGACTTTGACTTGACCATTCACTTGCGGATAGTAGGATGAAGACTAATATTGTCGAAATCCTAGCATGAAAGTTAATTTTGTCATCATATGGTTCTGAAAATGTGATCAATGATCAGTGACAATTGAAAGGGGTACTCTAAAATGACAGATAACCTGATTGAACAGGAACAAAGCGGAGGTTTATCCATCTCCTCTAAAAATGGGAATGGCTTCTGCCATTTCGTAAAGTAGTCGACTGCCACGACAATGTAGTTTGGTTTGTCAACTAAAGTGGGGTTGAATGTAACGAAGTCTATTCCCCATTTAGCGAAAGGACCAATGGAGATAACCGGGTGGAGGGGGGCAGGGTGAGCATGCATTTTCTTCATGAAAATTTGACATGGATGGCACTTCTCGACTGCTGTGATGCCGTCTTTAAACAAAGTGGGCCAATAATAGCCTGCACGCAAGATTTTCTGGGCAGTAGTTATGCCAGAAAGATGACTACCACACGCCCCTGCATGAAAGTCATTTAAAACATGTTTTTCCTCGTCAATAGTGAGACAATGTCGAAGAATAGTATCAACACAATGACTATATAGAGTATCGTTGAGTACCAGGTAGTGTTTTGCTTAGTGGCGAAGACAACAGAATTCATCCGATGTGAGAGTTGGGCGAAAGCATTGACTTTGGAGGTAGACCAAAATGTATCCATACCAAGGATTAGAAGAATCGACTAAGAAGACAGATTCATCAGGAAATGGATCATGAGCTACATTTCCTGGGTTGATTTTGGGAAGATCCAACAGTAATTTGGCGAAGACTAGAGATTTCTTTGCTTTGGCAGCAGTGAAAACCAAGTCAAATTGTTGGAGGATCACTATCCATTTGGAATATTTTTCTTCGATAACTTGGCGAGACAAAATGTGTCCCATGGGATTCTCCAAATAAATAATAGTAGTTTGACGTAGTAATATATAGTGTCAGAGTCGGGTGGTAGGAAAGACCACCGTGAGGGAGAGTTTTTCCACATGTGAATATCGTAGTTCAAGTCCGATGAGACCTTTTGACAAGTAATATATCACATTTTCACTATCGTCATTGTGAACTTGAACCAGAACCATGCCAAGTGAGGATGGTGAGGCTGCCAGGTAGAGGAGAAAGTCGCTTGAATAATCGGGGGCACTAAGAAGTGGGGCGGAAATGAGTTCTCGTTTCAAGGCATTAAACAATTGTTGAGCTTGGTCATCCCATAAATATAGTGTTCCCTTCTTTAATAATCACATAAAGCCTTTCGTAAAGTTTTCCTTCCCTTGCAAACGTTGGAGTTGCAGGATGGATTGTGCTGCGGGAAATTCAACGATTTCCTTAACCTTATTGATATCAACCCTAATCTCGTGCTTGGAGACAATAAAACCTAGAAGACGTCTAGACTCGAAAAAAAATATGCATTTATGTGGATTTAGACGTATATTGTAGAACCTACACTGGGCGAAGATTTTTTTTAGGTTTGCAAGGTGATGGGATCGCTTCTTGGAGTGAGCCGGGAGGTCATCCATGTATTCTTGTACAATATGCCTAATGTCATGAAAGGCGTAGTCCATAGCCCTTTGAAAATTTTCTCCTGCATTCTTCAGACCGAGTGGGAGTTTACGATACACAAATGTGCCCCAAGGACAGATGAAGGCAGTTTTATGTTGGTCATATTTTTTAATCGCAATCTGGTTATACCCTGAGAAACCATCCATAAAATAAAAAAACTCACATCCGGCACGGTCATCAAGGATCTGGTCTATGAACGGCGTAGCATAATTGGCTTTGGGACAAGCAATGTTCAGATCGCGATAATCGACACAAACTCGGATGGTGCCTTGTTTTTTGTCTACGGGGACCAAATTGGAAACCCATTCTGTCAAAGGAATGAGATAGATGAAACCAACATTCAAAAGGTTTTCTACTTCAGTTTTGATGGCGGCCGCTTTACGTGGGTGGACAGGCCAGAGTCGCTGTCGAATAGGTTTAGCATTGTCATAAACTTTGATTTTGTGCTTGACTATAGATGGATCTATGCCGGGCATTTCGTCGTAAGACCAAGAAAACACATTGCGAAATTCTTTAAAGAGGGATGTGAAGTGTGCAATTTCCTCAGGATTGCAATCTGCTCCAATCTGAATTTTTTCCACGATACTCGTTTTGAACAAGATATCTATGAACATTTTCTGAGAAATATTTCCCATGTTCCCTTCCAAATCGATGGTTTGAACAGTCGTGTAAATAGAGGGGACCATATCAGGTGGGTCAAAGGATGGGATTTGAGTAGTTATCACATCTGAATCAAACATCAAAGCGCGATGGTCGAATTCTTCCCAAGGTCATTCTTCTAGAGACATGATCTCTCAAATACCTTAGTCCGTAGGTAGGACTTCATCAAGGAGATATTTAGAAGGAACTATGATGGGCAGGGGTTTTGTACCATTGGTCGAAACCATAGCCGTGGAGGGTTCAGATGTAATTTGAATGGTTTGGTAAACCAACTCGGCTGGTGAGAGCAGCATCTGATCTCTGTAGGAGTCAATGTCTGAAGGTGCCAGTAGGGTCCATGGGTCGATAGAGCCAACCAATGTGGTGGATATCATTGCAACTATATTTGGAACCTCGGGCGGCAAGAGAGGAAAACAACCCATTAGGTAAGATGCCTTCAGAAGACCGGTACCAATACTGACGTATGAGTCAAGAATGCCTCCTATTAGGGGTACAGTGCTGCTTGGTAATGTGGCATAATTAGGGGTGCAAAAGGATAACTAATCCACTGTGACTATTTTCCCATCCAATAGAAAGAGGATGAGTCGTAAAACGCAAGAAACAATGGCAGTCATTGCATATGACCAACTACGACCAAGCAATAGATTATAGTTGAGATGATGATCTACGGATTCAACATCCACCGTTATTGTTTTCCCACTAAGTGTAATGGGAAAGATATAAAGGTAGCCTTTTGGGAGGAAAGTGTGACCATCGACATATTTAAGGGAATTCGACGGTGGAGACAAAGTGGGAGAACCCAAAGCTAGCCAGCAAGTAGTTGACATAACACAGGTCGAGGCTCCTTCATCAATGACAGTAGGATGGATTGGTCTCCCTTTCAACACAACTTGTATCTCAAATGCAAGTTGGTGTGAGAGGTGAGGTTTAGATTTCTCCATATCAAAAATAGCTAGTGTAGAATCCTGGGGGTCAATCCCACCAATGGCCGAAAGCAAGGCTTTCCTTTGTGCTGGGAAAGTTTGCAATACTTCAAGAGCAGACATGGTTGAGAGTGCCTACGCAAAATCTTCTACGATGTTGTAGTTTTGGATGGCATGTGCAGAGGTGTTATGAGTCGTGTGTCGAAGTGTCCCTTTAGGGGGACGAATTTTGGGGTCAGCAGTAGGCCGTTCGATATTCTAATTGTTGGGCGACGATGGATTTAAACTGGTACCAGGTTCCTCAGTATCTATGAGAGGATTTCCATAAAGTTTGGCTCGTGTCTGAAGTTAAACACTTTCTATGCCATAAATGGTAGACGATCCTTCACCAGAAGGATGTGAACCACCATTGCCCCTTTGCGGGGGTTATGGCGGGTTTGCAACTATGTGTTTCTATTGCTGCTATGGATTAGGGAAGGGATTATGTAGGACAGCAGGTGTCCTCCTAGAGTCCTTGTTTGCGATAAAATCTGTGCATTCCTGTAGCCAAGGACATTTATATGTCAAGTGGTCCTCCACACAGATTTTGCAAGGAAATTTCATGGGTTTCTCCTTCCCTTTGTAATTTTTAGTAGTGTTTTTCTGATTGGGATTATTTTGATGGTCCGGCTACTCTTCCGAAGAAGATGTATTTTCATTGTTCCTCTTATTCTTTCCACTAGGTTTTTAAGAAGTTTGCACAAAATTTACCTCAGCAGGAGGAAGAGTAGTCGAATGGTTAGGTGCGGTGGCAGCCAAAGATGGCTGGGAGGTTTGCCCCCGAGACTATTTTGTGGCTATGCCAGAGATTTTGCCAACGAGACCGTTGGCGTGGACTTTGGGTTTCTGAGTAGCAAGAGAATTTGGATTACCAGGGGCATGGGGGAGTAAATCATATAGCATGCCAGATTGCAAATATATTAAATCTAAATGTTGGGCACAACGAATGGATTGATCTTCTATGACCGCACCGAATAGGCCAATGTCTTTAGCTAGGGTTGGTAAGAGATATTTACAAAACCAATTAGCTAGGAGATGATCTGAGATTGGTGCTTTGACTAGGGTCCTCCTATGCCTCCATTCATGAACGTGATCGGAGATGTGGGTGGTGGTGTCTTGGCGCAGCGAGGTTAAAATTTCCGTACCGGTTTCATATCTGATAGGTAATTGAAATTTTTTTAGAAATTATGTAGCTAAGGTGCCAAAAGTGTTGATGGTGGTGCATGGTAATTCAATATACCACTTGGCAGTATTGCTAGTGAGTGTGCGAGGGAACAACCGAAGCCGGATACTATCATCCACCATGGAATTAGACACAGACCATAGATGAAAGGTGGTGATGTGTGAAGTCGGATCCTCCCCTTGTTTCCCGTTGAATTTTGGGATGTTATATGGAATCTTGTGCGGAACTGGAGGCCAGAGCGGGTTGTGATTGATGGGATCATTAGTTAGTTTATAGATGTCGAGGATGTATAGAGCTGCTAAAAATGGAAATTGCATGTTTGCCCCCTAATCTAGCCAAGGAAGTATTGGCTGACTATTTGGACCATAGGGTCTGCCCATCAATGTGTTACCAGGAGGATAAGTAGGACTTTGTTGATAAAAATTTCCTATGGGTGGAGGTGTAGGGATATATGGTTGCTATCCATAGGGTATATTGTATTGTGGGGCGAACGGTTGGTTGCCCCCAGGATAAAAGTGCCCCCCTTGCTAGATGGATGTTGGGGTGGATTGGCCCATATGGACGCAATAGAGCTGGCCAGAGGCATGCTGCTATGTGCATAATTAAGCAATGGCGTGGATCCTACACGATTGCAGGGGTAGTGAAATGTTCCCTGTTTTTTGCGTGTTGGTGACACTGGCCCCTGGTATGGAGGCCAAGGGGTTTGAACTCAGCAAAGGATTCCAACCGAAAGGGTTGATAAAAGGAATCGAAGTAGTCCCACTTGTGGGAGGGGGAACTGTGGGTCCCGTTGTGGTCACCGTAGGAGTAGATCCCGAAGGACTCAAGGATCCACTGAAAATTGTGATGACTATAGGGTTGGGAGCAGGTATAGGTTGACTACTGGGGTTATCGATTATTGGTAGAGAAATTGCTACCAGCAGGGAGGGTGGTCGCGAACCTAGGTTGGTTGCCATTGGTACCAACCCCATATGTGCCAGTTGTGGAATGGATGTTGGTGTGGCCGAAGAAATTTCTTGCGGTGTAATCTGAACTACCACAGGTGCCAACATATTAGTGAGTGGAGGATTGTAAGGAGGTACGACGCCTTCTGTAAAAGGGTCCTCTGGAAATTCCATGTGATATGGGGCTATGTGAAAATTAGGGTTTGTCAATGGAGACTTCTCTTCCGTGGAAGGCACGGGTTCACCAAGACTCAATTCTTCCTCCGGTGTCAAAGGAGGGAGACCTTGTTGTCGTTGAGATAGACAGAGATGGTCAAAAGCCGCCACGATGACCCGTTTATTTTTAGAAAATTTTAATGATTTGGGATGTATTATGAAGTCTCAGTGACAGTAACCACACACCTAAAAAAATAAAAAAGAAACAAGGACTCTCTAAAGATCAATCAACAAGCAGCCAGAATGGGGTGCCTGTTTGAGTACTACCATTTGTTGGAGATGAAACCCAGTATCACAATAGCATACAGAGAGGGTTGGTCATAAGTATAGTTATGGTTACTCTAGAGCTTCGCTCGAACCTTAGATGATAGGTGTAAGTAGTCTCATGGAGACAAGTACCCTCCTAAAGACTGAAGACATAGTAGGTCCGTCTGTTTTAGGTACCAGGACAGCTTGTCCCAGTCACCTTCTGTAAGTCCCTAAAATTTTTTGCCATTAAGGATACCTCAAATCACAGACATCATCAGGGGGGTCACGATCTTATACAGCACGCTATATGGGCAGAACACCTAGATCCCAAATCTAGTTTTGACATCCACGAAGGGAACCCCAATATATAGAATGCCCACTAAATGCACTCGAAGGCAGACTACCTTCTCATGCACTCGAGTGTTGTCTCACGCTTAGATCCAGTAATGGAGTGGTCCTGATAATATGAGTGCAGTAGGATTTCGCTCATTAATGAATCTAGTTTCAAGTTTGGAGATCTTGGGTGATTTTATCACTTTTCCTACGCCAAGATCCTAGCTTAAACTACTGTTGGTGTGAGCTTAGAAAAATTTATATGATTTATTTTATTATCCCTTGATTCTTAGTGTACTTTGATTATTAGTCTTGTGGAGGGGGAGTGGACGTATGAAATTTGATGAGTCTCTAACTCAAAAAACCATGCAAAAATGTGCTCTAAATATTCAATTTGATGAAGAGTATTTCCACAAGGAGAGGTTTTCTTTCAACATCCATGAACCAAATATTCAAATAAAAAAGTTCAACCGTAAAGATTCAGACATGTATTTATCTCTTCTTAACAGTCTTTTAACCAAAAAAAAAAAAAAAATCAAAATTAATTCAACTAAGTTCAGAAAAAAAATTAAAAAAAAAAGTTCTCTTCAAAAATTTGATGCGTTTGACATTAAATTTTTAAATGAGATTAAAAGACAGAAATGATAACTGGTAAACAAGCATGGGGATCTTGTAAGAGAATTTATTATGATAGCCAAGAACTTTACAACCAAAAGGAAACACAACACATGTGTGAACAACAAATTTTTGGCTGGGTAACGCACTGTATCTAAGCCTGGACCGTGTTAATGCAGGGACTAACACATTGGTTGTAAACCTATAGCACGTTATAACATAGCAGAAGACTAACAATGGCAGCGTTAGTCAAGGTAAAATTATTTATATGGCTAGGCAGGGTCTGATCTGAACTTTGTGAGCTTTTGATATGTCTACTGAGCATATAAACTGGTCGGAAGGATATGTGAACAAAAGGAAATAAAAAAAAAATGGTGATAGGAATAGTCTGGAAACTTGGGGTTATCTCCCCAGTGGAGTCACCAATTCTGCTATAGCGTAATATGCTTGGGTAGTGGTTATCGAATATCCCTCTCTAGGCTTTCCGGTGCTAGAGGCAGACAGTCAGATTAGTTATATAGTTCACAAAGATACTGCACATATGTTCAAGTTGAATTATATCAATTAATAAAATGAGATCGGAGATTACCTCTTTTCTGATCCCGGATCCTTTGGAAAACATTGAGTAGCGAAGTAGGGATCCTCCTTCACTAGTTCCAAATTCGGGTCCTGTGATCAAACAAAGCACTCATGTAATATCTACAACAATATACCTTTTATTAACTTAAATCAACATATTATAAACATAAAACAACATAGATCTAAGCCATTCATATCATGCTATATTAACAATTGGAAAACAATGACAATATCAAAGCATCGAATGGACAAAACAAATATAGTTCTATTGATTTATAAAAAGGAGGATTACAACTGTCGGTTGGACCAAGCTCTCCTTAGTCTTCCAATCTCTCTCTCTCTTTACTTGTCTGTGATGGTGATCAAGGCGGTAAGCTCTCAATGTCACTTGAGAAATCCTCAACTACCATATAGTAACAATATAACTTTGCTCCACATGTATTCAAAAAACCTTCAACCTTGGACTAGTAACCCTCAACTCCATTCTATAGGAGATGGAGAGGGCAGATCTTTCCCAACTCTTTCAACCAGTTTGAAAAGGAAAAAACCAAGATGTTTCCTTAGCTTTATATGTTTTTTCTTTCCTTGAGAGTCTAGTTGCTTTTGGTAAGGCCTAATAAGAGGTTAGTGCCTTTCAGTTTCTTATTTGTATTGACTCTCCATGAGAAAAAATTGGGTTTTTCAATCATTATCCGTGGGATTTTTCCTGTTTCCTATTTAAACACGGGTAATGTCATCCTCAGGGCCAACTAGAGCGTTTCCATAGTCACTAACATGATATTTACATGGCTCAATAGCGTTATAACGCAACTTAGCAGTTCCTGGGGTGCCTTACCTTGGTAGAAATAGGTTTTGTCTAGGTCACTTTCTTTCTTCCATATTACCTTCTCCTCTGAGCTGATGAGGAGGTCATTTGTCCTATAACAGTAATGATGATAGTGAGAGAGTGTCTCCCTCCTCCTTCAGTCTACCCATGACTCCCTGGGCTGTTTCATAACCTTCCAATGTTCCCACTCCTCCTGGATCTATGAGGGGTGCAACAAATTGTGATACATCTCTCACAAACTCTTGATCAGGTGGCCTCCCAGCTGGTTTACCATAAAACAATGATGTCTCATGGGTCAACCTCATATGCATAATAGATGGGACAACCATGTCCTTGCTTCCACTATGCAAATCCAACTCTCTTTTCTGTGTCGAACCTTTCTGATAATTGGGTACCACTCTCATTGATGCAGGAGTCCCTTTAATTGGATAAATTTCTCCATCCTCACCTCCTAGTGGTGGTGGATCATCTCCTACTATTCCAGCGCTGTGAGCCCTCTCAGATTCTTCTTCTTATTCCTCCTCATCATTTGAGAATACCTCTATGTAGTGTGCCTTTCCTGCTGCACATCTATGTCTGGGTGCCCATGATTCTTGGCATGTGAAGCAAAGCTTCCTTCTCCTCAGATCTCCTCGAACATCATCACTAAGAGGTACATTGTTTTGGCTCTCTTTTGAAAAAGGAGCCTTCTCATATTCTCCCTTTGATGGAAAAGTGGGTTTTTGCTGAAATGTTTCCTTTTCTTTTGGCAAGGCATCTTGTAGATCTCTAGCCCTTTAAATGGCATCTTAAAGGGTAGTGGGCTTGGTAGAATTAACCAACCCATCAAGAGGTTCTGCTAACCCATCAATGAACATATAGCTCCTTCTTGTTGCAGATAAATCAAGAACCATAGCTGAAAGTTTTAGAAATTTAGAAGTGTAAGTTTCTGGATTACTTGATTGTTTGAGCTTTGCTAGCCCCATGAATGGTGCCTATGGATCTCTTCGATCAAACCTCACCGCAAACCTCCTTGTGAAATCTGAATATGCAGTCACGTTGGCATGACCCAATGTAGACAAGCCATGGAACCACCAATCATTTGTTTCACCCTCAAGGTGCAGCACTGATATCTTAATTGCCTTCATCTCTTGTACTTTGTTCAGCTGGAAGTAGATGTCAAGCTTCTTTACCCATGATTTGGCAGTGCATTTTGATGACCCATCAAAGTTTGGTAAGAAAAATCTGCCCATAGCTCGGTGTAGATCATGATTTTGAATGAATCCTCCACCTCTATTATGATGCCTTGGTCTCCTATTGTCCTTGATATGAAAAATTCTTGAAAACTCAAGTGATCCTTGAATCTATGAGATTGAGACTCATACTCCATGAAATAGTCTTCAATATTTTCTTGTTCTTGAAACCCTTCATTTCCCACTGCTAAGAATGTAGGCATTGTAGAGCATTGGGAAACTTGTTGCTACTTCACTGGTTGATCACTCCAGTGATGAGAAAAATCGAAGACTTCACCATGTAGAAATCATTTAGGGGGTTCCTTGTATCTATACATCCTCATCTCCTTTATTTCTCTAGCAATGTCTTGCATGGTTCTAAAAAGTAGCTTGGGCTACTCCTTCTCTTCATCTTCTCCTGATAAAGGAGTTTTACCCTTATCTTCTTTATCATCTGTATAGTCAAACTTTTGGTTTCTTCTTCTGAGATACCTCTTCTCTCTATCTGTGAGAGGATATCCTTCTTTTGATGACATATTGGCTTTCAATATGCATAGGCCGAGCCAAGATTATGCTTCGATACCACTGTAATATTCCCAAATGGGAAAAGTAGGAATATACTGAAAAATGTTGGAAAAGCAGTGTAAAACATCATATAAAAACATGAGGCAAATATGGAGCCTTTCCATTCATCATAACAACAGAAACATGGTACAAAATAATGGGCTACAAACTTTATAACAAGATAAAACCAGCCTCAAAAAGACAAAACCCTCAATAAGAGGTGTTGCTACTATATCAAAATGCTGGAGACACTGCTACAACGTAGTTAAAGAAGAACTGCTATAGAAAATGAGTACACAAAAGATAGAGGGTTTATATATTCCACAATAGATACAAAAATTAGGATCTGGGCTCTCTACAACCTCCAGAAAGGAACCCAAAAGGGTCTCCAGGAAAAACACCCAAGAATACAATATGAGTTGTAGCCCTAGGGGTAAAAGTATGCTACAACAAGAAATTGAAGAACAATGGCTTAAGCTAATAATAAAATGAATATGCTCTCCAACAAAGGATTCTCTATATGAGAGGATGACCCCTTCACTGAAGAAATCACTCCCCAAATCACCTACTCCAAACACCCCTGCAACGCCTCCCTAAAATAATGCAGATGCAGACTGATACTACAATGTAGGGGATAAAAACACTATTGCTTGATGCCAAATGTATCAATGACACTCCAAGGCCTTCTTTACTAACCTCCCAAGAGAAAGGAACCTTCCTCTAATGATATCTAGCTCAGAAATCTCCCAAATCAATCCTCCACAACTTCTGACCTGCAACACAACACAAAACCTCAACAAGAACTGCGTTGTGCATTAAGACTGAAGCTTTGGCCTGATGCCTAAATGTGGAATGTAGTGCAAAGCTCTTCCTAGAGGATTCTCAAGGAAAGAGGTGGGATTCCCAATCAGAAACACCCTGTGCTAAATAACACGGCAATCTTATCTAAACAACTGAAGAAATCCATATGTATAAACATACCATATATTCAGAAATATCAAATACCAAAAACATTACATAATATGGCTTCCATCGCGTTCCTTATATAAGGGCTGAGCTTTCTAACCCTAAACCCCATTCATTTATGACACTACTTCCATGCAAGGAGTCTCCATCTAAAACTGTGTTCTCCCATAATGAATGCCACTCCTCCATGACAACGTTGTTGATTTGTTCAAGGTTGACCTAGTCTATGTGTTGCAGCCCCTTCTCACACCTAAGGGTGCTCAATTAAGCTGCCAAGATCTCCTCCATTAACATTGGCATTGATTTTATTCATATTAAGGAGATTTATGTATCTCCATATCCTCTTATTCATTAAACAAGAAAGCAAAAACAAAAATTAATATTCCAACTAGCTCATGGCTAATTGGGAATATTACAACTATAGTGTTTTCTAAGTTATGGACAATAGCTTCTGTTTTTCTTTCAAGAATAGAATTTTGTTTTACTTCCTTCAGTTAAATAATTAGAGACATGTCGGGACCATCTACATTTTATGTCCGTGTATATCATAGGTTGATAGGAAATGACCAGTTCGGGGTTTGGAGTTTCGACTCTAAACCCTGAATTAACAGTTTTCCAGGTTTAACTTCCAGTAGATGTTTTACCTTTTTTTTTTAATATGATAGTGAAAATACAATTTTCTTCTAAGAAACAAGTAATAACTTCAACACTACACTTCAACACAGTTCATCTATAATTCTATCTATTCTACTATAATCTTCTCAATACATTAGAAGAGCACAATAACAAACATATATACATCTTTCTAGAACAATAATCCTCATTTCATATTTTAAAGAACATTAACTATAATAAAAGGATATCTTTGTCTAGAAAGCTTATCCAGTACTGAATATTTCGGCAGTATGTTCACTTATCTGTTTTCTTGAATTATCCAATGATGTCCTCCCTGCCATGAGAGAGGTGATTACTTTCTCATTTCCCCCCGTGCTCCACACTGAGATGACTAGGTTGACAGAATTTCTAGAAGAGACCTCAAGACCCCTATTCTAGTACTCTTCTTCTCAGGATTTAGGAACCCTGAGTGTTTTCCGCTGGTCAGAACCAACTCAGGAATTATCCACTCTCTTCCTTCCTCTCCTTAGTCATAGAACAAAACACCTTCTCCTCACTGGGATGTACTTTTTATCCCCATACGAAAGGTAATTTCCTTTAATTTTATTTTGTTCAACCACTCTCAGTTCTTGGAATAATTTTACCATCAATATTTTAATTTTTTATGGAACCACTATTCCATAATTAAATTTTATTTCAACAAAACAGAATTAATTTATGTTCATCATGTAATCCTTTTCTCAAAAAAAATATATGTTTAGTCTCTTTGAAAAAAAATTAACATAACAACTAATTAGCACTTAAGCGAGCTGTCACAACTCCCCCCCTGAAAGTAAACACCATCCCTAGTGTTTCATTCCAACTTAGCAAACAATTTTGGATAAGCCTCAGGAACAAATCCTTCATATTCCCAGGTAGCCTCATCCGAGATGAAGTGCTTCCACTGCACTTTAACCTATGTTATGGCTCACCTCCAGAGCATGATTTCTCTCCAATCAAGTATATGTTGAGGTTCAACCAGAAATTAGCCGTCTAGTTTGACCTGCATTCAGCCAAAATTTGAATTAAATTCTCATAAACTTAGTATTTAAGATATGATTTTTTTTTTAATCTTACCCTACCTGAATTCTTTGCCAATGGATTACATGCTTTGGGTCATGCATGTATCATTTTAGTAAGGATACAAGAAACATATTGTGCACTGAATATGGCTAGGTAAAGCCAATAAACAAGCCATAGGTCCCACCCTTTCCAATATCTAGAAAGGTCCACATAACCTGGGAGCCAACTTAGCACAGGAGGTCCACCTTAGTGTACTCTTCTTCATTTTAATCCTTACATGCACATGATCGCCCACTTCAAATTCTCGATAATTTCTTTTCTTATCTGCATATACCTTCTGTCGATCTTGAGTCACTTTTAGATTTTTTCTAATCGTCCTTACTTCTGATTCCATCTCAGCCAACATCTCTGGTCCAAGAATATTTTTGGTTTTGGGGCTACTCCAATTGATAGAAGTACGACACTGCCACCCATACAAAGCTTCAAAGGGGCTCATCTTAAGAGACTCTTGGTAACCATTATTGTATGTGAATTCTACCAACAATAGATATTCTTCCCATTTCGTTGGTTGTTGCATCACATACATGTGCAACATATCTTCAAAAATTTGGTTCACCTACTCAGTTTGTCCATCCGTCTAGGGATGATAATCAGTGCTGAAATATATTTTGGCTCCCAAGCATGTAAATAAGGTCTTGCAGAATGCTGAAGTAAACTTCACATTCCCATATGATATGACAGTGTTTGGAATGCCATGCAGTCTAAAAATGTCTCTCATAAAGATATATGTTATTTTCACAGTTTTGTAAGTAGACTATACGGGTATGAAATGTGCTACCTTAATCAATCTATCAACCACCACCATAATGAAACATTGTGTTATTTTGACCTTGGTAAACCAGTAATAAAACCTATAGATATAAATTCCCATTTCCATTCAGACACTGGTATAGGTTGCAACAATCCGGCTGGGTGTTGATGCTCCACCTTAACCTGCTGACACTCCAAGAATTTGTTTAAGTATTCCACAATATTCTTTCACATACCACGCCAGAAATAGAGTTTTCTAATTGTTTTTATCATTTTCTAGTATCCGGGGAGTCCCGCGTAATTACTACAGTGATACTCATCCATGATCAGTTCTTTTAAACTCATTCGGTTTTGGATATATAACTTTCCCTTGAAGGTTAACAATTGATCTTTTTTAATTTCATATTCAGTAGGTTTTCCTTGTCTTCTAGCTTATACTTGCTACCATAAAAATTGGTATTTCGGATCCTTCTCAGATTCCTCTTTTATTTGATCTAAAAATTTACATTCGATTTGATTATAGCAAAGTTCATAAACACAATGCAATTTTCTTCTTAAGACCTCTGCCACCTAATTTTATTTTCCTTTTACATGTTGTAAATCGAAATAAAAATCGCTTAGGAAAGCATTCCACCTTGCCTAGCGGGCGTTTAAATCATCTTTCTTAAAGTAGTTGGTTAAGATGATGTGATCGGTTTTCAACACAAATATTTTTCCTAACAAGTAGTGCCTCCATACTCGGAGTGCATGCACTACTGGTGTGAGCTCTAAATCATAGGCTGAATATTGTTGTTCATGCTCCTTCAATTTTCTTGATTCATAGGTGACCACTATACCTTCTTGAAATAAAATTTCCCCAAATCCTTCCTTACAAGCATCGGTACAAACTTTAAATTCGTTGTTGGGATCAGCTACCCTCAACACGGGGGCAGTGGTAAGAAAATGTTTCAACTTCTCGAAACTATTCTGACACTCACTAATCAATTTGAATACTTTCCCCTTTCTCTGTAAAGAGGTAATTGGAAAAGCAATCTTTGAGAATCCTTCAATGAACCGTCGATAGTATCTAGCCAACCCCATAAAGGAACAGATATCTGCAACATTTTTGGGTACTCAACATTCCATAATAGTTTTAATTTTCTCTAGATTCACTGCTATTCCTTCAGCGGAAATGACGTGGCCTAGGTACTGGATCTGTTATTTGAAAAAGTCACATTTTATAAACTTGGCATACAGCTGATGTCTTCGTAGCATCTCTAACACTATCCTTAAGTGATCCTTGTGCTCTTCCATGATTTTTGAATAAATTAAAATCTAATCAATGAATATTAGCACAAATCTATCTAGAAAGTGGTGGACTATGCCATGCATCAGCCTCATAAATGAGTCTGGTGCATTAGCCAAACCAAATGGTAATACTACAAAATCGTAATTCCCATTTTGGGTACGGAAAGTAGTCTTGTAGATATCCTTGCCTTTAATCTGGATGTGGTGGTATCTCTATCTTAAGTCTATCTTCGAGAATACTGTGGCCCCCTTCACCTGATCAAACAGGTCATCAATTCGTGTTAATGGATATTTATTTTTGACTATCAATTTATTGAGTTGTCTATAGTCCATGCACATTCCCATGGTTCCATCATTTTTCTTTACAAACAACACTGGTGCTCCCCAAGGGGACACACTTGTTCGAATGTACCCTTTTCCAAACAACTCTTGTAGTTGAATTTTCAATTCAGTTAGCTCCAGTACAGTCAGTCGATATGGGGCCCTTGAAATTGGTGATGCTCCTGGAATCAACTCAATAGTGAAATCAATGTATCTTCTTAGAGATAAACCTAGTACATCTTTTCGAAATACGTCCATGAAGTGTTGTAATACTGGTATGTTCACCATCATAGGAGTCTTCTCCTTAGAATTAGAAAAACAAACCTGAATGACATATAATTGAAATCCTTTTCTAATATACTTACTCATTTGGGAGGCTGTAATAGGACACAACTGTAGGGGTTAGTTGATTCCTTGTATTTATTTATGAGTTCCATCTTTCATTCTATAATATATAATCTTCGCTTTACAATATACCAGTGTCCAGTGTTTCTCCAACCAATCCATGCCCAATAGCACACCATCAGATCCCAATGACAGTATATACAGATCCACATACTGTTGGTTTCCAAATTTCCAATGTATAGTTTGGAATTTTGGCACATACTTTTCCTTTTGCCCCAGTGGCTAGCTGTACCAGCCAGGGATTTTTGAATTTATGACTTTTTAATTTACATATTTCTACTATTATTGGATTTACATTAGTTAAACTGGCACGTGGGTCAACCAAAATAGAAGTAGGTTGTGAAAGTAGCTTACCTTCCAGTTCTATCATCATTGGTTGATAATCCGCCTATCGGTCCTCCAAAGCTGCATTAATTCTGGGTACGTTCCGGGATACATCTCCCACTATAGAGGCTTCTTGTAAATTGGCTACTATATCATTTCTTCACCATTGCGGGCAGTTCTTATAATAGTGAGCCTCACCACACCCCCAACACTATAGAGGTGGTTTTTTATTTTTCCCTTGCTCAGGTTTGCTAAAATCCTCTGTGGGATTTTCCTCTATAGGCCAATGATTTCTTTGATGGTTTCTTCTGAACTGTTTGCTCCATGAATTCCTTGGAGAATTCTTAAAATGATTGGTCTTAGCATTTTTGAAATTTGAACTACTTTTTTGCCCTTTTTACTTGGACTGCTGGTAACACATCCTCGCTTTTCGAATTCTCTTGTCCGTGGTCCTTGGATTCATGAACTCGATTTTTTTTTTTTTTTATGTGGGTTGGAAAATTATTCAAGAATCATTGAACCTTAGCCTTTTCATCCCTTAAATAAAGAGCATATCTCAATAAGGAAGTGAACTTGGTTATGTATTCATCCATTGTCATTTGGCCCAACCTAAAATCATGGAATTCTCTGGACTTTTCATCATAGAAACATTCTATTAGATATTTTTCTTTGAAGTATTGCTAGAACTCATCCCATGTCACATCATGTTATTCAATGTTGCAGACATGCTTGACTTCCTCCCACCACAGGGTGGAATTTTCTCTCAGCTGACATATGGTCAGTCTAGCTTTAAGATTGTTGTTGTACTCACAAACTTGAAATTATTTATTCATATTAATCAACCATGCTTCAACCACCTCCTCTGCTTCTCCATCAAACGTAGGTGGTTTAATCTTTCAGAACTCATCTTGTAACCCCACTTTTGGTTTCTTAATTTCTTACTTTTCTAATACATTACTAGACCCACCCTCATTATAGTTTCTATTCTTGTTACTTCATTGTAAATGGCTTCTTTCTACTCTGTCATTGGTTTGGTCCCTAGCTTTTCACTCATTTTCTTCCTACGTTTCTCTGTCAGGACTGGGTTATAACACTCCTTGATTCTGTTTATCAGAAAGGCTCTTGAGTATCCTTTCCTTTTCTTGCATCAGGCGCTCATTGTCACTCCTAACCCTGACCATTTCTTCCTGTAACTTCTGCACAGTGCTTAGTAGTATACTAGTTTGGTGCTATTGTTCCTCCAATAGTTTACTAGTCTGCTAGTGTTGATCTACACTCAGCTGAATCTACATTTTAGGATTCATTTATGGATGGGATTGGGGTGTTAGTTCCCCTACATTCCAAGGTGTTTGATGTGTCGAACCCCTCTTCATATGTCTTCTACTGTGTTATTTATTTTTCTGTGCACCATTTACACAAAACAATTTATAACGTTAGGTGACCCATTGGGTCCCAACGTATGAACCCTGCTATGATATTACTTGTAACATAAATCAAAACATAAATAAATAAAAAATTTACATTTACCCTTTTTAACACTATGATTTACTACATTTTTCATGTACACATAAAAGAATATATAAGTAAGCTATTAATTGGCACATACCAGACACTTTTGATATGTCGATACCTACATGGACCTACCCCTTGGTTAATTTCCAGTGCTTATACCTTGTTGGCATCAATGTATGAGTCCCAATTGCTCATGACAGTTGGAATATCTGAATTGAATACACAAATCAATGATTAATAATATAATTGCGGTGGTTAGTACCACACTACATAACTTGAAAATCTGTTTCGTATGATTTATTAATTAGTAATCAAATCCTGCCGAAGGATAAGGATAGATAACACAAATTTATTGTATTGTACTTTGCATGGGAGATTGTATCGCATGGAAACCCCTAGCCTGCAGACTACTGTTGGATATTGTGTTATGAAATCCATGGTTGACACCTTCGCGGTACCCGCTTAGGGTATCGACCACCCCCTCGTAACCCTAACTAACTCCTCATTCACATTTTTGCGCTCTCAATGGCTTCTCTACAACTCTGCTGTGAGCTATACTCCTTCGAGCTATTGTCCTTCCTCCTGCCTCAACTCTGGTTTATGCCAAACATAAATTTCACTTCGCCTTGTACGTAATTATTTTTCACCTATTGTGGAGAAACAACACTCTTAAGTTATTTAAGCTTTTATCGGTTATATTGAACTCGGGTGGCCAGTAGCGGCTCTCTATCATTCTCTGGAATTCATCCTTAAACTAAATCTGATTTGGTTTAGAGTTGAGATTCTCAAGGTTTGTATTATAGCTTTTTTGGATGTGTGGACTCCATTTCTCCTATTGACAACCAACAACGCATGCCTCCAGGACAGGTATGCCTTTTATTTAAATGTCATTTTTTCCAGGCATTGTTATTGATACATGTTCTCGTGTTTGCATTAGTTTTAATTTTCTTTCTTATTTCTTTCTAAAACTTTTATGACTTTATGCTAGCACAGGGTTCCTGCCATGGACCATAGAGTCTATAGTCCAGGTAAAGGCCATTTACTATTGTCTGTCTCGGTGCTACATTCCATTCAGAGTTTAAATGTATTTGTGAACTAATTAGTTACGAAATTTATTTTTGTTCAATAGGTAATCCGCCCCTTAAGTTTATGGATAGGTTCAAAAAGTTTTTCTTGTCAGTTACTTGAATTCCTTCAGCTTATACAATCATCCCTGTTGTGCACTTACAAGCATTCGAATATATTCTAGCGAGGAGCATATTTTCCGAAGCGGGAATCGCCATTCTTTTGGTCCTTTGGTGTTTTGATTTTTGAGGGTTTTCGGCATTGAATTTTCTTTAAGGCACCCGATGCTGTTTCATGGTTACTTTAACATTTAGGGCTTCACTCTAAACTATAATTTTTATATAGAATGATAGAATAATGTTTAAAATATTTCACCTTACTTATTGATAGCAATTTCTGCTTGACCTAAGAGGTAGTTACCTCTGTGGTCAGTGTTTAACATTATGTAACATGTTTGCAAAGAAAATTTATTTAACCTTTGAGTTTTTTATTAAAAAGCGTTGTCTGTTTTCCGCTTTTATTGTGGCTAACTCTTGGGAATTTTTACAGGTTGAAGACTGTGTCATTTTATCTTTGGTGAATTTATATGTAATTATGAATACGTTGTAGTTCCCTTCTCTGGGTCCCTCATGCTATTATTTCTTGTCTTATAACGAATCCCATTATTCACATTTCTCATAACAGTAATAGATTATTTTCCGTAATATTTTACAGTTTTGGTATATTCCATTATTGCTTATATTTTCATAGCAGTTAATTTTTCTTGGTTTTTCTCCGCGCCTATTCTTTTTGGCAGTTTGCATGCGGGTATTACATTTCAGCAGTAATTATATCCTTATTTTCAAGAAAATGAATCTATATTCATTTGGTACAAAAGAAACATCTCCGTTGTTGTTTACATTTATATTGACTGTTGTAATATTCCCAAATGGGAAAAGTAGGAATATAGTGAAAAATGTTGGAATAGAAGTGTAAAACATCATATAAAAGCATGAGGCTGATATGGAGCCTTTCCATTCATCATAACAACAAAAAATGGTACAAAATAATGGGCTACAAACCATATAACAACATAGAAAAAGCCTCTAATAGACAAAACCCTCAATAAGAGGTGTTGCTATTATATCAAAATGCCGAAGACACTCCTATAGTGCAGTTATAGAAGAAATGCTATAGAAAATGATTGCACAAAAGATAGAGGGCTAATATATGCCACAATAGATACAAAAATGAAGATCTGGGTTCTATACAACCTCCAAAGAGGAACCCAAAAGGGTCTCCGAGAAAAACACCCAAGAATACAATATGAGATGCAGCCCTAGGGTTGAAAGTATGCTACAACGTGCAACTGAAGAACAATGGCTAAAGATGATAATGAAATGAATATGACCTCCTCCAAAGGATCCTCCAGATGAAAGGTTGTCCCCTTCATTGAAGAAATCACTCCCCAAATCACCTACTACAAACACCCCTACAACTCCTCCCTAAAATAATGTAGATCCAGACTGATACTGCGATGTAGGGGATAAAAACACTATGGCTTGATGCTAAATGTATCAATGATGCTCCAGGGCCTTCTTTACTAGCCTCCCAAAAGAAAGGAACCTTCCTCCAATGAGATCTAGCTCAGAAATCTCCCAAACCAATCTTCCGCAACTTCTGGCCTGCAATACAACAGAAAACCTCAACAGGAACTGCACCGTACATTAAGACTAAATCCTTGGCCTGATGCCTAAATGTGGAATGTAGTGCAAAGCTCTTCCTAGAGGCTTCTCAAGGAAAGAGGTGGGATTCCCGATCAGAAACACCCTGTGCTAAACAACATTGCAATCTTAGCTAAACAGCTTAAGAAAGCTATATGTCTAAACATACCATATATTCAGAAATATCAAATACCAAAAACATAACATAATCTGGTTTCCATCCTCTTCCTTATATAAGTGATGAGCTTTATAACCCTAAACCACATTAATTTATGACACTACTTCCATGCAAAGAGTCTCCATCTAAAACTACGTTGTCAGATAATGAATGCCACTCCTCCATGACAATGCTGTTGATTTGGTCAAGGTTGACCCAGTCTATGTGTTCCAGCCCCTTTTCATACCTAAGGCTGCTCAATAAAGCTTCCAATATGTCCTCCTTTCACATTTGCATTGGTTTTATTCATATTAAGGATATTTTTGGATCTCCATATCCTCTTATTCACTAAACAAGAAATAAATAAATAAAAATAATATTCCAACTAGCTCAAGGATAATTTGGAATATTGCAGACCTCGCCATCCAAATGTTTCTTGTTCTCAAGCAGCTGAAAAGGTGAGTGGTGCAACTCTTCTCCTCCTCCATTGGTGACACCTCCATGTGATTATATTCCCTGATAATCTAAGTGTCTCCCAATCCACCCCTCCATGACATGCTCCTCCCAAGTTCTCATGAGATGCAAATAACTCATCCCACAAGGAAGAAATCAATCTAATGAAACAATCATGGTTTTCCCAATGCTCTCACTAAAACATGTAGCATAATGAACATGGAGAATCTCTCTCCCAAAGGGCACATCAAATCTTCCCATCCTCCCTACATTCATCCCCATAAAAAGAATAAGAACATCAACAATGTATGGGATCAAAACCAAGTATACGTGAACAACAATATGCAAAAATGGAGGCGGGTCATAGTCCCACATGTGGAACCAACGTAGTATATCTCCTGACTACATTGTATGATGATATGGTAAGTGGTTTCCCTTGTTACACGTTATTTTGTCACCGTGACATTTAACTGTCTATATGGGTTCATCATTACCTATATTATGCTCCTTAGAAGTACAAAACCTCAAAGTTCCTAAACCAAGTCTTGGAATTGGAGAAAAGCTCATTTAAAACCCTAAAAGCCAAACTCCGCATGTTTCCTAGTCCCTACCTACGAAATCACAGCTTTTTTCTCTATAATCTGCGGCACATCTCGCATGTTTCGCTCATTAAACCTGTAGACCCCCGTAAAAGGAAAAATAAAAGAAAAGGTAAGTTCTAAAATCCCAATTGGTTGAATATTCTCCTAGCTGGAAGCTTCTAGAAGTGAAATTTGGTCGAGCTTCATCCCTTCATTCATGGACTTCTATCCCTTCATTAATGGAGTTTATCCTTTGGTATTTGGAGCTCAAATCCCTTCATGATAGGAATCCATCCCCCTCTTCATGGAACTAAAACTAACTCCATTTCCCTATAAATTGAGCTCATGTTTTAGTCTCAAGGGTAGACTGTAGCTTGTAAATGGTAGATGATATTTACTGAGAATTGCTGAAGAAATCATACTCTCTATACTTGGCATCATTGGTATGAGAACGATCACATACTCATATCCATAGTTTCATGCTAGTTCAGAGAGGAGAAGGCTTGTCAAACTGAGAGAGAACGATTGTTCAGGACCCCGGAAGAACCTGTATGACATCAAGGCCACAAGGTTGTAAGGTTACTTCTTATTATACAAGATAATAAAAATGGATTCTATTTTCTCATTAAATTGTTCATGTATCTATTGAGTAATTTAATTCTTGGTTTCCTTGATCACTGAGATAGATTAGTGTTTTCTCAATTATTATATCTTGCAGGTGCTTTTAATCCTTTTATCTATCTTTGATCATACGTTTCACATGTTAAAGTGACTTCTTTTGGAGCGACTAGATAGAAGATTTCAGCAAACGTTGGACTTTAGGTAGGGGCATGTCCTCATACTTTTTTATTTAATAATTTGGAATCACAAATGATCTAGAGAAAATGGTTTGCATTTGGATTTTTGTTTCTAGATATCCTTAGGATACTAGGGAGATCATTCTTGTTTGCAAGAAGGATTCATCTACATAACATCCCCACCACTTACTTTCTGCAATATTTTTCTCACAAACTCTTAAAAGGTGAGAAATTTTTGGTGCCTTTGGAGTTCATTTTGAATGGTAGATTATCTCCCTATACCCTCCTAGGGAGTGGCCATGCTCAATAATGTTTATGGCCCAAATTTGGCCAAGAAGTTTATATGGAAGAATGCTCCTTCTTGGAGCAATGGCCTACATATACTAAAACATAATTATCAACTGAAACATTATGCACGTAAACATGTTCCTTACCATAATATCTTCTCATACAAATGGAGTGGTCAATAGATAGATCCCCGCTCATTCCCAAAGAGAAAAGAGGTGGTTGTGATAAATCCTCCAAATATTTATGTATCTTCTCTATCTCCACATGATCCATGCATCTTCTCAAATGCTGATATATCTCCTCCTCAAATCCTTCCCAAGTGTATCCCTCCATGATGGTGTGGTAGGCTCTCATGGAATAATTGTGGCTGAAGAGAAAATATTTATGTGCTACTTGTAGAAAATTCTCCTTGAGCTTGGAAGCTCTAGGTAAGAATATCCTACCACGATAATATATGACTCCATATTGGACTGAATATCCCTCATCTTGAAGTTGGTCATAAAGTATCATTCATGTAAAAAGGTCCTTGGAATAATCTACCAACAACTAGGATTTCCAATATGGATCTACTCTCCAAAGTGACAGGGTTGATGACCTATCACATAAAGCATCTATCATATGGTTGTCCTCCTCTTTGACATATCCCATGCCAGGTCACATGTTGGAAGGATGCTTTGCTTCCTCTAATGCTCCTCTTATATCTTCTCATGCTCAAGTAAAGATTGAAGCCTTTGGAGTTTAGTCTTCCATGGGAGGCTATCACCTATCCAAAACTTCCTGATTTCGGCCAAAGCATGCATGAGTGGCCACCATATTCTATATATGGAAGAATTCTCCCAAAGTCAGAAAATATCTGAGCCTCCAAAGTAAAGGATTAGTCTCCTTGCACCATGATGGTGCCATCCTCCAATCATGCAGCATCCTCTCTTGGCGCAATATGAGATGTGAGAATGGGTAATGATGATAGTGGGAGAATATCTCCTTCTCCTTTAGTCTACCAGGACTCTCTACACTGTATCATAACCTTCCAATGTTCCCACTCCTCCTAGATCTATGATGGGTGCAACAAATTGTGAGACGTCTCTCACCAACTTCAGATCAGGTGTCCTCCTAGGTGGTTTGCCATAAAACAGTGATGTATCATGGGTCAACCTCATATGCATAATAGATGGGACTACCATGTCCTTGCTTCCATTGTGAAAATACAACTCTCTTTTTGTGTGGAATCTTCCTGATAATTGGGTGCCACTCTCATTGATGCAAGAGTCCCTCTAATTGGAGAAATTGGTCCATCCTCACCTCCTAGTGGTGGTGGATCATCTCCTGTTATTCTAGCATTGTGACCCCTCTCTGGTTCATCTTCTTATTCCTCCTCATCTTCTGAGAAGACCTCTATGTAGCGTGCCTTTCCCGCTGCACATCTATGTCTGGGTGCCCATGATTCTTGGCATGTGAAGAAAAGTTTCCTTCTCTTCAGATCTGTTCCGACATCATCACTAAGAGGTACTTTGTTTTGGCTCTCTTTTGAGAAAGGAGCCTTCTCATATTTTCCCTTTGATGGAAAAGTGGGCTTTTTCTGAAATGTTGCCTTTGCTTTTGGAAATGCATCTTGTAGATCTCTATCCCTTTCAATGGCATCTTGAAGGGTAGTGGGCTTGATAGACATAACGAACCTAGGAAGAGGTTTTAATAACCCATCAATGAGCATATAGATCCTTCTTGCTGTAGATAAATCAGGAACCATAACTAAAAGTTTTAGAAATTTAGAAATGTAAGTTTCTGGATTACCTGATTGTTTGAGATTTTCTAGCCCATGAATGGTGCCTCTGGATATCTTCGATCAAACCTCTACACCATCCTCCTTGTGAAATCTGAATATGTAGTCACATTGGCATGACCCAATGTAGACAAGCCATGGAACCACCAATCATGTGCTTCACCCTCAAGGTGTAGCACTGCTATCTTAATGGCCTTCATCTCTGGTACTTTGTTCAGTTGGAAGTAGATGTCAAGCTTCTTTACCCATGATTTGGTAGTGCATTTTGATGGCCCATCAAAGTTGGGTAAGAAAAATCTACCCATAGTTCCGTGTAGATCATGATTCTGAATGAATCCTCCACCTCTATTGTGATGCCTAGGTCTCCTTTTGTCCTTGATATGAAAAAATTATTGAAAACTCAAGTGATCCTTCAATATCTGAGATTGAGAATCATACTCCATGAAATATTCTTCAAGAGTTTCTTGTTCGTGAAACCCTTCATTTCCGACTGCTAATAATGTATGCATTGTAGAGCGTTGAGAAACTTGTTGCTGCTTCACTGGTTGATCACTCCAGTGATGAGAAATGTCAGAGGCTTCACCATGCAGAAATCCTTTAGGGGATTCCTTTTATCTGACCATCCCCATCTCCTTTATTTCCCTAGCAACGTCTTGCATGGTTCTAAGAAGTAGCTTGGAATAATCGTTCTCTTCATCTTATCCTGATAAACGGGGTTTACCCTTGTCTTCTTTATCATCTGTATAGTGAAACTTATGGTTTATTCTTCTTCTTATATACCTATTCTCTCTATCTGTGAGAGGATCTCCTTCTTCTAATGACATATTGGCTTTCAAGATGCACAAGCTGAGCCAAAATTATGCTCTGATTCCACTGTAATATTCCCAAATGGGAAAAGTAGGAATATTGTGAAAAATGTTGGAATAGCAGTGTAAAACATCATATAAATACATGAGGCCAATATGGAGCCTTTCCATTCATCACAAAAAAATCAAAATGGTACAAAATAATGGGCTACAAACCATATAACAAGATAGAACAAACCTCAAATAGACAAAACCATCAATAAGAGGTGCTGCTACAATATCAAAATGCTGGAGACACTGCTATAGTGCAGTTATAGAAGCACTTCTACAGCAAATGAGTACACAAAATATACAGGGCTGATATATGCCACAATATATACAAAAATGAGGATCTGGGCTCTATACAACCTCTAGAAAGGAACCCAAAAGGGTCTGCGAGAAAAACACCCAAGAATACAATATGAGCTGCAGCCCTATGGCTAAAAGTATGCTACAACAAGAAATTAAAGAAAAATGGCTGAAGCGGATAATAAAATGAATATTCCCTCCTCCAAAGGATCCTACGGATGAAAGGTTGGCCCCTTCACTGAAGAAATCACTCCCCAAATCACCTACTGCAAACACCCCTACAACTCCTCCCTAAAATAACATAGATCTAGACTGATACTGTGCTGTAGGGGATAAAAACACTATGGCCTGATGCCAAATTTATCAATGATGCTCCAGGGCCCTCTTTACAAGCCTCCCAAGAGAAATGAACCTTCCTCCAATGAGATCTAGCTCAAAAGTATCCCAAATAAATCCTCCACAACTTCTGCCCTACAACACAACACAAAAACTCAATAGGAACTGCATTGTACATTAAGATGGAAGCCTTTGCTTGATGCCTGAATGTGGAATGTAATGCAAAGCTCTTCCTGGAAGCTTCTCAATGAAAGAGGTGGGATTCCTGATCAGGAACACCATGTGCTAAACAGCACTGCAATCTTAGCTAAACCACTGAAGAAAGCTATATGTCGAAACATACCATATATTCAGAAATATCAAATACCAAAAACATAAGATAATATGGCTGCCATCCTCTTCCTTATATAAGTGATGAGCTTTCTAACCCTAAACCCCATTCATTTATGACACTACTTCCATGCAAAGAGTATCCATCTAAAACTGGATTGTCCCATAATGAAAGCACTCCTTGATGATAGCTTTGTTAATTTGGTCAAGGTTGGCCCAGTATATGTGTTCTAGCCCATTTTCACATCTAAGGGTGCTCAATAAAGCTGCCAAGATGTCCTCCTTTCACATTGGCATTGATTTTCTTCATATTATGGATATTTATGGATCTCCATATCCTCTTATTGATTAAACAAGAAAGAAAAAACAAAAATTAATATTCCAACTAGCTCATGGATAATTGGGAATATTACAACTGTAGTGTTTTCTAAGTTACGGATAGTAGCTTCCATTTTTATTTCAAGAGCATAATTTTGTTTTACTTCTTTCAGTTAAATAATTAGAGAGATGTCTAGACCATCTAGATTTTATGTCCATGTATATTATAGGTTAACAGGAAATGACTAGTTCGGGGTTTGGAGTTTCGACTATGAACCCTGAATTAACGGTTTTCTGAGTTTAACTTCCAGTAGATGTTTTACTTTGTTTTTCTGTTTATATGATAGTGCAAATACAATTTTATTCTAAGAAACAATTAATAACTTCAACACTACACTTATACAAATTTCATATATAATTCTATTCGTTTTGTTGTAATCTTCTCAATACATTAGAAGAGTATAGTAACAAACATATATACATCTTTCTCGAACAAGAATCCTCATTTAATATTTTAAAGAACAATAAATATAATAAAAATATATCTCTATCTAGATAGCATATCCAGTACTGAATATTTCGGTAGTATGTTCACTTATCTGTTTTCTTGAATTAGCTTATGAAGTCCTCCCTACCCTGAGAGAGGTGATTACTTCCTCATCTCCCCCCGTGCTCCACACTAATATGAGTAGGTTGATAGAATTTCCATAAGAGAGCTCAAGACCCCTAGTCTAGTACTCTTCTTCTCAGGATTCAAGAACATGGAGTGTTTTCCACTGGTCACAACCGGCTCAGGAATTCTCCATTCTCTCCCTTCCTCTCCTTAGTCATAGAACAAAACCCATTTTCCTCACTAGGATGTACTTTTTATCCCTAGAGGAAAGGTAACTGTCTTTAATTGTTTTCTATTCAACCACTCTCAGTTCTTGGAATACTTTTAACATCAGTCTTTTAACTTTTTATGGAACCACTATTCCATAATTAAATTTTATTTCAACAAAACATAATTAATTTATGTTCATCATGTAATTCTTTTTCTCAAAATAAATATATGTTTAGTCTCTTTAAAAAAAAATTAACATAAAAACTAATTATCACTTAAGAGAGTTGTCACAACTTCCCCCCTAGAAGTAGACACCTTCCTCGGTCTTTCATTCCAGCTCAGCAAACAATTCTGGAAAAGCCTCACGAACAAATTTCATATTCCCAGGTTGCCTCATTCGAGCTGAAGTGATTCCACTGCAATTTAATATAAGTGATGGCTCACCTCTAGAGCATGATTTCTCTCTGATAAAGTATATGCTGAGGTTCAACCATAAATTCTCCATCTGGTTTGGCTTGTAATCAGCCAAAATTTGAATCGAATTCTCATAAAATTAGTATTTTAAGATAGGATTTTTTTTTTAATCTTACCCTACCTGAATGCTTTGCCAGTGGATTACATGATTTGGGTCATGCATGTATCGTTTTATTAAGGATACAGGAAACACATTGTGCACCCAAATATGGCTAGGTAAATCCAATCAGTAAGCCACAAGTTCCACCCTCTCTAATATCTAGAAAGGTCCACAGAACTTGGGAGCCAACTTCGCATAGGAGGTCCACCTTACTGTGCTATTGTTCGGTTTAATCCTTACATATACATGATCGCTCACTTCAAATTCTCGATAAGTTATTTTCTTATCTGCATATAAATTTGTGGACATTGAGTCGCTTTAAGATTTTGTCTCATCTTCCTTACCTCTGATTCCATCTCAACCAACATCTCTAGTCCAAGCATCAATTTGGTTTCTGGGCTACTCCAATTGATATAATTACGACACTATTGCCCATACAAAGCTTCAAAGGGGCTCATCTTAAGAGACTCTTGGTAACCATTAATGTATGTGAATTCTACCAAGTGTAGATATTCTTCAGATTTCATTGGCTGCTGCATCACATATATGTGCAACATATCTTCCAAAATTTGGTTCACCTACTCAGTTTGTCCATCCATCTGGGGATGATAAGCGGTGCTGAAATTTATTTGGGTTCCCAAGCATATAAATAAGGTCTTACAGAATGCTGAAGTAAACTTCACATCCCTATATGATATGACAGTCTTTGGAATGCCATGCAGTCTAAAAATCTCTCTCATAAAGATATCTATTATTTGCATAGTTTTGTAAGTAGGCTGTACAGGTATGAAATGTGCTACCTTACTCAATCTATCAACCACCACCATAATGGAATCATTGTGTATTTTTTACCTTAGTAAACCAATAATAAAATCTAGGGATATAACTGCCCATTTCCATTCAGGCATTGGTATAGGCTGCAACAATCCGACTAGGTGTTGATGCTCCACCTTAACCTAATGACACTCGAGGCATTTTTTTAAGTATTCCGCAATATTATTTCAAATACCATGCCAGAAATAGACTTTTATAATTGTTGTTAGCATTTTTTGGTATCTAGGGTGTCCCGCGTAATTACTGCGGTGATATTCATCCATGATCAGTTCTTTTAAACTCATTCAGTTTTGGATATATAACTTTCCCTTGAAGGTTAAAAATTGATCCTTGTTAATCTCATAGTTAGAATGTTTTTCTTGTCTTCTAGCTTCCTCAACTTGTTGCCATAAAAATCAATATTCCAGATCCTTCTCAGCTTCCTCTTATATATGATCTAAAAATTTACATTCGGTTTTATTATAGAAAAGTTCATACACATAATGAAATTTTCTGCTTAAGGTCTCCACCACCCAATTTTCTTTCCCTTTTACATGTTGTATACAAAATCAAATTATCTTAGGAAAGAATTCCACCTTGCCTGGCGGGCGTTTAAATAATCTTGCTTAAAGTAGTTGGTTAATATGATGTGATCAGTTTTCAACACAAATATTTTTGCTAACAATTAGTGCCTCCATACTCAGAGTGCATGCACTACTATTGTAAGCTCTAAATCATATGTTGAATATCCTTTTTCATGCTCCAATTTTCTCGATTCATAGGTGACCAATCTAACTTATTGCGATAAAATAGCCCCAACTCCTTCCTTACAAGAATTGGTAAAAACTTCAAATTCATTGTTGGGATCAACTACCCTCAACACCGGGGTAGTGGTCAGAAAATGTTTCAACTTCTCGAAACTATTTTGACACTCACTAGTCCATTTGAATACTTTCCCCTTTCTCTGCAAAGAGGTAATTCGAAAAGCAATCTTTGAGAATACTTCAATGAACCGTCGATAGTATCCAGCCAACCCAATAAAGGAACGGATATTTGCCACATTTTTGGGTACTCGTCATTCCATAGTAGTTTTAATTTTCTCTATATCAACTGTTATTCCTTCAGCTGAAATGACATGGCCTAGGTACTGGATATGTTCTTTGAAAAAGTCACATTTGCTAAACTTGGCATAAAAATGATGTCTTCGTAACATCTCTAACACTATCCTTAAGTGCTCCTTGTGCTCTTCCATTCTTTTTGAATAAATTAAAATTTCATCAATGAATATCAGAACAAATATGTCTAGAAAGTGGTGGAATATGCCATGCATCAGCCTCATAAATGTTTCTGGTGCATTAGTCAAACCAAATGGTAATACCACAAACTCGTAATTCCCATATCGAGTTCAAAAAGAAGTCTTATAGATATCCTTGTCTTTAATCAGGATGTGGTGGTATCTTTATGTTATGTTTATCTTCAAGAATACAGCGGCCCCCTTCACCTAATCAAACAGGTCATCAATCCGTGTTAATGGATGGTTATTTTTTACTATCAATTTACTGAATTGTCTATATTCCATGCACATTCACATGGTTCCATCATTTTTCTTTACAAACAACACTAGTGCTCCCAAAGGGGACACACTTGGTCAATTGTACCCTTTTTCCAACTACTCTTGCAATTGCATTTTCAATTCATTTAGCTCCGGTACAATCATTCGATAAGGGGCCCTTGAAATTGGTGATGCTCCTGGAATCAGCTCAATAGTGAAATCAATGTATCCTATTGGAGGTAAACCTAGTACATATTTTGGAAACATGTCCATGAAGTCTTGTACTACTGGTATGTTCACCATCATAGGAGTCTTCTCCTTAGAATTAGAAAAACCCACTTGAATGGCATATAATTGAAATCCTTTTCTAATACAATTCCTCATTTAGGAGGCTATAATAGGACGCAGCTGTAGGGGTTTCTTGATTCCTTGTATTTCTTTATGAGTTCCATGTTGCATTCTATAATATATAATATTCTCTTTACAATCTACTAGTTTCCAGTGTTTCTCCAACCAATCCATTCCTAGTAGCACAACATAGGATCCCAACTGCAGTATATTCATATCCACATTTAACTACTGGTTTCCAATTTTCCAATGTACAGTTTGGAATTTTGGCACAAACTTTTATTTTTTCCCCAGTGGCTATCTGTACCAGCTAGGGATTTTTGAACTTATGACTTTGTAATTTACAGATTTCTACTATTCTGGGATTTACATAACTTAGACTGGCACCTGGGTCAACCAAAATAGAAACAAGTTGCGAAAGTAGCTTACCTTCAATTTCTATCATCGTTGGTCGATAATATACCTGTCAGTCCTCCAAAGATACATTAATTCTGGGTGTGTTTCGGGATACATCTCCTATTGTAGAGGCTTCTTGTAAATTGGCTACTATATCATTTCTTCCCCGCTGCGGCCAGTTCTTATAATAGTGAGCCTCACCACACCCCCAAAACTGTAGAGGTGGTTTTTGATTTTTCCCTTGCCCAGGTTTGCTGGAATCCTCTGTGGGATTTTCCTCCGTAGGCCAACAAGTTCTTTGATGGTTTCTTCTAAACTATTTTCTCTATGAATTCCTTGCAGAATTCTTAAAATTATTGGTCTTAGCGTTTTTGAAATTTGAACTGATTTTTTCCCCTTTTTCCTTGGACTGTTGGTAACACATCCTCACTTTTCAAATTTCCTCATCCATGGTTCTTGGATTCACGAACTCAGTTCATTCTTTTATGTGGTTTGGAAAATAACTCAAGAATAGCCAAACCTTAGCCTTTTCATCCCTTAAATAAGGAGCGTATCTCAATAAGGAGGTGAACTTGGTTATGTATTCATCCATTGTCATTTGACCAACCGTCAAATTATGGAATTCTCTGGACTTTTCGTCATAGAAAAATTCTCTTAGATATTTTTCTTTAAAGTATTTATGGAACTCATCCCATGTCATGTTTGGTCTTAAATGCTGTAGACATTCTTGACTTCCTCCCACCACAGGGTGGCCTTTTCTCTCAGCTGATAGATGGCCAGTCTAGCTTTAAGATTGTTGCTATAATCATAAACTTGAAATTATTTATTCATATTAATCAACCATGCTTAAACCACCTCCTCCGCTTCTCCATCAAGTGTAGGTGGTTTATTCTTTCGGGACTCACCTTGTAACCCCACTTTTTGTTTCTTAATTTCTTGTTGTTCTGACACATTACTAGACTCACCCTCATTATAGTTTCTATTATTCTTACTTCGTTGTGAATGGCTTCTTTCCACTCTGTCATTGGTTTGTTCCCTAGCTTGTTGCTCATTTTCTTCATGCATTTCTCTATCAAGATCGAGTTGTAACACTCCTTGATTCTGTTTATCAAAAAGGCTCTTGAGTATCCTTTCCTTTTCTTGCACCAGGCGCTCATTGTCATTCCTAACCTGGACCATTTATTCTCATAACTTCTGCATAGTGCTTAGCAGTATATTGGTTTGGTGTTGTTGTTCCTCCAACAGTCTACTAGTTTTCTGGTGCTGATCTACACTTCGTTGAATCCACATTTCAGGATTCATTTCCAGATGGGATTGGGGCGTTAGTTCCCCTACATTTCGGGTTGTTTGATGTGTTGATCCCCTCTTCATTTGACTTCTACTATGTTATTTCTTTTTCTGTGCACCATTTACACACAGCAATTAATCATGTTAGGTAACCCATTGGGTCCCAACATATGAATGCTACTCTGATACCACTTGTAACATACATCACAACATAAATAAATTAATAAAACACATTAACCCTTTTGAACACTATGATTTACTACATATTTCATGTACACATAAAATAATATTAAGCTAGTACTTGGCACATACCAGACACTATTGATATGTTGATACCTACATGGACCTACCCCTTGGTTAGTTTACAGTGCTTATACCTGGTTGGCATCAATGTACGAGTCTCAATGGCTCACGAGAGTTGGAATATATGAATTTAATACAATTATTAATATAATTGGGGTGGTTAGTACCACACTACATAACTTGAAAATCTGTTTCGTGTGATTTATTAATTGGTAATCAAATCTTGCTGTAGGATAAGGATTGATAAATCAGATTTGTTGTACTATACTTTGCATGGGATATTTTATTGCATGACAACACCTGTCCTGCAGACTACTGTTGGATCTAGGGTTATGAAATCCATGATTGAGACCTTCGCGGTACCCATTTAGGGTATCGACCACCCCCTCGTAACCCTAATTAACTCCTCATTCACATTTTTGCTATGCCGATGTCTTCTCTGCAACTCCACTGCGAGCTATACTCCGTCGAGCTATTGTCTTTCCTCCTTCATCAAATCTTACGTATGCCAAACAGATATTGCACTTCGCCTTGCAGGTAATTAGTTTTCACCTATTCTTCCAATATGAAACAACACTCTTAATTTATTTAAGTTTTTTCTTGGTTATATTGAACTGGGGTGGCCAATAGTGGCTCTCTCTCGTTCTTTGGCATTCATCCTTAAATGAAGTTTGATTTGGTTTAGTGTTGAGATTTTCTAGGCTCATGTTCTAGGTTTTCCGGATGTGTGGGCTCCATTTCTCCCACCGACAACCAACATCAGATGCCTCCAGGACAAGTATGCATTTTATTTAAATGTCATTTTTTCCAGGCATTATTATTGATACCTTTTCTCGTGTTTTCATTAGTCTTAATTTTCTTCCTTTTCTCTTTCTAATCCTTTTATGAATTTATGCTGGCACAGGGTTCCCACTAGGGACCACAGAGTCTCTAGTCTAGGTAAAGGCAATTTACTCTTGTCTATCGCGGTGCTACATTCCATTTGGAGTTTAAATGTATTTGCGAACTAATCAATTACGAAATTTATTTTTGTTCAGCAGGTAATTCGCCTCGTAAGTGTATGGATAGGTTTTGGAAGTTTTTCTTGTAAATTAATTGAATTCCTTTGGCTTATGCAATTTTCCATGTCGTTTCACTTACAGTTATTTGAATATATGCTAGCGAGGAGCGTATTTTCTGAAGTTTGAGTCCCCATTCTTTTGGTCCTTTGGTGTTTTGATTTTTGAGGGTTTCCGACATTGAATTTTCTTTAAGGCACCTGATGTCATTTCATAGTTACTTTAACATTTAGGGCTTCTCCCTAAACTAAAATTTTGATATACAATGATAGAATAATTTTTAAAATATTTCCCCTTATTTATTGATAGCACTTTCTGCTCGACCTAAGAGGTAGTTACCTCTGTGGTCGGGGTTTAACATTATGTAACATGTTTGCAAAGAAAATTTATTTAACCTCTAGATTTATTGATTAAAAATCATTGTTTTGTTTTCTGCTTTTATTGTGGCTAACTATCGAGAATTTTTATAGGTTGAATACTATGGCATTTTACCTTTGGTGAATTTATATGTAATTATGAATACGTTGCAGCTCCCTTCTATACAACCCTCGTGTTATTCTTTCTTGTCTTATAACGAATCCCATTGTTCACATTGCTCATAACAGTACTAGATTATTTTCCATAATGTTTTACAGTTTGTTTATATTCTGTTATTGCTTATATTTGCATAGGAGTTACTGTTTCTGGGTTTTTCTCCGCACCTATTCTTTTTGGCAGCTTGCATGCGGGTATTACATTTTAGCAGTAATTATATCTTTATTTTCAATAAAATGAATCTATATTATTCTGGTATAAAATAAACATCTCCGTTATTGTTTACATTTATATTGACTCTTGTAATATTCCCAAATGGGAAAAGAAGGAATATAGTGCAAAATGTTGGAATAGCAGTGTAGAACATCATATAAAAACATGATGCCAATATGGATCCTTTCAATTCCTCATAACAACAGCAAATTGGTACAAAATAATGGGCTACAAACCATCTAAAAAGATAGAAGAAGCCTCTAATAGACAAAACCCTCAATAAGAGGTGCTTCTACTATATCAAAATGTTGGAGACACTCCTACAACGCAGTTATAGAAGCACTTCTACAAAAAATCAGTACACAAAAGATATAGGACTGATATATGCCACAATATATATAAAAATGAAGATCTAGGCTCTGTACAACCTCCAAAAAGGAACCCAAAGGGTCTGTGGGAAAAACACCCAAGAATACAATATGAGTTGTAGCCCTAGGGCTGAAAGTATGCCGCAACAAGCAACTGAAGAAAAATGGCTGAAGCTGGTAATAAAATGAATATGCCCTCCTCCAAAGGATCCTCTAGATGAAAGGTTAGCCCCTTCACTGAAGAAATCACTCCCCAAATCACCTACTGCAAATACCCCTGCAACTTCTCCCTAAAATAATGCAGATCCAAACCGATACTGCGATGTAGGGGATAAAAACACTATGGCTTGATTCCAAATGTATCAACGATGCTCCACGGCCTTCTTTACTAGCCCCCCAAGAGAAAGGAATCTTCCTCCAATGCGATCTTGCTCCGAAATCTCCCAAATCAATCCTCCACAAATTCTGCCCTGCAACACAACAAAAAACCTCAATAGGAACTACAATGTACATTAAGACTAAATCGTTGGCCTGATACCTGAATGTGGAATGTAGTGAAAAGCTCTTCCTAGAGGCTTCTCAAGGAGAGAGGTGGGATTCCCGATCAGGAACACCCTATGCTAAACATCACTGCAATCTTAGCTAAACAGTTGAAGAAAGATATATGTCTAAACATACCATATATTCATAAATATCAAATACCAAAAACATAACATAATATGGCTATCATCCTCTTCCTTATATAAGTGATGAGCTTTCTCACCCTAAACCCCATTCATTTATGACACTACTTCCATGCAAAGAGTCTCCATCTAAAATTGCGCTGTCCCATAATGAATGCCACTCCTCGATGACAACGATGTTGATTTGGTCAAGGTTGACCTAGTCTATGTGTTCTAGCCCCTTTTCATACCTAACGGTACTCAATAAAGCTGCCAAGATGTACTCCTTTCACATTGGCATGCATTTTATTCATATTAAGGAGATTTATGGATCTCCATATCCTCTTATTCATTAATTAAAAAAATAAAAAAAATTAATATTCCAAATAGCTCATGGATAATTGGGAATAATGGTTTTCCTAATTCTCCCCCTGAAACATGTAGCATAATGAACATGTAGAATGTCTCTACCAAAGGGCACATCCAATATTCCCATCCTCCCTATATTCATCCCCATAAATAAAATAAGAACATCATCAATGTATGGGATCAAAACCAAGTATACATGAACAAAAATATGCAAAAATGGAGGTGGGTCATAGTCCCACATGTGGAACTAGCGCAGTATATCTCTTGACTGCATCAGATAATGATATGGTAAATCGTTTCCCCACCAATTTCTTACTACCATAGCTTTCTGACAAGCTCTAAAAAGGTGAGAAATGTTTGGTGCCTTTGGAGCACACCCTGAATGGTAGATTATATCCCTATACCCTCCTTGGGAGTGGTCGTGCTCAACAATGTTTATGGCCCAAATTTGGCCATGAAGTTTATATGGAATAATGCTCCTTCTCATAGAAATGGCCTACATATACATGGTAAAGGGATGCAAATAATTATCAAGTGAAACATTATGCACATAAACATGTTCCTTACCATAATCTCTTCTCATACAAATGGAGTGGTCCATAGATAGATCCCCTCTAATTCCCAAAGAGAAAATAGGTGGCTGTGATAACTACTCCAAAGAGTTATGTATCTCATCCATCTCTACATGATCCATTCATATTTTCAAATGCTGATATATCTCCTCCTCAAATCCTTCCCAAGTGTATCCCTCCATGATGGTGTTGTAGGCTCTCATGGAATAAGTGTGGTTGAAGAGAAAATATTTATGTGCTGCTTGTAGAAAATTCTCCTTGAGCTTGGAAGCTCTAGATAAGAATATCCCACCATGATAATAGATGACTCCATCTTGGACTGAATATCCCTCGTCTTGAAGCTGGTCATCAAGTATCATTCATGTAAAAAGGTCCTTGGAATAATCCACCAACAACTCGGATTTCCAATATGGATCTACACTCCAAAGTGACAACACTGATGACCTATCACATAAAACATATTTCATATGGTTTTCCTCCTCCTTGAAATATCCCATGCCAAATTCACATGTTGGAAGGATGCTATCCTTCCTCCACTTCTCCTCTTGTAGCTACTCATGCTCAAGTAAGGGTTGAAGCCTTTGGAGGTTAGTCTTCCATGTGAAGCAATCACCTATCCAAAACTTCTCGAGTTTGTCCAAAGCATGCATGAGTGGCCACCACCTTCTATATGTGGAATACTTATTCCAAAGTGAGAACATCTTCTAAGCCGCCAATGCCAAGGACTAGTCTCCTTGCACCATGATGGTAACATCCTTCAATCCTACAGAATCCTCTCTCAGCGCAAGATGAGATGTGAGAGTGGGTTATGATGATAGTGGGAGAATGTCTCCCTCCTCCTTGAGTCTACCTAGGACTCTCTGCGCTATATCATAACCTTCCAATGTTCCCACTCCTCCTATATCTATGAAGAGTGCAACAAATTGTGAGACATCTCTCACCAACTCTGGATCAGGTGGCCTTCTAGGTGGTTTGCCATAAAATAGTGATGTCTCATGGGTCAACCTCATATGCATAATAGATGGGACTACCATTCCTTTCTTCTACTGCACAAATCCAAAGTTGTTTTTTATGTGGAAGCTTATTTATAATTGGGTACCACTCTCATTGATGCAAGAGTCCCTCTAATTGGAGCAATTACTCGATCGTCACCTCCTGGTGGTGGTGGATCATCTCCTGCTATTCTAGCATTGTGACCCCTCTCTAGTTCTTCTTCGTCTTCCTCCTCATCATCCAAGAAGACCTCTATGTAGTGTTCCTTTCGTGTTGTACATCTATGTCCGGTTGCCCATGATTCTTGGCATGTGAAGCAAAGCTTCCTTCTCCTCAGATCTCTTCGAAAATCATCACTAAGAGGTACTTTTTTGGCTCTTTTTTGAGAAAGCAACCTTCTCGTATTTTTCCTTTGATGGAAAAGTGATATTTTGTTGAAATGTTGCCTTTAGTTTTGGCAAGGCATCTTGTAGATCTCTAGCCCTTTCAATGGAATCTTGAATGGTAGTGGAATTGGTAGACTTAACCAACCCATGAAGAGGTTCTGCTAACCCATCAATGAACATATATATCCTTCTTGCTGTAGATAAATTAGGAAACATAACTGAAAGTTTTAGAAATTCAGAAATGTAAGTTTCTGGATTACCTGATTGTTTGAGCTTTTCTAGCACCATGAATGGTGCCTCTGGATCTTTTCTATCAAACCTCTCCACCAGCCTCCTTGTGAACTCTTAATATGCAGTCACATTGGCATGACCCAATGTAGACAAGACATGGAACCACCAATCATGTGCTTCACCCTCAAGGTGCATCATTTTTATCTTAATGGCGTCCATCTGGCACTTTGTTCAGCTGGAAGTAGATGTCAAGCTTCTCTACCCATGATTTGGCAGTGCATTTTGATGACCCATAAAAGTTGGGTAAGAAAAATGTGTCCATATTTTGGTGTAGATAATGATTCTGAATGAATCCTCCACCTCTATTGTGATGTCTGGATCTGCCATTGTCCTTGATATGATTTTTTTTTTGAAAACTCACGTGATCCTTCAATCCCTGAGATTGAGACTCATAATCCATGAAATATTCTTCAAGATTTTATTATTCTTGCAACCCTTCATTTTGGATTGCTAAGAATGTAGCCATTATGGAGTGTTGGGAAACTTACTGCTATTTCGATGGTTGATCACTCTAGTGATGAGAAATGTCAGAGCCTTCACCATGCAGAAATCCTTTATGGGATTCCTTGTATCTATCCATCCTCATATCCTTTATTTGTCTTGCGTGGTTCTAATAAGTAGCTTGGGATACTCCTTCTCTTCATCTTCTCCTAATAAAGGGTTTTACCCTTGTCCTCTTTATCATCTGTATAGTCAAACTTCTGGTTTATTCTTCTGAGATACCTATTCTCTCTATCTGTGAGAGGATCTCCTTCTCCTGATGATATATTGGCTTTCAAGATGCACAGATTGAGCCAAGATTATGCTCCCATACAACTGTAATATTCCCAAATTGGAAAAGCAGGAATATAGTGCAAAATGCTGGAATAACAATGTAAAAAATCATATAAAAACATGAGGCCAATATGGAGCCTTTCCATTCATTATAATAGTATAAAAATGGTACAAAATAATGGGCTACAAACCATATAAAAAGATATAACAAGCCTCAAATAGAAAAAACCCTCAATAATAGGTGTTGATACTATATAGAAATGCCGGAGACACTGCTACAGTGCAGTTATAGAAGAACTGCTATAGAAAATGTGTACACAAACTATAGAGGGTTGATATATGCCATAATATATACAAAAATGAAGATCTAGATTCTATACAACCTCCAGAAAGGAACAGAAAAGGGTCTACGGGAAGAACACCCAAGAATACTAAATGAGCTGCAACCCTAGGGCTGAAAGTATGCTACAACAAGCAACTGAAGAACAATGGTTAAAGCTGATAATAAAATGATTATGCCCTCCTCCAAAGGATCCTCTGAATGAAAGGTTGGCCCATTCATTGAAGAAGCACTCCCCAAATCACCTACTGCAAACACCCCTGCAACGCCTCCCTCAAATAACACAGATCCAGACTGATACTGTGCTGTAGGGGATAAAAACACTATGGCCTGATGCCAAATGTATCAATGATGCTCCATGGCCTTTTTGACTAGCATCCCAAGATAAAGGAACCTTCTTCCAATGAGATCTAGCTCACAAATCTCCCAAATCAATCCTCCATATCTTATGCCCTACAACCCAACGCAAAACCTCAACAGGAACTGCGCTGTACATTAAGACTGAAGCCTTGCCTTGATTCCTGAATGTGGAATGTAGTGTGAATCTCTTCCTTGTAGAACCTTGAATTTCAACACAGGGAGTGTGTCTATGACCGAGCGCTCGATGCCCGAGTTCGTCAGTGCGTAGGTAACCTTCGAATGAACCAATAGACTTCGAGTGGGGCTTAATCCTCTGTGTTTTCATCTAAAGTGCCTAATATAAACAATCAGGAAGAATGTAAGGGTCAATAGGGCCGTTACATAAATGATTGTAACAGCCATACCCTTATTGTACGTTGGAATGGTCGAAGTGGGATCTGGACTATTGGACTGCACTAATCCAGCACACACCATCCATCCCAACAATACCAAAAAATAAATATTTCTCATAGTTTCCATTACTGCATCTTGATAATAATAACAATTGTTCAATCCCTTTTTGTAATTACCAAACAAAATCTGTAGGTCCTTGATTACATCAATCTCATTTTTAGTTCATAACTGCATATTCACAGAAATTCAATCCAAACAGAATTTGGATTACACTATTAAAATATTTCACTATTTAGTATATCTATATTTTATATCAAACTAGATAATGTAATTATTAATTATTTGTTTGTTTTATACAATGCTATGGACTATAATAAAGATAAATTTGGCCAGTGATTTTTAGTGGATAGGATTGTGGGTAGCCATTTGAACCAATATTTTAAATAAAAAGTAATATGGACTATAATAAAGATAAATTTGGTCAATGATTCTTATTTGAAATGGATAGGACTGTGGCTAGCCATTCCACCGAATAATTTAAATAAAAAACAATAGGGACTATAATAAAAACAATATGGACTATAATAAAGATAAATTTGGCCAATGATTTTTAGTTGAAATGGATAGAATTGTGGCTTCTCTTTCGAAAGTATTTTTTAAGGAATAGGTAGCCTAGGATATGTTGGCTCTTATTTAATCATCAAGTCATTGGATAAATATTAGATTTTGTTTTTAGAACTATAATTAAAATATTTAAATAATAATAATATATTTCTTTTCTAATAAAAAGAGAAGTGTAATTCATTCAATTTTTAATTTAGATGCATCAGGTGAAATTTAAAAAATATTATTAACAATAAAAATATTAGATGCAGGTCCTAATACAATATTTTAGTAAGTTTAGATAATATTCACAGGTATTTAAAAATACATTAATAAAAAAATATTATTTTAGTATGGATAATGTGGTTTATAAATGAAATACCCCAATGTTTATATTATGTAAAATAATATTTCAATGCACACATATAAATAAAGCAATTAAAAAAAATAAATTATTATTGCTAAAAATCAATCTGTATATCCTTCGAATATATATCAATATCAATATCTATGGTTATATTAAATATTATTTATAAAGAAAAAATAATACAAAAAATTATAAAATCAAAAGGAAAATATAAATTAAGTTAAACAAATCTTTTAAAATTCTCACATCAATTTATATTAATTAATTTTTTAAATTTTAATTTTAAATATGATAATACTTAATAATAAATCAGAATTTTTATCTAAAATTAAAATAACGAATTGTGAAATAAATATAAATTAACATAATATTATGAAAAATTAAATAAAAATGTAATAAAATGATGAAGTGGCGCTATAAAGAAGTAGAATATTAAAAGAAAAAAAATACTATAAGGAAATGACCAATTTTAATCTAAAACATTTTCTATTAGTAAAATAAGGAAGATTGAGTTTTAAAATGAAGTGGTGTTAAATAATGTCATTTTGCAACACTAATAGAATGGATACATTAATTATATGAAAGTGAACATCTTGATGTATCAATTTTTCTAATCATTTTATTAATCAAAATTATGATAATTTAGAAATGTTTTTTTTTACTTTGTAAGCACAATTTTTTTTTTAAAGCAACTAAAATTACCTTTTACATTTTTGGGAATCTAAATCACCATGATCATATAAAATTGTACAAACATACCATAATTTTAATTACTATAAAATAAAATTATAAAATATTAGATATTAATAATAAAAAAATGCCAATTTCGCTGAAAATTATAAAAAATGAGACATGAGACAAACTATAAATTATGGCGATATAGAAATAAAATGACAATCAATTTAGTAAAAAAATAAAAAATAAAACAATGCTGTGTAAAATCTACTTAAAAAACAATGTGGACTATAATAAAGTTATATTTGGCCAATGATTCTTACTTTGGAGTGGATTGGATTGTGGCTTGCCACCCCACCTACCCAAGTTCAAATCTCATCTCAAAAAGGCATATTTTAGCCTTTATTGATTAGGACCAAGGAGTGGTCAATCCCTCATTTCGGCTTTTTCTTAGTCATTAGGACATTGGGTAATTTTTCATTTTCACACTTCGAACCATAAAGTTAGATAATATTCACATTGTAACGTATGACTCAACCTACACATTTACTCAACGGTAAATAAAACTTACGTTATTTTGGAAAATCAAGAATCGGTTAAAAATGAACGAATTCTTGAATCAGTTAATGTAAAACGAATTTCTGAACAGATATTATTTATCTACGGGAGTATTCCTCTCTCAAGTTAGTGTGCAGCGTGGAGGACTGTCAAATGAATAATGGTGCTGCGTATTAAAGTGGCTTCTGCTAATTAAATTGGGGGCGGTCAGCTTGTTTTGATTTTCCTAATTTCCAATGTGGAGATCCCCAACGTCACCTTCAGCATTCTATTTTGGTTGATATGGTTTTTCCTTTACTAGAGGCCTTTTTTCTTGTCCATTCAGAGTGTTTGCAATCCAGTTACATTGCTAGTGGGCCTTTCCGTGTGAATGCTGGTCCTGTACATGCATATGTTGCAATTCCTAGAGGAAAAACCTCTTATCTTTTTGAACTACGAACTGGAAATGAGGTCATTGTGGTTGACATCCATGGTAAACAGCGAACAGCAATTGTGGGTCGTGTCAAGATAGAGTCCGGACCTCTTATCCTATTTGAGGCAAAGGTGAAGCCTTTGCTTGTGGCGGACATGCTTATTCGACCACTTCTTTTTGTGCTGTCAGTATATTTTTAAGATTGCTATGTTCAAGCCGGGTGTATGGTAAGTGATTAAAATAATTGCTAATTGTTGTTATATAATATTTTGTGAGAAGAAAGATATAAGAAAATATTATATATAAATGGTATTAATTCTTTTTCTTTGATAAGAGTCGACTTGAATGAGAGTGGACTGCTAAGAAAGGTGATTTTTGGCTTACTTTCTTTATTAGATAGTCTTTTTCTTTGTGAGTTGAAAGATAAATAAAAGATTATATATATATGACTGCCAAGATAATAATTTTGGCTAAATTTATTTATTATATAGTCTCTTTCTTTGTGAATTGAAAATATATAGTTCACTTGTGAGTTGAAATATATAGTTCACTTAATTTACAATTTATTTTCATATCAAGATGGGTAAATATATGAGAAAACAATTCAAGGGAAATAAGTTGAGATTTTCCTTCTTAAGGTGAAAATATGTTTTGGTGGACATATTGAGATTAAGGATTTGGTAACCTTATATTGAGATGTTTGAAATGCATGCATATCTAAAATAGGCATGTGTCTATTGTGTGTATTTATTTCATGCATGTTTGGATAAATATGCATGTTTTCATATTCTATATACATTGTATTTAATGCATATAGATAGGAATTTTTAATTAAAAGATGATTAACCACGTGATTTTGTGGTTATTTTCTAAAAGGAATCCTTGTTGTCTCTTCTTGGAAAGACTCTTACGTCAATATTTTAGAAAGATAATGTTATTAGAGAGATAGAATGGTAGAAGGGATCTTGAAAAGATTTCTATTATGTTAAAGATTGGTATTATTTTAAATCTTAGAATTCTAAGAAGGGAAGTGTGTTTCCTACAGTAAAGGAAGAGCTATCTCTCTTGCATGCACAAAGAGGGAGAGTTATCTCTCTTGCATGCACAAATAACAGCCATTATGTTATAGAGGCATGTTCTTTGCATGTATAAAGAAATGTTGAGATATCTTAATATTTAGGAAAAGATACTAATATGTTAGTTGATTTTAATTCCTTTCTGGAGGAAGATCATGCATAAGCATGTAACATATGTATTAATTTTTATTGAAAAATAATATACATATTTGTATGTAGTAAGATAGCTTGTAGTATTAAACTACATTGAATATGATTGTTAGTATAATATTGAAAATGAGACATGTATTTATATTCTTCATTGCGTATTTTTACATATGTTTACATGCTCACTAGCATTGAGACTTTCTTTGGAAAGACTCATGAAGGAGGTTATGTGCTTCGTTATGTAAGCACTCCTTTAGGGAGAGTCTTTTGGAATCAGTATGCATTCACATGCATGGAAACAACATTTGTTATGTTAGCTTGCATTCCATGCACTAAAAGTAATAGCTTAAGGGTTAGCTAATTTTGATTAAATTTATGTAAATCACATGCATAAATATCCTAACTGATGTATCAGTTTATTTTAAATATATACTGGGAAGATGTAGCCATTGTCTTGTACGAATGTGTGCTTATGCGACGGAAACAATAGTTATTGTGATGACTTATAACCAACACATATGCGGTATGTGTTGTTAAAGGGGAGAATGTCAAGGTGCTTTACTTGCTTGTCATGAATATACATGAGTAGATGGAGAAACTACTATAGTACAGATATGTGAAATGATTGATTAATACTTTATGAATTCTTAACATCATTATTACGTTGAAGGCATCATAGCAGGGAATGATGGTGACATGTGCAAAGGAATATTATGCTTGTCATGTACCAAGGGAAATTATGCTTGTCCTGGTGGCAGGTAAATAATTAATGTTCATGCAGATGAGTACGAGATTGCAGGAAGGTCCAATGTACGATGGTCCATTGTAGGTACATCCATGCCACCCAGATGTGAAGATGTGAAGATATGAAGACCAGAGGGTAAATGGTATCATATTTATTGAATGGCTTAAAGCTAGATATTGTATATTTCCTTGTAAGACTATATAAATGATGGTTAAGGGATGGTCTCCCTTATAAGCCATTGAGTGATGGGCTGAACACCCTCACGAGCGTTTAATAATAAAATTAAACGTTTGCTGGTTTTCACCCTACGGGGTTTCCAGGGTATATTGGTGTTCAATGATGTGATTGATTATTGTGTCAAGATGATGATGTTGATTCCTTTCTTGTTATGATGTTCATAATGGCAATTATGTGACGACTATATGAGTAATGAGATGAATGGAAGGTTACATCATACAGTATTATGTTAATATATTGTAATGGAGGTTGTTAATCGTTAAGGAGTTTACTATTCTTATTTATAAAATTACTCTATGAACTGTTAAACAATTCTATGTAATGATGAGTAACTTGTATAAAAATTTTTAACTCCTTACATTTCCCTATGAATTTAATGGTGTATGTTACAAGTGGTATCAGAGCTAAAGATTCAAAAACTGGCGCCTTTGGGATTTAGCGAAAAGAAATTGAGGGATCCAAGATGAAAAGCGCATATGTGAAGGAATGCATCACATCTCTAATCCAGGTTGAATAAAGAGTTTCAAGAGATAAGTATTATTATCTTTCTTTTCTTGAAACAATATTTATTACATTTATGGAAAATACACTGCTTACAAGGTAAATACCTGTTGAGTTACAGTTTCTTTAAAAAAGGATATGTATTTTCCATGTACGTAAAAATTTTATTGTTGTGTTGAAGTTTTCATGAAAGGAGATGGAACTTTTGTTTCTTGAAAAATGAAACATGTGTGTGTTTCTCTTGAAAATTTAAACTAATATACATTGAATTTTTCTGGGAGAGAAATATGTATATTTTGAAAATAAATCTTGCATGTAAATCTTGCAACTGAAAGAGAAAAATATAAAGTAAAATGTGATTTTACTTAATATGCAAGATTGTGCTAGTTCTTTTAGAAAGATATACCATGGTAAAAGACCAAACTACTATGCTCATTTTGCTGAAAAAAACCCATGTGAGTCTTGCAAAGATTACTAGTACGTATCTTGAAAGATGTGAGCAGTAGTAAAACATAAATAAGTAAACTTGCTTGCCTTTACATATGTCTTGTTTAAGAAAAGATGGGAATCTTGTTTTTCTTTAAAAGGGGCTACGTACTGATGTGTTAAATGAAAAGGAATCCAAGTTCTTTTCTTGAAAATAAATATCGACTAAAGAGAAGAACCTCTTGAATATACTACATTGCTAGATGGATTATGTCAACTTCTTGGTTTAGGTATGTTAAAGGTTAAGCTAACCTTGTTAGTGTTGCATAGTTTTTATGCATAAAAGAGGCTATCTATGGTAAATTATTGGAAGCAAAGCATGAGAAAATTGCATGTAGAATCATAGAGGAACAAGGTTCTTTGCATGCAATAGTTGTATTAGATTTCATTGGAAAGAACATAAGTTTATATGTGGAAAATGATAACATGTTTTTTTATCATACTTTAGAAAATATTCTTTGGCAAAGAAGATGAATTACATGTATAAAAACTAAAGTAATGTTTTGGTTTCCTTGCAATATATACATGGCTAATGTGGGTATAATATTTCAAGAATATGGTATGTATTCTTATGTTTTATTCCATTAGTTTTATGGAAAAGAAAACCATGTTTTGCATGCCTATTATGTTATGTGTCCTCGAAGAGGAATCATGAGTTCACCTACTCGATTATGTTAAGTACTCTGTTGGGAAATTAAGATTAGAATCTTTATGCATTGTATGCATAGGAACAACAGCCAATGTGTTAGCTTTATTATATTTGAATCTTTATGAATTGTATGCATAGGAACGACAACCAATGTGTTAGCTTTATTATGTTTGCATGTTCCAAAGGCAAAAGCTGAAGTGGTGGGTCTTTTGTAAAATTTTAAGTAAAGCGAATGCACATTGAGTCATTTTCCATTAAAAGAATTTCTGAACAGATATAGTGATTTGTCTTGTACGAATGTGTGCGTGTGTGAAAAATGTCATAATAATGTGGGATTTATTTGACATGAATTGTTAATTACTTACTCACACTAGTGTAGAGATGTTAGAAGAAAGCATGTTGTGACATTGTATTCACATCTCATATATGCACATGAATAGGTGTTAAAGGATCATTCAAAAATTGATTATTTATTGATTAAGGTTTTATCTAATCATGCTATAAAATCTTGTCGATGTTGCTACAAGAAAACATTGTTTTAGAGGAGCAATGTGAATTTCCTGATGGGGATGAGTACTGCAGTAGAGAGAGAATTCCTTCAAATGAGATAAAGATAAGTATTTTATGTTATTTTATTTTAAGAAGTCTATGCATATGCATGTTGATTCCTTTAAAAATGAATTGTTACATACATGGCATTGCATGAGCTTCCATTTAAGAGAATTATTAAAAAAGTATATGCTATTATAACATAATTTTTATGCATAAGAATATGCATATGAAATTAATATGTGTATTATGCTTTATTTCTTTGGGAAAGAAAGTATAAAAGCATGAAAGAAAAATAGTTACTTTTCATTGGAGCTTGAAAAAAAATAGTTGTTTTTGCATGCAATAAAATTTCTAAGTTACCATGCACTACTTTAAAAAAAGATGAATGTGTATAGTGATGGTGTGAGAAATTAATGCATGAATGCAAAAGATGAAGGAAGTCCTACTCTAAGATGATAGAGTGTTAAAATTAAATTGAATGAAGTCTCTTAATGGGTCAAGTTATGAAACTTAACTAAAATGACTAGTTGACTAACTAGTGTTTGCATGAGTCGCCATGGATGCATTAAAACTATTGAATAGTTATGAATGAATAACTAATGAAGGTTATATGCACGAATCGATTTTGACTAAAGCTATTTGAAAGTTGTGAACAAGTGATTATGATAATTACTTCGTATATCATTCTGTTGGAACAGAACATTATGGGAATTGGAAATGTTTGTACCCTAATCGTTATTGAGACATATGCATTAATGAATATTTATATATATTGGTATGAGTGACAACATCTTATGCAGGAACTTAAATGATTGCATACGATAATATGTGCTTGAGAAATACATATTTACTATTAGCATTGTTTCTTATAGTAAGCATGGGTAGCTTAATAGAAACAGAAAAGCTGTGAAAAATAAAGCATCGCAAGCATTGCAATGTGAGTTGCAACAGTAAACATTAAAGTATCATGTTTTAATAATGTGCAACACATGTATGTTACTTCTAGGGGGGAAGTTGTGACAGCTTCATTAAAGTTAACTAGTATTAACTAGTTAAAGACAATTTGTTTAATTTTCTTTTATCTAGCAAGAAAAATTAAATCATCACTGTTGATAAAGCAAATTATTTAATTTGTTGGAATTAATAAATGAAAGAAAATCTTTCTAAGCTGATGGTAAAAATGTTTCCAAGAATAGGAAGTGGTTGGGGACAGTTGGAAAGACAGTTACCTACTCCTCTGAGGATAAGCTAGATCCCCGGGGAGGAGTAGGCATTCTGTGAAATTGGTAAAGGGGGAGTATTTTCTCGAGCTGGTTGGGACCAGTTGAAAATAGCCTCCAGCAACCCTTGTAAAGCCAAAAACATCTGAGTGTGACTGGAATTGGAGAATTGGACCAGACTGTCCCGAATTTCTCTTCCAGGCTTTTCTGAGTCTGACTGGATTGGCCATCCCGATGTCACAGCAGAAGAATCCACTGTTGACCCGTGACACTGTCCAGATTCTGGAGCTAGGGGGCAAGTGGAGGACATAATAGCCTCACTTGATGGTTGGGAGGACCACAGCTTGAAAGACTAAAATTCCAGATAAGTATAAATAATTTTAGTGTGGAAAGATTGACTGTCTAGATGTGGAAAAAATTACTCAATCCTATGGATTAGGAGGAGCATTTTGTTTACCATTGTGGTTCTCATAGTGGAACAAGTTAAGTAAAATTTATGTTATATTAAAATGAATTATTGAATGTATAAGTTCATTTATTTTATTACTAATTTGTTTGAATGTTTTACCAGATGCTAGGAAATGACCATGGTGCATTGATTGACCGTTGGTATGATGAAGAGAGCTAGGTTCTCTTTGCGTACTTTTGAAGTACTTTGAGGATGTCTTTAGCAGGAGCTAAGACAATGTGCACGTGATGCGTTGATGAGAGGGCACTTTCCAGGAAGTGTTGATGGGTGTTCAACCATTCTATGAGAGCTTGCGTAAAAGCCATCATTTTTCCAAAGGTAATTGGTAAATAATGGTAAGTTTTTATAGAGATTTTTCTATATTTTTGTGAATTGAATAATGGATAAGCAGTTAGAAAATGGAAATGAAATTTTCTTTGCGCTATACATGCTTATGGATATGGATAAAAAAAAAACATTAATGTCTCAATTAATGGCATTTAAGGAAACAAAAGTGTTTCATTGTGAAGGGAAAGGACTCCCTTTTGGTTGTTTATATTATTATACCATGAGTATAAAGTTTAAAATTTCAGGGAGAGAAGCACACCGAGAACGGTGTTATCTTAAGGGGGGGAGTATGTAATGTATGACTCAACCTACGCATTTACTGAACGGTGAATAAAACTTACGTTAATTTGGAAAATCAAGAATCGGTTAAAAATGAACGAATTCTTGAATCAGTTAATGTAAAACGAATTTCTGAATAGATATTATTTATCTACGGGAGTATTCCTCTCTCAAGTTAGTATGCAACGTGGAGGACTATCAAATGAATAATGGTGCTGCGTATTAAAGTGGGTTCTGCTAATTAAATTGGGGATGGTCAGCTTGTTTTGATTTTCCTGATTTCCAATGTGGAGATCCCCAACGTCGCCTTCAGCATTCTATTTTGGTTGATATGGTTTTTCCTTTACTAGAGGCATTTTTTCTTTTCCATTCAGAGTGTTTTCAATCCAGTTACATTGCTAGCAGGCCTTTCCGTGTGAATGCTGGTCCTGTACATGCATATGTTACAATTCCTAGCGGAAAAACCTCTTATCTTTCTGAACTACAAACTAGCAATGAGGTCATTATGGTCGACATCCATGGTAAACAACGAACAACAATTGTGGGTCATGTCAAGATAGAGTCCAGACCTCTTATCCTAGTTGAGGCAAAGGTGAAGCCTTTGCTTGTGGCGGACATGCTTATTCGACCACTTCTTTTTGTGCAGTCAATATATTTTTAAGATTGCTATGTTCAAGCCGGGTGTATGGTAAGTGATTAAAATATTTGCTAATTGTTATTATATAATCTTTTGGTGAGAAGAAATATATAAGAAAAGATTATATATAAATGGTATTAATTCTTTTTCTTTGATAAGATTCGACTTGAATGGGAGTGGACTGGTAAGATAGGTGATTTTGGCTTGATTTTTTTTATTAGATAGTCTTTCTCTTTGTGAGTTAAAAGATAAAGAAAATATTATATATATATATATGACTGCCAAGATAATAATTTTGGCTAAAATTTATTTATTATATAATCTCTTTCTTTGTGAGTAGAAAAATATATAGTTCACTTGTGAGTTGAAATATATAGTTCACTTAATTTACAATTTATTTTCATATCAAGAGGGGTAAATATATGAGAAAATAATTCAAGGGGAATAAGTTGAAATTTTCCTTCTTAAGGTGAAAACATGTTTTGGTGGACATAGTGAGATTAAGGCTTTGGTAACCTTATATTGAGATGTTTGAAATGCATGCATATCTAAAATAGGCATGTGTCTATTGTGTGAATTTGTTTCATGCATGTTTGGATAAATATGCATGTTTCCTATACAATGTATTTAATGCATATAGATAGGAATTTTTAATTAAAAGATGATTAACCACGTGATTTTGTGGTTATTTTCTAAAAAGAATCCTTGTTGTCGCTTCTTGGAAAGACTCTTACGTCAATATTTTAGAAAGATAATGTTATTAGAGAGATAGAATGGTAGAAGGGATCTTGAAAAGATTTCTATTATGTTAAAGATTGGTATTATTTTAAATCTTAGAATTCTAAGAAGAGAAGTGTGTTTCCTACAGTAAAGGAAGAGCTATCTCTCTTGCATGCACAAAGAGGGAGAGTTATCTCTCTTGCATGCACAAATAATAGCCATTATGTTATAGAGGCATGTTCTTTGCATGTATAAAGAAATGTTGAGATATCTTAATATTTAGGAAAAGATACTAATATGTTAGTTGATGTTAATTCCTTTTTGGAGGAAGATCATGCATAAGCATGTAACATATGTATTAATTTTTATTGAAAAATAATATACATATTTGTATGTAGTAAGATAGCTTGTAGTATTAAACTACATTGAATATGATTGTTAGTATAATGTTGAAAATGAGACATGTATTTATATTCTTCATTGCATATTTTTACATATGTTTACATGCTCACTAGCATTGAGACTTTCTTTGGAAAGACTCGTGAAGGAGGTTATGTGCTTCGTTATGTAAGCACTCCTTTAGGGAGAGTATTTTGGAATCAGTATGCATTCCCATGCATGGAAGCAACATTTGTTATGTTAGCTTGCATTCCATGCACTAAAAGTAATAGCTTAAGGGTTAGCTAATTTTGATTAAATTTATGTAAATCACATGCATAAATATCCTAACTGATGTATCAGTTTATTTTAAATATATACTAGGAAGATGTAGCCATTGTCTTGCAGGAATGTGTGCTTATGCGACGGAAACAATAGTTATTGTGATGACTTATAACCAGCACATATGAGGTATGTGTTGTTAAAGGGGAGAATGTCAAGGTGCTTTACTTGCTTGTCATGAATATACATGAGTAGATGGAGAAACTACTATAGTACAGATATGTGAAATGATTGATTAACACTTTATGAATTCTTAACATCATTATTACGTTGAAGGCATCATAGCGGGGAATGATGGTGACATGTACAAAGGAATATTATGCTTGTCATGTACCAAGGGAAATTATGCTTGTCCTGGTGGCAGGTAAATAATTAATGTTCATGCAGATGAGTACGAGATTGCAGGAAGGTCCAATGTACGATGGTCCATTGTAGGTACATCCATGCCACCCAGATGTGAAGATGTGAAGATATGAAGACCAGAGGGTAAATGGTATCATATTTATTGAATGGCTTAAAGCTAGATATTGTATATTTCCTTGTAAGATTATATAAATGATGGTTAAGGGATGGTCTCCCTTATAAGCCATTGAGTGATGGGCTGAACACCCTCACGAGCGTTTAATAATAAAATTAAACGTTTGCTGGTTTTCACCCTACGAGGTTTCCAGGGTATATTGGTGTTCAATGATGTGATTGATTATTGTGTCCAGATGATGAGGTTGATTCTTTTCTTGTTATGATGTTCATAATGGCAATTATGTGATGACTATATGAGTAATGACATGAATGGATGGTTACATCATATAGTATTAAGTTAATATACTGTAATGAAGGTTGTTAAGGGTTAAGGAGTTTACTATTCTTATTTATAAAATTACACTGTGAACTGTTAAACATTCTATGTAATGATGAGTAACTTGTATAAAAAAAATTAACTCTTTACATTTCCCTTTGAAGTTAATGGTGTAAGTTACACACATGTATTTAAAAATATATTAATAATAATTAAAAAAAAATAGTATGGATAATTTGGTTTATAAATGAAATACACCAATATTTATATTAGTTAAAATAATATTTCAATGCCACACATATAAATAAATCAATTCAAAAATGCAATTTCTTATTATTAAAAATTGATGTGAAATATTAATATCAATATCAATATCAATGAATATATTAAATATTATTTATAAAGGAAAAAATAACACAAAATTTTATAGAATCAAAATTAAAATATAAATTAAGTTAGATTTTTTTTTTTTTTAATTATGAAATCAATTTATATTAATTAATTTTCTAAATTTTAATTTTAAGTTTCATAAAACTTAATAATAAATTAGAATTTTTATCTGAAATTAAAATAGTGAATTGTGGTTCACTGGGTCTTGGATAGATGTGATTGGGTGCTTTATTAAGGCACTCCTTGATGTGAAGTCACTAGTTCAATCCATTCCCCGATCTTGATGATATATTGGACATGATGAAGATGTAGTCCTACCAAACTTATAGAAAAGAAAAAATAATGAATTGTGAAAAATAATATATTAACATAATATTATAAAAAAATGAATAAAAATGTAATAAAATAATGAAGTAGTGCATAAAGAATTAGGACATTAAAAAAAAAGAAAATTACATGACAAAATGACCAACTTTAATCTAAAAAATTAAAATATCTCTAAAAAATTAAAAGTATCTAAACATAAAAAAAATACTGAGGAAATGACCAACTTTAATCTAAAAGTTAAAAGTATCTCTAAAATATTAAAAGTATCTCTTTGTCTTGACAAAATTTAAAAATCATTATTATCAAAATAAGGAAGAGTGAATTTTAAAATTAGGTGAGTTAAAAGAATGTCATTTTTTCCACACTAATAGAATGGAGACATTAATAAGATGAAAGGTGAAAATCTTGACATATGATTTTTTCTAACCATTTATTAATCAAAATTATGATAATCTAGAAATGTTTTTTTTTTTTTTTTTTAATTTTATAAGCACAATGTTTTCTTTTTTAAAGTAACTAAAATTATCTTTTACTATTTAGAAAATCTAAACCACCACCATCCTTCAATACAATTTTACACACTTAACATAATTTTAATTACTATAAAATAAAATTTGAAATATTAAATATTAATAAAAAAAAAGCAATTGTAACAAGTGCAACAGTAATTCATAAACAAAAATTTACTCCTACCTTAAAACATGAATATAACACTTACCCATAAATCAACTCCGAAGCATTGATTTACCAAGGTTTACTTTCCGCATGTATATATGTTCTAAGAGGTTTTATGAAACACGTTACTTGATTTATATTAACTAATAATGTCATTACACTTATCAAATATTTCCCTCACATAGGGCTTCATTGTATAATTTACAACATATCTTACACTCATAACCTTTTTATCCACCTAGCAATAATATATGTGAAGGGTTAAGGTTTGGTTATGCATATAACACATCTCCACATTAATTACTACGATGAATCGTATCGTTGATAATTATTTCAGATAGGACTTTGGAGATTGGAAGTATCTTGCTAAATGATATGTTATCCGGTTGATGGTGCTCCCCGTATGTTCAAATTTAAGGTAAATCTTACCTTCATCCTCATCGCTTTGGAAAACGGACCACTTAATGACACCCACACCGTTAACTGCCCTTGGATCGCGGGGCGTATGATCTATGGATCCAGTTCTTTGGTACCTAATTAGGGTATTGACATTGCCAACCCTAACCGTTTTCTTTCATTTGCTACGATTTTTCAGCAACATTACTCCTCTGCAACCTTGCCGCCTCCATGTTAGCTCAACCATGGTTCAATTCCGTTCGACTTGGGACCTCCATGACCTTCGCAGGTATGATAACTCCTTAAATACCATCTTGAAAGCTTGGCCTTTGACATAGTAGTTTTGGTTACAGAGTTTTTTGCAGTTTTCCATTACTTGAAATAGGTTTTCCCCTTTTTCATGTGATTGACATGCTTTACAGGTACGGCTCTATGGCCTTCGTCTACCAGTTGCACTCATTCAGAAATTCCAATCTATAAGTTGCAAAATTTCTCAGTCATTACCATGTTCTACACCATTATTCTCTCGTAGCATTTAAAAGTTCAATGTTTAATAAAGGTTCTGACCTCTGGCCATATACTTTTTAGGAGTGCAAATCGTAATTGGTGGAAATTTCAACCAGGTAATGCAACATCAGTTCTCTTACCCTTGATTCTTATTCTTATAGATTATTATAATTTGTTTCCACTTCTAGTATTTAAGTTTTGATTTATAGGTGTGTCTCCATGGACTCTTGACAGATGTTACTGTTGTGTTGTCATTCCACAGAATCTTTTCAACCTCAAACTAAATTTACCCTTGCTGCCAACAGGTACCAGTCTTGATTTTGGTCTCATAATCTCGATGTAAAGCCTCTAGGTTTTGGGTTTCTTGGCGATAACGGCGTTACATTTTTGTACATGTCTTGCATTTTAGTTTTCCCCTGTATCTGAGGGTTCCATTGAGTTATTCTCAGAGATATTTTGTAGAGTTTGTAAGGTTTTATCCCTGGATTTTAAATGAGCACTCAACTCTATTTGTAAGGATTAATTACTTTGCAGTAATGTTTAATTTGTTTTAAAACTTCACCATAGCTTTCGGCTTCGAAATTTGAGTTTGTAGTCGAATAGATATTGTCTTTTTTCTTCTATAAAGTTTACTTTAGTGAACGGACTGAACGGACTGCTACATTAAAATGTTTCTGTATTTATTGCAATACTTATATATATCTTGTTTTTCTCGTCACTCTGCTAGGTTCTTACTTCGATCTATTCGAATAGAAGTTATCAATCTAGCCTATATAAAGATAGTATTTTCCTTCTAAAAACTGTTACAGATATTGAGTTTTCATAGTAAGTTAATTTCTTTCAAAGGTTAATACTCTTCTATGATTTTATTATGCATGTTCTTTCCATATTTTTCAAGTGTATGCATATCATTTCTCTTTTATTCTTCTTTACTATTTTCTAGTTTTCTCCCTTAAAACAGGGATGTCTGGACCATCTAGGTTTAGAGTTATTGCCCTTAACTCTATTTTCCATGTTTGGGGATCTAGGGTCTCAGCCCGGGACCCTAAACTAACAGTTCTACTGGTTCTTTTTTCAAATAGATGTTTCTGAAATGTTTAGCCTGGTAACTTATTTACTGTTCACCTACATATTTCTTTGAAAATACAGGTAGCAACTTTATTATACAAATTTATTTCACATTCCACATAAACACATAAAAATTACCATTGTATCATCTGGTCTACTTTACAGGAAATATATATACTACTCTTTTCTATCGCATTCACTATGCAAACAACTTTATTCCCTAATTCTCAAGAAAACATTTTTTGTATAATAAAGAAATTTCCTATCTAAAGAAATATATCAATACCTTAATATTTTTCAGTTCTACTTTACTTATCTTGTTCCGATCTGGCTGATGATATCCTCCCAACAATGAGCTAGGTGATTATGTCCTCGTCTCCCCCCGTGCTCCTCACCGAGCCAAGGAGGTTGACATAAGTTTTCCCACAAGTGACCTCAAGACCCTTGGTCCAGTACTTCTTCTTTTGTAAGAATCGGGAATGATGAGTGCTTTCCATGGGTCTCTACCAGTTCAGGAATTCTCCACTCTCTCCCTCTTATCCTGAGTCATGGAACATAACCCCTTTCCCTCACTAGGATGTACTTCTATCCTTAGAGGAAAAGGTAATTTTCTTAATTGTTTTCTGTTCAACCACTTCTTAGTTCTTGGAATAATTTATCATAAGTCTTTTAACTTTTTATGGAACCACTATTCCATAGTTAAATTTTATTTCAAAAAACATAATTAATTTGTGTTCTTCATATAATCCTTTCTCAAAATAAAAAAATGTTTTAGTCTATTTTAAAATAAACAACATAACAACTAGTTAGCACTTAAGCCAATTGTAACAACTCCCCCCCCTGGAAGTAAACACCGTCTTCGGTTTTTTTTTTCATTCCGGCTCAGAAAAAACAATTCTAGATAAGCCTCACGAACAAATCCTTCATTTTTCCAGGTAGCCTCATCCAAGCTGAAGTGCTTCCACTGCACTTTAACCTGGGTGATGGCTCATTTCTAGAGCATTATTTCTCTCCGATCGAGTATACGCTAAGGTTCGACCAAGAATTTGTTGTCTGTTTCGACATGCATTCAGAAAAACTTGAATAAAATTTTCATAAAATTTGATATTTTAGGATAATATTTTTAAATCTTACTCTAACTGAATGCCCTGCCAGTGAATTAAATTCTTTGGGTCGTGTACATATTGTTTTAGTAAGGATACATGGAACACATTGTGCAACCGAATATGGCTAGGTACCAACTTGGCACAGGAAGTCCACCTTAGTGTGCTCTTCTTCGGTTTAATCCTTACATATACATGATCCTCTACCTCAAACTCTCGATAAGTTATTTTCTTATCTGCATATACCTTCTGTCGGTCTTGATCCGCTTTCAGATTTTGCCTTATCTTTCTCACTTCTAATTCCATCTCGGCCAACATCTTCAGTCCAAGCATCAACTTGGTTTTGGGGCTGCTCCAATTGATGGGAGTATGAAATTGTTGCCCTTACAAAGCTTCAAAGGGGCTCATCTTAAGAGACTCCTGGTCACCATTATTGTAGGCAAATTCTACCAAGTGTAGATATTCTTCCCATTTTGTGGGATGTTGCATCACTTACATACGCAGCATATCCTCCAAGATTTGATTCACCCACTTAGTTTGTCCATCTGTCTGGGGATGATAAGCAGTGTTGAAGTTTATTTGGGTTCCCAATCTCGTAAATAGGGCCTTCCAGAATGCTGAAGTAAACTTTACATCCCGATCTGATATGAAAGTATTTGGAATGCTATGCAATCTAAAAATCTCTCTCATGAAGATGTATGCTATTTTCACAGTTTTGTAAGTTGAATGTACCGGTATGGAGTGTGTTTCTTTACTCAATCTATCGACCACCACCATAATGGATTCATTGTGTCCTTTTTATTTTGGTAATATAGTAATAAATTCTAAGGATATAACTTCTCATTTCCACTTAGGTATTGGTATAGGCTGCAACAATCTAGCTAGATGTTGATGCTCCACCTTAACCTATTGGCACTCTAGGCATTTGGTTAAATATTCTGCAATACTTCTTTGCATACCAAGCAAGAAATAGACCTTTCTAATTTATGCTAGCATTTTCTGGTATCCTGGGTGTCCTAAGTAATTACTGTGGTGATACTCATTCATGATCACCGCCTTTAAACCCATTCGATTTGGAATATATATCTTTTCCCTAAAGGTTAGCATTTAATCTTTGCTAAATCCATAGTTAAAAGGTTTTTATTGCCTTCTAGCTTCCTCTACTTTGTGTCGTAAAAACTGGGATTCAGGATTCTTCTCGGCTTCCTATTTTATTTGATCTAAAAATTTACATTCAATCTGATTATAGAAAAGTTCATAAACACAATGCAGTTTTCTGCTTAAGGAATCCACCATACTGTTTTCTTTACCTTTACATGCTGAATACCAATATCAAAATCACTTAGGAAAACATTCCATCTTGTTTGACGAAAGCATTCCATCTTGTCTGACGAGAGTTTAGATTAGCTTTCTTGAAGTAGCTAGTTAGGCTGCTATGGTCGGTTTTTAACACAAATATCTTTCCTAGCAAGTAGTGCCTCCATACTCGGAGTGCATGCACTACCGCTGTCAGCTCTAAATCATAGGCTGAGTATTGTTGTTCATGCTCTTTTAATTTTCTCGATTCATAGGCAACCACTCTTCCTTCTTGCGATAAAACTGCCCCACCTCCTTCCTTACAAGCATCGGTACAAACCTCAAATTATTTGTTGGGGTCGTCTACCCTCAACACCAAGGTAGTGGTCAACAAATGTTTTAACCTTTTGAAGCTGCTCTCACACTCTTTAGTCGATTTAAATTTTTTTACAATCCTTTGTAAAGAGGTGATTGGAAAGAAAATCTTCGAGAACCCTTCAATGAATCGTCGATAGTATCCAACCAACCCCGTAAAGGATCGGATATCTGCCATAATTTGGGTACTCGCCATTCCATAATCGTCTTATTTTTCTCTGGATCAACTTCTATTCCCTCAACAGAAATAACATGGCCAAGATATTGGATCTCTTCTTTGAAGAAGTCACATTTGCTGAACTTGGCATACATCTGATGTTTTCATAACATATCCAACGATATCCTTAAGTGCTCCTTGTGTTATGACACATTACCAGAATCGCCCTCATTATAGTTTATGTTCTTGTTACTTCGTTGTGAATGGATTCTTTCCACTCTATCATTAGTTTGGTCCCTAGCTTGTTGCTCATTTTCTTCCTATATTTCTCTATCAGGATTGGGTTGTAACACTCCATGATTCTGTTTATAAAAAAGGCTCTTGAGTATACTTTCCTTTTCTTGCATCAGGCGCTCATTATTACTCCTAACCCAAACCATTTCTTCCTGTAACTTCTGCACAGTGCTTAACAGTATAATTTTTTGGTGTTGTTGTTCCTCCAACAGTCTACTAGTCTAATGGCGTTGATCTACACTCAGTTGAATCCACATTTCAGGATTCATTTCTGGATGGGATTTGGGTGTTAGTTCCCCTACATTCTGGAGTGTTTGATGTGTCGATCCCCTCCTCATTTGTTTAAAACTATGTTATTTATTTTTCTATGCATAATTTACACACAACAGTTTATCACGTTAGGTGACCCATTGGGTCCCAGCATATGAATGCTTCTCTGATACCACTTGTAACATACATCAAAACATAAATAAATAAAAAATTACATTTACCCTTTTTAACACTACGATTTAATACATACTTCATGTACACATAATAGAATATACAAGTAAGCTATTACTTGGCACATACCAGAAACTATTGATATGTCGATACCTACGTGGACCTACCCCTTCGTTAATTTCCAGTGCTTATACCTTTTTTGCATCAATGTACGAGTCTCAATGGATCATGACATTTGTCATATCTAACAACTCTGCGATTATTAATATAATTAGAGTGGTTAGTACCACACTGCGTAACTTGAAAATATGTTTCCTGTGGTTTATTAATTGGTATTAAAATCCCATTAGAAGACAAGGATTGATAATAAGAATTTGTTGTACTGTACTTTGCATGGGAGATTGTATCACACGAAAACACCTAGCCTGCATACTATTGTTGGATCTAGGGTTATGAAATCCATGGTTGAGACCTCCATGGTACCCGCTTAGGGTATCGACCACCCCCTTGTAACCCTAACTAACTCCTCATTCACATTTTCTCTCTGTCAATGTCTTCTCTGCAACTCCATTGCAAGCTATACTCCGTCGAGCTACTATCCTTCCTCCTGGAACAACTCTGTGTATTCCGAACAGATATTGCACTTCGCCTTGCAGGTAATTAGTTTTCACCTATTGTGGCAATATGAAACAACACTCTTAAGTTATTTAAGCTTTTCTCGGTTATATTAAACTCGGGTGGCTAGAAGTGTCTCTTTGTCGTTCTTTGGTGTTCATCCTTAAACGAAGTCTGATTTGGTTTAGTGTTGAGATTATCCAGGTTCATGCTCTAGGTTTTCCAGATGTGCGAACTCGATCTCTCCTACTGACAACCAATAGCAGCTGCCTCCAAGATAGGCATGCCTTTTCTTTAAATGTGCTTTTTCCCAGTAATTGTTATTGATACCTGTTCTCGTGTTGACATTAGTCTTAATTTTATTTCTTCTCTCTTTCTAATCCTTTTATGAACTTATGCTGGCACATGCTTCTTTCCATGGACCACAGCGTCTCTACTCCAGTTAAAGACCATTTACTCTTGTCTATCTTGACGCTACATTCCATTTGGAGTTTAAATGTATTTGCGAACTAATTAGCTACGGAATTTCATTTTATTCAGCAGGTAATTCACCCCCTAATTGTATGGACGGGTTCTAGCAGTTTTTCTTGTTAATTACTTGAATTGCTTTGGCTTATACAATAATCCCTATCATTTCACTTATAGGTATTTCAATATATGCTAGAGAGGAGCTTATTTTCTGAAGCTGGACTCGGCATTGTTTTGGTCCTTTGGTGTTTTGATTTTTGAGGGTTTCCAGTATTGAATTTTGTTTAAGGCACCCGATGTCATTTCATGGTTACTTTAACATTTAGGGTTTTCCCCTAAAATAAAATTTTGATATACAGTGATATACTAATATTTAAAATATTTCACCTTCTTTATTGATAGCACTTTCTGCTCGACGTAAGAGGTAGTTACCTCTGTGGTCTGGGTTTAAAATTATGTAACATGTTTGCAAGGAAACGTTATTTAACCTCTGGAGTTCTTGATTAAAAAGCATTGTTTTGTTTTCTAATTTTATTGTGGCTAACTCTCGAGAATGTTTAGAGGTTGAAGGCTATGACATTTTTCCTTTGGTGAATTTATATGTAATTATGAATACGTTGCAGTTCTCTTCTCTAGGGCCCTCCATCTATTATTTCTTGTCTTATAATGCATCTCGTTATTCGAATTGCTCATAACAATACTAGACTATTGTCCATAATGTTTTAAAGTTTGAGTATATTCCATTATTGCTTATATTTTCATAGTAGTTACTATTTCTGGGTTTTTCTCCACACCTATTCTTTTTGGCAATTTGCATGCAGGTATTACATTTCAGCAGTAATTATATCCTTCTTTTCAAGAAAATGAATCTATATTTTTCTGGTATAAGAGAAACATCTTCATTATTTTTTACATTTATAATGACTGTTGTAATATTCCGAAATCGGAAAAGTAGGAATATAGTGAAAAATACTGGAATAGCAGCGTAAAACATCACATAAAAACATGAGGCCAATATGGAGCTTTTCCATTCATCATAACAAAACCCTCAATAAGAGGTGCTGCTACTATATCAAAATGATGGAGACACTGCTACAGTGCAGTTATAGAAGCACTATTATGGAAAATAAGTACACAAAATATAGAGGGCTAATATATTCCATAATAGATAAAAAATGAAGATCTGGGCTCTATACAACCTCAAGAAAGGAACCTAAAAGGGTCTCCTGGAAAAACACCCAAGAATACAATATGAGCTATAGCCCTAGGGATGAAAGTATGCTACAACAAACAACTGAAGAAAAATGGTTGAAGCTAATAATAAAATGAATATGCCCTCCTCCAAAGGATCCTTCGAATGAAAGGCTAGCCCCTTCACTGAAGAAATCACTCCCCAAATCACCTACTGTAAACACCCCTGCAACTCCTCCCTAAAATAATGCAGATCTAGACTAATACTATGCTGTAGGGGATAAACACACTATGGCCTGATACCAAATGTATCAATGATGCTCCAGGTCCTTCTTTACTAGCCTCCCAAGAGAAAGGAACCTTCCTCCAATGAGATCTAGCTCAGAAATCTCCCTAATCAATCCTACACAGCTTTTTCCCTGCAACACAACACAAAACCTCAATAGGAACTGCGATGCACATTAAGACTAAAGCCTTTGCCTGATGTCTGAATTTGGAATGTAGTGAAAAGATCTCCCTAGAGGCTTTTCAAGGAAAAATGTGGGATTCCTAATCAGGAACACCCTGTGGTAAACAACACTGCAATCTTAGCTAAACAACCGAAGAAAGCTATATGTCTAAACAAACCATATATTCAAAAAGATCAAATACCAAAAACATAACATAATATGGTTGCCATCATCTTCCTTATCTATGTAATGAGCTTTCTAACCTTAAACCCCATTCATTTATGACACTCCTTTGATACAAAGAGTCTCCATCTAAAATTGCACTATCCCATAATGAATGCCACTCCTCCATGACAGTGTTGTTGATTTGGTCAAGGTTGACCCATTCTATTTGTTCTAGCCCCTTTTCACACCTAAGGGTGCTCAATTAAGCTACCAATATGTCCTCATTTCACATTGGCATTGATTCTATTCATATTAATGAGATTACAGTTCATGGGTAGTTGGGAATATTACAGTTCTCCCCTCCCAAATATTTTTTGTCCTCAAGCAACTGAAAAGGTGAGTGTTGCAACTCTTCTCCTCCTCCATTGGTGACATCTCCATGTCATAAGCTTCCCTCATAAGCCAAGTGTCTACCAATCCATCCCTCTAGGACATGATCCTCCCAAGTTCTCATGAGATGCAAATGAATCATCCCACTAGGAAGCAATCGATCCAATGAAACAATCATGGTTTGCCCAATGCTCTCCCTGAAACATGTAGCATAATGATCATGGAGAATATCTCTCCCAAAGGGCACATCCAATATTCCCATCCTCCCTCCATTCATCCCCATAAAAATAATAATAGCATCATCAATATATGGGATCAAAACCAAGTATACATGAACAAAAATATGAAAAAATGGAGGTGGGTCATAGTCCCACATGTGGAACCAGTGCAATATATCTCCTGATTGCATCAGATAATGATATTGTAAGTTTTTTCCCCAGCACTTACTTGCTACCATAGCTCTCTCAAAATCTTTGAAAAGGTGAGAAATGTTTGGTGCCTTTGGAGTGCACCCTGAATGGTAGATTATCTAGGCTATACCCTCCTAGGGATTGGCCATGATCAACAATGTTTATGGCTCAAAGTTGGCCATGAAGTTTATATGGAAGAATGCTCCTTCTTGGATAAATGGCATGCATATACATGGTAAATGGGTGAAAATAATTATCAAGTGAAACACTATGCACATATACATGTTCCTTACCATAATCTTTGCTCATACAAATGGAGTGATCCATAGATAGAACCCTCTCATTCCCAAAGTGAAAAGAGGTGGTTGTGATAACTCCCCCAAAGAGTTATGTATCTTCTCCATCTCCACATGATCCATGCATCTTCTCAAATGCTCATATATCTCCTCCTCAAAGCCTTCCCAAGTGTATCCCTCTATGATGGTGTTGTAGGCTCCCATGGAATAAGTGTGGCTGAAGAGAAAATATTTATGTGCTGCTTGTAGCAAATTCTCCTTGAGCTTGGTGTTATGGTCCCGTAATTTAACAGATTGGTAGACCAAATGCACAGGGTAACATGAAACCATTATTTCGAGTCTTAGGACCTAGCCTTCCTGGATTTAGAGAGGGCTCTCTCTATTGTATGCAAAGGATGTGAACTTGTGTGCTTTAAATGGTTGATTTTATGCTAGTTGTGAAGTTTAGGGTTTTGTTTGTTTGGTTGGGCTGGGTAAAATAATCAAGTAGAATAGGTGGAGTGAGAAGTCATCAAATCATTGGGCTATGGAGTCTATGAAAGTCATGGATATCTCAACAATGATTCAAATTGCATCATAGGGAAAATCTAGTGTGGTCAATGGATCTTTTAAGTTTATGTGTGAAGTGAAATGGACATTAAGTTGGGGAAACAAGGTAGGGCAAAGGGTAGTTAAGAATCCTTTTTCATATACCTATAAAAAATAAGGTCTAAAATACTAATAAGCAAAAGATAATAATCATGAGATAGGGCAAACCATTAAATCAATGAAAATACTTAAATAAATAGACATTCAAGATAAACAATTGAGTGAACACAGAAAGCAAGAAAACCTATCTAACTTTAGTGATTTCACCCTGAAAGTTTGAAAACATATAAGATGAAAAATAATTTTAATCAATGAAGAGGGAACTCCTAGACATCATCAATAAAGCTATAAAGAAATTTGAGGCAAACTTATCAAGCATAAACAAAGGGCATGATCAAAACATGGCCTCTTTGGCTAAAACTAAGAAGTAATCCATCAAAGAGAGATTCCACAAACAGAGTTTAGATAGCATCAAGTAAGTATGGATAACCATAAAACATATTTGGAAACTATCTTCTTAAACCATTAATGAAACAAACAAGCTTAGGTGGATCTAAGGAGTAGCTAATAATTCCTTAAACTAACCCAGTAGAGGAAAACATAAAGACAATAGAAACAGGAAGGACTAAGGTGCCTCGAACAACATTTATTAGCCTATACTTTTGAGATCTCTTCCATGACATAGGATAAATAGTAAACAGAAAAAAATGAAAAAATTAGAGACACATCACCATTCACCAAGCTCATGGATCCATGGAAACAGAAGCTTTCATCATCATCAATCCAAAAACAAAATCATTCACAAGCTCCATAACCTGGGTATCTACACAAAAGAAGAACCATGTATTTCCCTCAAAACTCATCAAATGCCAACATTTAAAATGAGTCCTCAATTCTCTATTTAATCAGTAAAGATGAGAAAAACCTAATAAAGTATCTAGAAGCCTACTGGCTAATCACAAATGTCACTATTGTCCTTGAGAGCTTGCAAGGCCCAAAGCACAAAATTTCTAAAACGAAATATATTTTCAGACATTTTTAGCAAAGAAAATGATATTTGAGGTCTAACAAGCCTCCAAAAACTTTCCAAGAATACATTTTTTACTTTCCCTCTGCTAAGGGCACAACACTCTGTTTTAGGAGGAAATTCTATGCTAAGGGCGTAGCATAGGAGGAGGAACATTGGGTCATCTTGCAACAGTGTTGTGAAATCCTTCCCGATGTCGGAAAAGGCTCCCTGATGGCTCGTTGGAAATAAATCGAAGTATAATTTCCAGATCTACCCATGGTTCTCTGATATGACCTCTAAAATATTCAAAAAGTAAAAATTCCAACGCTGGTAAAGGCGCGACACATGTCCTGAAAAGCAGGAAGAAGGGTGAAAATAGGGTGTTTTTTACTGTTTTGGAGGACCAAAACAACTCTAATTGATCTAAAACTTTGTGAGCATGCTATATTTGTGATGAGGATCCAAAAAATGTAAGCCTTTGCTCCTGAATATGCTCTAAAAAAGAACATAGCACCATGTGTGCTACCTCCTTGGCCTCAAAATTAGCAAAAAAAAAAAACTTGTCAAAATTCTCCCAAATTTGGTGGATGAGTGCCTCATGGGTTTTGAGAGACCTGTAGAGAGGCTAGTTCCAATATTACAATCCTGTCTTGGCCTTTTTTTATTTTAGTGCTTGTATTTCCATGAGGGCTTCCTTCAATTTGGCACTAGCAAGTTTGTTTTTCATGGCATAATGTTTGGTCATATTTTTCTGGAGAGCAAGGCCCCTCTTTATCTTCTTGAAGTTCTTGTGTTCATTCTTGTAGTACTGAATGATATATTGTTCCATCTGAAAATCCCTCTCCCACTCCATTATTTGGGCATATTTACTTTGGAGTAGTGGTCTAGTGACCATCTCCTCATCTTCATTATCACTATCTACGTCAATGAATTGTGACTTTTGAGTGGTTTACTTGCCTCCCTTACTTTTCTTATCCTTTTTCATCTTATATTTTCCCTTGTCAAGAATTTGAACTGATGTAGATGGCAAGGTCCGTTGCCTTTTGGAGGCAACAAGCACCTGCCTTGATCCTCTTTGATATGTGGGAGGGAGAAAATAAAATTTGTTTACTATAATTATCTTACCATGACTGATTTCTTGAGAGGTACTTTCATTTTCCTTCATGCTAACATCACTGTCATGAACTTGACCACTATCGTTAATCTCTTGACTAATTTTTGGGTTCATAGTGTCACTGTTGTCATTATTTTTAGGGCTATCAGTCATCATGGTGTCTTCATTATCCTCCTCTGTGTTTACAACATTATCATTGCCATCATCATGTTCGGTGTTGTCACTGTTAGAGGTGTCTTTGTCAGTGTCTTCATTACTGTTTTGAGCATTTTCATGATGACCATCCTCTTCCATATCTTCTGCATTGATATTTTGTTCTAAATTGCCCTCTTCATAATTGTCATTGTTTGCCCACTACCTTTGTCTTCATCTTCTGCCTCTGTCTCTTCTTCTAATTCTATCTTTTCATCATCTGTCCCTTCTCCATTTTTCTCTTCTTCATTGCTTGCATCTGCCTCTTTTTCATTTGTCTCTTCCTCACTATTTGGCTCACTACCTTCTTCTTCTTCTTCACTGTTATACTCATTTCCTTTTTCCTCAAAATAGGTCTCTGTCTTTTCATCATTGTCATTTTCTGTGGGGTCGCTGCTAGAGGTACCTTCATCAGTTTCTTCATTGTCCTCAAACTCTTTGCTGTCCCCTGTAATTTCCTCATTGCTTTTATTTTGATCAATGTCATCCCCTTCTATATCTCCTACCTTGTCATCTTCTTCTTCATTGCTTGCATATATTTCTTCTTCACTATTGGGCCCACTGCCTCTGTCTTCAAACTCTGCCTCTTCATTATTTGCTGCTTCATTATCTTCTTGTTCTAAAATGTTCTCTTTGTCACTGTCATTTCTTCCTCACTGTCCTTTGTTTCTTCTTCATCATTACCACTTTCTTCATTTTCATTTTCCTCTCCCTCATCACTTATTTCTTCCTCTTGACTGTTATTTTCTTTTTAGCTGCCATTTTCCCCTTTGTCACTATTTTCCTTTTGTTCTTCATCACCTTCTTCTTGTTCTAATGCTTTAGGAGAAGGTGAATGAGGGAAGTTCTCTTGGGGAGAGGATTCACGTGTGGATGAGGAATCATGGTTATTATGGGTTGACGGAGGAATTGAGGAAGGTGGATGAGATGATGAGGGTAAAATGTATAGAGGAAGAGGCTGTGGATTTGTGAGAACATCATGGGCGATGAATACTTCCCATGGGATACCCTGTTTCTATAATTGATGCAACAAAATCATCTTGATAAGAGAATGGTGGAAAATACTCTGCATTTGTCGTGAAGGAGGCCTCTTTTGCACAACGTATGCCATCTTATCAATACTTCTATAAAGGTAATAAGGAAAATGCAGTAGCTTGGCCCTAGTGAAATTCATGAGCAGTCTTATATGATAGGAATAGAGCCTAGAAAAAATACCCTCATAGGTGAAGTATTTTATGATGACTTTCATTAAAGGGGAATATCTTTCCAACGGATGGGAAAAGGGAAAAATCGTCTTGCAGTCAACTTGGTATCTTGGTTTCAAGAAAGGATAGTAATGGCTTAAGTCCAAATTCACCTGTTTGAACCATTTTTCTCCCATGAAAGGTATCCTAGTGGCCATAGCAATTGTATTGATGGACAGCTCAAAATTTACCCTAGTTAGGTGTACTTGGTGGTTATGGAGGTTTAGGATGAAAAGTTTGGTCAATTCAGGGTGAATTTTGACTCTTTGCAATTTTTCACATAAATCAAAACATCCTACCTCTTAGAAATATGCAACTATGGTAGGGGAGGCTATCAACTCCTTGGTGCTTAAAGGCTCAAACTTGTTTGCTCTCCCACCCTTTCTCTGTGGTCCCCTAGACCTTTGGCCTCCCTTTCCACTGTCAACACTCCCTTCTCTAGGCATTTTATCCTTACTCTTGCTTTGAAATCAAAACCATGAAGCTTCTTGTAAAATGATATGAAGATTGTGAGTGGGATGGTGAGGAGACAGTAGCGTCAAGGCTTGGTAGTGTGGAGGCTAGTTGTGCAAATGGAGATGTTATTTGGTAGAAGAGCCACTTCTTATCATGGAGACCAAACTTATTTCTTCCTCTAGGGTTTCTCTTTTCTTCACATTTCTTGTTAAGTTTGATCTTTAAAATAGCATGAGAGAGGGTAGAAAATCTAAATACCTCTTATAGAAATTTTAGGACGTGCTAAGCAAGAATTTGGAGGGGTCTTGAGAAAATTTGAAGGTTGCAATGGCTTAAAAAACTTCCTGGTTGAACGCGCAGCACAGCAGCGTAGCGCTCGGGCGGAGCTAGACAAGTTGCCAGGCTTCTCTTGGGAAGTGTCTGAATGCACCAACACGTAGTGCGGTAGAGTCTGAACGCTATCAGGCCAGCCTGAACGGACCTGAGCGTAGCACAGGTCAAGCTGCAGCCTTCTACAGTATTGTTGGGTTAGGACTGAATGATGTCGGGCGGTCCTGCATGAAGAAAGGGTAATGTTGAACACGCCCTATGCGTAGCGTCCAGGCGAGTCGGTCGGGCGGTCCTGCATCCAGTAAACGCGTAGCGCACTGCTACAGGAGCAAAACGCCCAGTTGAATTTTACAAAGAGAGCACCCACAGGCGCATAACACACATTTTTAGGAGCATAGCACAGGGCTTCTCCTGCCCAAAACTTGCCAGAAACCCTGATTTTTCACTTGAAAGCTTTTCTCTCCTCTTTTGCATATGACAAACGAGTTTGAGTGATAGAAATAGGATTTTTATACCATTGGAAAAAATAATTAAAAAACAAAACCCAATTTTGCTAATGTTTTCTTTTGACCTTTTTATCCTTTTACTAATATTTCCTTTACCTTTATGCAAGAGGTGATTTAAGCATAAAAATGATCCTTTGGTGGGTGATTTTGAAAATATAACTTTCTTCCCCCTCTTATTGCTTTTGACAATGACATGTATATTTTGTCCAAGACTATAAATCATGCCGACCATATCTTCTTTTGGCCACTTCTGTGTTGCTCATGCAGGTGCCCTCACATAAATTAATTTTGTTTTCTTGGTCATTTTTGGAATCTTGATAACTTTAGTCACTCAACAACAAACTAGTGATTTGCTTGGTGTTCTATTTTTACACTTAACCTCCTTTCCTTCTTTTGACCATTTTTGAAGACATTTGACTCCACTTGAAAACTTAGGTTACCTCACACTGATATTCTTTACAATTTCTCCCTTTGGTGCAATGAAACAATGTTGCATTAACAAGCCATGTAAGTCATCCTCTGATATCATTTTTCAATTCCTGCCTGCTGTCATCAACAAGGTCTCTCACCTTCATTTGTTGTTTCAATAAATCTTCAATTTATGCTCAGTGGCACTGATGTACCTCTGTCCTTGTGACCCTTTGCATGGACTCCTTACTAGGTAACACCTGTTTTGCCAATCAGTCATAAAACCCTGATTTTCTTTGTTCATAGGTCTACTGCCTCTCCTTTGCTGTGAATGTCCTTTGTGATGATTTAGCCTCTTTCCTTACCTATTTTTCTACCGATGGCCCTCTCATTCATTCCTGCAAAAATTATTTAAGATGGGTAACTTTCTTTTTGTAGAAGTTGTGCTTTTGATGAAGGAGGCCTTCCTTGGAAGATTTTCTGATCCATTTGTACAATCACATGCTAACCTTCTTCCTCTTTGATTGTAGCTTCTTGGCACAGGAAAAACAAATATTTAGAACATCAAAACAATCCTATGACTTGTGAAACCCTAGGTGACCTTGTGGGAGGCCTTTTGGACTTGTCCTTTGGCTGAAAACTTGACTTAGGGTTTTTACGTGTAAAATAGAGTTTTGACAAACCATATGCATTGCAAACCTAAAAACTTATGACTTTGATTTATCTAAAGAGCCTAGAAAGGTAGCTTAAAACCACCAATTCTTCAAGCATTTGGTGAATAGGTGAAAATGTTAGGATAATTGGCAATCTAAGGTGTAAGTAGAAGGGTTAGGCAAGTCAAAACATAGTGGTAGGGTCAGAGGTGGAAAACATAGTGAGAATGTGTGGCATGAGTCCATGATTTGGTCTTCTGGGAGTGATAGGCTGGCCATGACTTGATAGAGTACTAAAATAGTGAAAAATTTATCCTGAGGATAATGAAGGCAATGAGATTTCTCGAACTCACAATATTCATGAATTGTTTTTCTAGAAATCTGGGATGGTCATTTAGTCATCTATTGAAAGAAAAAAATTATTAATGACTAACAGTGGCTCCACTTGGGAAGAGAAGCTCCTTTTCAGGAGGTGTCCAGAACATCAGATCTCTTGGTTTTATGAAGACCAGTGCCTCATCCATTGGGCATACTTTTCTTCTTTTATTTTGTTGATGCTTTCTTAAAGTTGTGATCTTAATAATCTGAAAAACATGATTACTCCAACTTCATCTCCACCTACCCATCTTATTTGGCCTAGCATTTTTCCTTCCTTGGGTGCACTTGGACTGGAAATCCCTTGAAATTTTCTTCTTTTGAAAGAAAAACAAACTATCTACTTCTACTCTTATTACTTCCAAGAGTTCATATTATGTTAATGAACTATTTTTATTCTCTACCTAGACTACCTGACTATCAAGATTGAACTTATGATAGACTTCATTCTCTAAGCTACAGACATGAAATTGAAAGCATGGTTTAAATCAGGATTAGGCAATCTGACTTACCATGGGTTGTGGCATTAGAACAAGTTGCACACAAACATTATTTTTGTTCAGAAAAACCTATAAAAATAAGGGTAGTGATATGTCATTTGGTATGCATCCCCATCTTCCTCTTTGGTTCAATTCTGAGCATGTGGAACTAGTATCTTTCATTCCTAATCTATCCTTTTTGACAAGTCAAGTTTGAATGATTTGACAAGCTCTCTTTCACTAACTTATCAACACAAAATTAAAGCATGTTCATCCATTATTAGGCTAGATGATTGAACAAGATCTTCTTTTTGAACAAGTAGTGCCATTTAGGCTTGCACACTTTCAGTACTACTATTCTTTGGGTATGGGGTTGTACCTCTTTTCAAATCTGCCATCTTTTTCTTTCTTTCTTTTTTTTTGTATTTTTTGTTTTTTGTGATTTTTCTCATGCAATTTTATGTACAATGAATGAAAATTTGAAACTAGGACTCTTGACCAAAATAGTGTTTGAGCATCCTACCATTGACAGGACCTCCAAATAATTGTTCTCCATTAAATCCTTGTAAAAAGAAAGCATTATGACCCATAACTGACTAAATGAGATAATTAACTTTCTACAAATTCTCAAATTTACCATGTTTACCTTTGTCCTCTCTCCTGGAATCCCATTTCGGTACTGTGTCTCCAATGTGGAAGTTGTTGGCTTTAGTTCTTCTGTCAAATATTTTCTTTATGTTTTCTTGCACTACTTTATTCTTGTTATAAACTTCTTCTCTTGTCTGCTACAAATGAATGGTTTGGTTCAGCCTCCTTTGCATATCATTTTCTTCTGTTTGCTCTTGGAGAAGCTTTATCACCGGAACTCCCAAGGATGTTGGGAAAATGGAATCCATGCCATACACTAGTTGATAGGAAGACATATCGATTGATTTATTGGTGGTTAGTCTATCAGCCCATATTTCATGTACTAGATTTCCATGCCATGCTTTTTTATTATATTCCAAAAGCTTCTTGATGATATTGACCAAGCTTTTGTTAGAGGATTCAGCTAGTACATTACCTTGAGGGTAATAAACTGTGGAATGTCCTAGTATGATGTGATATTTATAACAAAATTCAACCATTATTTTGGAATTAAAGGTAACAACATTATCTGTGATGATATTTTTGGAGCACCCAAATCTAGACAAGATGTTTGTCTCAAGGAATTTGATAATGATTGAATCGGTGGCATTCCTAGAGGGGATGGCTTCTATCCACTTGGTAAAATAATTAGTAGTAGTGAGGATCCACTTATGTTGGGCAGATGAGGTGGGGTGAATCTCACCAATTAATTCTAAACCCCATTGTTGAAAGGGAGCTTCAACAGTAATGGGATGCAAAGGCAAAGGTAAGAGTTTTCTCTTGCCATAAAACGTTTGGCACTTATGGCAAGTCATGACCAATTTGTGGGTGTCAGGGAAAAGGGTGGGCCAATAGTAGCCAACTCTAAGGATCTTGTTGGTTGTGATTTTCCAGTAAATATGGCCCCCAAACTCTCCCTCATGCAATCCATGCATGATCTTACCTGCATCATCCTCAAGCAAACACTTAAGCAACATACCAGTAGGATTTTTCCAATATAATATTCCATCTAAAATGCATAATTTTAGAGCTTTTTGTTTCAAGAATCTAGCTTTTGTCTTTGATAATTTAGGAGGAGCATTGAGATAGAAAAGAACATATAGGATATCAGCATACCAAGATGAACATAGAAATAATTCTTCAACATGTGGAGTTGTGCATTCTTCTTGTTCTTCTAAAACATCAACCATATTCATATCTAATGCTTTGAAATTTGATTCAGCCATAAGTTTTGCAAGTCCTTGTCCTTTAACCAGTTTAGAGGGTCTAATTTCTAAGTCATGTTATAAGATAATAGCAATCCATTTACCCCTTTTACCATTAGGGTCCTGATTTAGAATATATTTGACAACAGTGTGTGGAACAAAAGAAATGATATGGGAATGTAAGATATAAACTCTAAAGTCTTTTAATGCCTTAATCAAGGCAAAGGATTGTTTCTCCATGATGTTGTACTTTAGAGGAGCATATCTAAGGGCTTTGCTGAAGAAGACTATGGGATGTTCTTGCCCCATTATGTTCTTTTGTAACAATACTACAGCCACGGTATGTTCATATGCAAATGAGAAAATATAGAAGTCTTTGGTAAAATCAGGACTAATTAGAACTGGTGTTTGGGTGAGTGTTTTCTTAACCAGTTCAAAATATTTTTTAGCTTCCAAATTCCACTTAACTCCTATCTCATTTTTTAGCATGTTGTTAATATTCCTTAAGAGTTCAGCAATGTTGGGGATGAACCTCCTTAAGAAGTTTATTTTCCCAATGAAGGAATGCAATTCCTTAATGTTTCTAGGATGGCTGATTTGCAACATGCCTTCAATCCTTTTGGGGTCTATTTTGATTCCCTCTTCGGAGATGATGTGGCCTAGGACTTTTCCTTCCTATAGACCAAACAGTGTTTTCTTAGGGTTCAAAGATAGGCCATATTTCATACACTTTTCAAAAACTTTTCTAAAGTGGACTAAGTGTTATTCATTGGTCTTAGAGTAAATAATGATGTCATCAAGGTAAATGACTATGAAGTAGCCTATGTATTCTGAAAAATATATGTCCATGGCCCTTTGGAAAGTGGCCCCCGCATTCATCAACCCAAATGGCATTTTGACATACATGAATGTACCCCAAGGTGTGGTGAAAGAAGTTTCGTTCTGATCACTTGGGAATACTAGCACTTGGTTGTAACCAGAAAAACCATCAAGTAGTGAGATTCTCTTAGAGCTAACTACCTTTTGAAGTATGTGATAAGGGGTAATTATCTTTCAATGAAGACCGGTTTAGATTTCTAAAGTCAATGCAAAGTCTAATCTCCCTGATTTTCTTCCTAACTGACACAAGGTTGGAAACCCACTCCGAGTTCAACTAAAGGTAGTAAAAAAGGGTTTATTCTCCTTAAATTTTGTTTGAAATGTTTCTGACTTTCCTTGAGAGGTATTTTATGTTGAATAATGCTTGTGTCATATGATTTCAAATCTTGATATCCCCATGCAAACACATCTTTAAACTACTTAAAAAGCTCAATATACTTATGTTTATGTGAGGAGGAAGGGTCTTGGAGAGTTTAATCATTTTGGGTTCCTTTATGATTCCTATGTTGCACTCCTCAACATCAGTCTCAGTATATTTTATCTTTGGTTTTTTAGCCACATCATTAAAGTCAAACAGCTCTTCTAATGGTGCAAGGCCTCTTGGTAATGTGTCATTTTTACATTGTAAGACCTCCAAGTCCTTTTGGTCTAGATATTCAAAGATTTCATCCTCATAAGGATGTGTAAGAAGGTTTATATCAGCAAAAAAGGACATCTCTGTTTCATGATCTTGTTCTTTATAAAAAACATCTTTCTCATGGTCTAAGCTAGATTTTGTCAATGTAAATTCATTCATAGATGGTAGAAAATCATCAACTTGTTTATCACCCTCAAAAACTCGCTAATGGTTAATGTTTTCAGGAACTGTAGGACGGTGTTTGAATTTTACAGTGTATTGTTCAATTGCATCTGGTATTTGGCAATTGCTGGCAGCGAAGGCAAGATCATTGGCAAGACTATTTTGGGCTCTAGGAATGTGAATGAGCTCATATTTCTCAAAAGTTTTGTGGATGTCTAGGGCAACATTTTTGTACTCCCTTAATCTTTGATTTTTAGCTGAGTAATCACCTTTAATTTGTTTAATGACAAGTTCTGAATCTCGTTGGACAGATATTTTCTTAGCTCCTAAGTCTTTAAGCAAGTGCAAACCAAGGAGGAGAGCCTCATACTCTGGAATGCTATTAATGCACTGAAAGTTTAGTTTGTATGAATGGCCCTAATTTGTGTTATGTATCCAAACACTAGATCCTGATCTGGCCTTGCCACAAGAGCCATCAAAGCTTATGTTCCAAAGTGTTTCTAGTTCATATTTGTCACTGTGTTGTTGTTCAGGGTTGCTAGAGTTCTGGTTGTCATGTTCCTCATTTGAGGGTGAGTGTGAATGTTTTGGAGAGCCTAGATCTTTCTCATTTTATTTCACCTATTTACCAATGCCATTTTCATTATATAAGATGAAAGAGTCAAAATATAAATGAATGGAATAAACATGGGTGTTGTTTGGCCTATCTAGGCTACTTACCATATATTTCATGTGAGATTCTCGGTATAATCTCCTAGTTTAATTGAAGACAAGGATAGTATCATATGACATGTCCATTTGGAGGTTGCCTTGAAGTTTGGCTCCCCATGATCTAAACAAAAGCATGCCATACTTCGGGGAATATCAACAACAACTATGTCCATGACCAGACTCTTAGCAGGTATTTGTGCTAGATTGACACAAAGATCCTTAATTAGGCCCAAAAACTTGACTCTACTCGAATTGAAAGAGTATAAGTATTTGTAAGGTTTGGTTATTTCTAGGCCTAACCTGTCCATCACTACCTTAGGCATGAGGTTGTGCGAGGCACCAGAAACTAGCATAACATTGTGTAATATTTTGTCATGTATGTTTAGGCTAACATAGAAAGGAGGGACAACTCCTTCATGGTATTTTCCCTCAACTTCGGGACTAAAAAACACTTCTGGTTTGTCATCAGTCAAGTTTAGAGTGTCTGTATCATTCCCTATGTTCAAAACTTTCAAAACTTGGGACCTGTACAGGTCTTGAGTCACTAATTCAGTGAGAGGTATGGTTATCTTGATTTTAGCAATCTCTCCTTCAAAACTGAAAGGCACTTGGGTTTTAGGCATATTCACATCAGTTTTACCAGTCATAAATTTTTCTACATTTTTAATTTACTGATTCTAATTTGGGGCTTTGGAAAAAAGTGCTTTCTCAGGGCCACTAGTAGAGGTAGTAGGGAAGCTTGTGTCACCACTTGGTTGGCTAGTTTTATCTCTGTTTGGATCAGTTTTCTTAGGCATGGTGTTGGTGTTGTCTGCTCTCCTTTTAGGAATATTTTCAGGGGTTTTCCTAACAACAATGTCTATTTGGTTTTTCTTCGGGGCATCTTGGTTCTTTTTTCTCCTAAGGTCATATTTCCTATGGACTTATATTATTTCATTTTCAAATCACAATCTATAGTCTTTAGAATCCTCATAGTTAGTTTCAGTTTGATTTGGGGAAAATAATTCTTGTTCTTCTTTTGTGAGAAAAACATTATCTTCAATATCTGAACCTATTAAGTTTACATGGCCTTCTTCAGGTTCTACATTCTCTCTTCCCTCTTCATCAAGATAATAGTATTGTAAAGGAGGCCTAATTTGTTGGTCATTTTCTCGTGGCCTATATCTGGGAGGGTCTCTTCTGAAGTTTTGAGTTCTATTTCTGTTTTGGGGATTTGGTTGATTTTCCCTAGGAGGTGCTCTTTAATTTAAGTTTATCCTCTCCATCATTCTCTCCATGGTTCTAACTAGGCTGTCTATCTTGGCATCAGAAGAAGAGGTTGAGGCTACGGTTTCATCTTTGTAAGTGACTCTTTTTTCTGACCTCATTCTAGCTCTCTTTTCAATTAAGTTGGATTCTGCACTAATACTACCCCTTGCATTTATTCTAAAGTGGTGGGGTCCCTCTCTCTTAATTGGTATGCCATGTCTGGATCAAAGCCTTCAGGAAATTTCACTAGTGCTAGGCCTTGTGGGGGTTTCATATGAGGGGGGAGGGCATTGTAGACACTGTTAAACCTGGTGCAATAATCTTGCACACTTTCCCCTGCATTCCTCTTAAGATTGTTATATTTAGAAAGTATTTGGAGGGGTTTTTTCTTGATTTCCCACTTGTTTATGAAAGATTGGTAGAGGGAAGGAGGTCATGTATGGTGTTAGGATCTAAGCCTTTAAACCATTAGATTCTCCTCCTAGGCTTTGTGCAAAGATCCTCATTTTAATGGTTTCCTCTTCCAATTACATATAGTTAAAGGCATCATTTATCCTATCTACATGTTGTTGGGCAGTGATGGATTCAGCTCCGATGAAGTGGGGAATTATGGATTGGTATTCATTTGGTAAGGGTACCAAAGGTTGCAATAAAACCAGGGGGGCATACCAAGTTGCCATGATGGGAGCTAATGGAGGATTTACAAGAGGAGGGTTTGTGAAAGGGGGTGTAGGATGAAGTGGAGTGGTTTGCACAGTGGTGGTATGGATGGGTGTGGTGGAAGTACTTGGACCGAAAAACTAATTCTGAGAATATTTGGTATGGAAAGAGCTGAAATGATGGAGAAGCTAAAAGTCAGGTGGTGTGGAAGGAGAGGCTTATCTACTAGAACTCTGCTGCAAAACTATGGGCTCAAGGTCAGTCTCATCAATATCAGTTTGTGACTTGGTTCTAAAGAGGTTCTTTGTATGGTGCAAGTCATACTAGGGATCTTGAAAAGCTGTAAGGTGTTTAGGGACTGAGCTTGCTCTATGAATGGTCCTAATAGTAGTCAAGTTTCCAGATCTAGAAGTTTTCCACAAAATATTTTCTGCGTCATCAACTATGGTAGGAGGATTTGGGTTCGGATGAGATCTGGTACTGATCCTTTGTCAAGCTAGATTTCACACTCAAAATGTAGAGAGGCTAAAATTTTAGGACTGTTTTCGGAAGGCTAGCCTCTCTTAATGTTTGCTAAAATCTCACAGTGTAGAACTAGGCTTATAATCTTTTGAGGGCTGATTTGATACAATCCTAGGGAGTCTAAATGAGAACTAGTGAAGTAATAGGCCTACTGGAGGCTAGTGGAGTCGCCAGGTGGATATTTTTGTTGTTTTAAGGATGTATGTTTATGTTCCACCACCAATAACTGACAATAAACCAATCTAAGGTTTTTTTTGGTTTTCTGAGTTTCCTTTATGTAGCCCTAAGGTTTGTGAGAGTGTCCTATAGCTGACTCATAATTTTGCTAGGATGATGAAACAACCAGATTCTACTCTTGGCTATTAGTTGATTTCCTAAGCTTAATTGAGGGTTTAAATGAGTCTATAAGATTTTTTAGGCTACTATGTACTCAGTCCCACCGTGATCACTAGAATTTTAGTGTGGCAATGAGGTGGTAATGAACCACCGAGTACATAATGTTTCAGCTTGTGACTTACTCAAAAGGTCCCACCGTGATCGCCGGAATGTTAGTCAATGAGGTGGAGAGGAATCACTAGATACTACTTGACAAGGGATTTCTAAAGTTTTTAAGGATGTCTAGGCTGTTAACTTACTCAGAAGGTCCCACCGTGATCGCCAGAATGTTAGGGTCCAGTGATTTAGCAGATTGGTAGACCAAATGCATAGGGTAACATGAAACCAGTCTTTGGAGTTCTAGGACCTAGCCTTCCTAGACTCAGAGAGGGCTCTCTTTATTGTATGCAAAGGATGTGAACTTTTTTGATTTAGACGGTTGATTTTAGGCTAGTTGTGAAGTTTAGGGTTTTGTTTGTTTGGTTGGGTTGAGTAAAATGATCAAGTAGAATAGGTGGAGTGAGAGGTCATCAAATCATTGGGCTATGGAGTCTATGAAAGTAATATATATCTCAACAATGAGTCATAGTTCATCACAAGGAAAATCTAGTGTGGTCAATGGATCTTTTAAGGTTATGTGTGAAGTGAAATGGACATTAAGTTGGGGAAACAAGGTAGGGAAAAGGGTAGTTAAGAATGTTAGGTCTGTATATTACTAGTATAGTCCCTTATTGTTGTTAGTGTAACCCCCTTATTATTATTATTATTGTACCCTTGTAAACCCCATATTGTTATTATTGTACCCTTAAATTATTATTGTTAGGTCGACTAGGAATACATTTTGGCCCCATGGACTCCTATATATAGAAAGGAGGTTTTGTAATTTGAATCATCCAAGAATTGTTCATTCATGTAATGTATTTGAGGTTGCCCCTTCGAAGTGGATTATTTATAAGCATTGATATCCCTTTTATTCTCTTTTTGGAGCTGATTTCACAACATTTTGTATCAGAGCTTTGAGATTCTAGGGTTTCGCTGCTCCAAACAGGTCATCGTGGAATTTTCACTATAAGTTTTTTTCTACGAAGGTTCAGAATCTGAAATTTTTAGAGTGCAAAGAAAAAATCGTGAGGAACATTGTCAAAATATTTTAGAGTTTGGTTCGCAATATTTTCGAAGATATGATCTATGCAAGTTAGGTTGTTTTGCAGGCTCCTGAATTTAACCTAAATAGGTCATCATGGTATTTTCATAATAAATTTTTTTATACGAAGTTTCAGAAGCTGAAATTGTTAGAGTGAGAAGCTGCAACCCTGAGGAACATTGTCGCAAAATTTCAGATATTGGTTGGAAATATTTTCAGAGATATGATCTATGGAAGTTAGTGCTTTTTGAGGCTTCTGAATTTCATCTCAAAGAGGTGAATGTGAGAAATTATTCATAGATCTCTCTCTAAGCATCATATTGGAATGTTGTAAAAATGGCCACAATTACATAGACTGTATTTTTTTTTCTATCAATTTTAGAGATGAAGGAGGAAATAGTGACACATGGCAAGTCGTACAAGTTCGCACTGTTGAACTAGTCCAAAATTGGGTCATTGTGGGAGATTGGACATAACTTTGCCTTGAAGAATCCAAATCAGATTAGACCTATGGCATTTGAAAGAAGCTTCAGAGGGCTACTACAAGGCTGAATTTCATATATTGAGGATCCAATTTCAATATCGATCTCCTCAAAAGCAAGTAAAAGGTGTGTATTTTTTTTCCAAATTGCATAAGTCTTGTTTGAAGAATCAAGTTGAATTGATTCCAAGGGCATATTGTAGAATAGATATCAGTATTGGATTCTAAAATGGCCCCTAAAAAGAATTCAACACCCATTAAGCCTTTAGAAAGCTCTTCTATGACCCATGAAGATGAAGAATGGAAACATGACATATCAAAATTACAAGAGCAAGTGCAACAAATTTCTCTCTCGCAAAGAGCAACAAAAAATGACATGGAAGTTTTGAAGAAAGGCATGGAAACTAAGATGGATGGTTTGAAGAAAGACATGGAATCTAAGATGGATGGATTGAAGAATGGCATGGAATCTAAGATAGATGGCATGGAAGCTGGCATAGAATCTAAGATGGATGACATGGAAGCTAAGATCGATGAGAAAATGGAAAACATGAAGAATGATCTAAAAGCAAACATGGAAGGTTTGACAAAGTTGATACAAGAAATGTTTCCTAATGGTGAAAAGATAGCAGAGGAAACTCATGACGAGAATAAAATAAATGTTTATCGTGATTTCATAAAATCTAATGTTGGTAGGAAGAACCACCATATTCCAAAAATGGATATGAGGAAGTTTGATAGAAAGGATCCTGTAACATGGATACTACAGACGGAGCAATATTTTGATCTCCATAATGCACAAAACACAAAAAAGGTACGCATTTCAACTTTACATCTAGAAGAAAATACATTTGTATGGTATCTATGGATTTTCTCCCCTATGTACCTCTACAATCTATTCAGAAAGTAAAATTTCCAAGGCTGGTAAAGGTGCAACACATGTCCTGAAAAGCAGGTAGAATGGTGAAAAATAGGGTGTTTTTGACCCTTTTGGATGACCAAAACAGCTTCAATTGATCTGAAAATTTGTGAGCATGCTATATTTGTGATGAAGATACAAAAAATGTAAGCCTTTCCTCCTGAATATGCTCTGAAAAAAAGCGTAGCACCATGTCTGCTACCCCCTTGGCCTCAAAATTAGCAAAAAACAAAAACTTGTCAAAATTCTCCCAAATTTGGTGGATGAGTGCCTCATGGGTTTTGGGAGACCTATAGAGAGGCTAGTGCCAAGATTCCAAGACTATCTTGGCCTTGTTCTTCTTTTAGTGCTTTAATTTCCATGAGGGCTTCCTTCAGTTTGGCACTAGCAAATTTGTTTTTCATGGCATAATGTTTGGTCATCTTTTTCTAGAGATCAAGGCCCCTATTTATCTTCTTGAAGTGATTGTGTTCATTCTTGTAGTACTGAATGATATATTGTGCCATCTCAAAATCCCTCTCCCACTCCTTGATTTTGGCATAATTAATTTGGATTAGTAGTCTAGTGACCATCTCCTCACCATCTCCTCATCTTCATTACCACTATCTAGCTCAATGAATTGTGGCTTTTGAGTGGTTTGCTTGCCTCCCTTAATTTGCTTATCCTTTTTCATATTCTCTTTGCCTTTGTCAAGCCTTTGAACTGATTTATATGGCAAGGTACCCTGCCTTTTCGCGGCAGCAAACACTTGCCTTGATCCTCTTTGATATGTGAGAAAGAGAAAATCAATTTTTTTTACCAGAATGCTCTTACCATGATTGACCTCTTGAGAGGTACTTTCATTTCCTTCATGCTAACATCACTATCATGACCTTGATTAATATCATCAATCTCTTGATTTCTTTTTGTGTTGATAGTGTCACTGCTGTCATTATTTTTAGGGCTATCAGTCATCATGGTGTCTTCATTATCCTCCTCTGTGTTTGCAACATTATCATTGTCATCATCATGTTCTGTGTTGTCACTGAGAGGTGTCTTTGTGAGTGTCTTCATTAATATTTTGAGCATTTTCGTCATTACCATCCACTTCCATATCTTCTGCACTGATATTTTGTTCTAAACTGTCCTCTTCATGATTTTCATTGTTTTTCCCACTGCCTTTGTCTTCATCTTCTGCCTCTTTCTCTTCTTCTAATTTTGTTTTTTCATCATCTGTCCCTTCTTCATTTGTCTCTTCTTCATTTCTTGCATCTGCCTATTTTTCCTCTGTTTCTTCCTCGCTATTTTTCTCACTTCCTTCTTCTTCTTCACTGTTCTGCTAATTTCCTTTGTCCTCAAAATCTGCCTCTATCTTTTCATCATTGTAAATTTTTGTGGGGTCACTACTAGAGGTACCTTCATCAGTTTCTTCATTGTCCTCAAAATCTTTGCTGTCCCCTGTAATGTCCTCATTGCTTTTATTTTGATCACTGTCATCCCCTTGTATATCTCCTGCCTTGTCATCTTCTTCTTCGTTGCTTGCATCTGTTTCTTCTTCACCATTGGGCTCACTGCCTCTGTCTTCAAAATCTGCCTATTCATTATCTATCTCTTCTTTATCTTCTTGTTCTATACTGTCCTCTTTTTCACAGTAATTTTCTTCCTCACTTTCCTTTGTTTCTTCTTCATCATTACTACTTTCTTCATTTTAATTTTCCTCTCCCTCATCACTTGTTTCTTCCTCTTGACTGTTATTTTCTTCTCGGTTGTCATTTTACCCTTTGTCATTATTTTCATCTTGTTCTTCATCACCTTCTTCTTGTTCTGATGCTTTAGGAGAAGGTGAAGGAGGGAAGTTCTCTTGGGGAGAGGATTCATGTGTGGATGAGGAATCATGGTCAGTGGGGGTTGATGGAGGAATTGAGGAAGGTGGATGAGATGATGAGGGTAAAATTTGCAGAGGAAGAGGGTGTGGATTTGTGAAAACATCATGGGCAATGAATACTTCTCATGGGATGCCCTGTTGCTCTAATTGATGAAACATAATCATCTTGATAAGAGAATGGTGGAAAATACTCTGCATTTGTTTTGAAGGAGGCCTCTTTTGCACAATGTATGACATCTTATCAATACTTCTATAAAGGTAATAAGGCAAATACAGTAGATTGGCCCTAGTGAAATGCATGAGCAGTCTTATATGATAGGAATAAAGCCTAGAAAAGATACCCTCACAGGTGAAGTATTTCATGATGACTTTCATTAAAGGGGCATATCTTTCCAACAGATGGGAGAAGGGAAAAATATTCTTGCAATCAGCTTGGTATCTTGGCTTCAAGAAAGGCTAGCAATGGCTTAAGTCCAAATTCACCTGCTTGAAAAATTTTCCTCCCATGCCAGGTATCCCAATGGCCATAGAAATTGTATTTGTGGACACCTCAAAATTTACCCCAGATAGGTGTACGTGGTGGTTATGGAGGTTTAGGATAAAAATTCTAGTTAATTCAGGGTGAATTTTGACTCTTTGTACTTTTTCACAGAAATAAAAACATCCTACCTCTTGGAAACATGCAACTGTGGTAGGGGAGGCTGTCAACTCCTTGGTGCTTAAAGGATCATGCCCGTTTTCTCTCCCACCATTTCTTTGTGGTCCCCTAGGCCTTTGGCCTCCCTCGCAACTATCAATGTTGCCTTCTCTAGGAATTTTATCCTTACTCTTGATTTGAAATCAAAACCCTGAAGCTGCTTATGAAATGATATGAAGAGGGTGACTGGGATGGTGAGGAGACAGTAGTGTCAAGGCTTGGCAGTGTGGAGGCTAGTTGTGCAAATGGAGATGTTATTTGGTAGAAGAGCCACTTCTTAGCATGGAGACCAAAATTATTTCTTCCTCTAGGGTTTTTATTATCTTTACATTTTATGTTAAGTTTGACCTTTAAAATAACATGAGAGGGGGTAGAAAATATAAATACCTCTTATAGAAACTTCAGGAAATGCCAAGCAAGAATTTGGAGGTGTCTTTAGAAAATTTGAGGGTTGCACTGGCTTAAAAATCTTCCTGGCTGAATGCACAACATATGAGTGCAGCGCTCGGGCAGAGCTGCACGAGGTGTCGAGCCTCTTTTGGGCAGTGTCTGAACGCTGTCGAGTGGGCCTGAATGACCTTGAGCATAGGAAAGGCTGAGCTGTAGCCTTGTACACAGCTGTCGAGTCAGGCTTGAACGGTGTCGGGTGGCCCTGCACGCAGAAAGGGTAACGCTGAACGCGCCCTACGTGTAGCGCCCAGGCGAGTCGGTCGGGAAATCCTACATGTGGTAAACGCGTAGTGCATTTGTACAGGGGTGCAATGCCTAGTTGTGTTTTATAAAGAGAGCACCCACAGGCGCGTAACACACATTTTTAGGAGCACAACGCAGAGCTTCTCCTGCCCGAAACTTGTCAGAAACCTTGATTTTTCACTTGAAAGATTTCCTCTCCTCTTTTGCATATGAAAAATGAGTTTGAGTGATAGACATAGGCTTTTTATACCCTTGGAAAAAATAATTAAAAACAAAAACCCAATTTTTCTAATGTTTTCTTTTGACCTTGTATCCTTTTACTGATATTTCCTTTACCTTTTTGCAAGAGGTGGTTTAAGCATACAAATGATCCTTTGGTGGGTTACTTTGAAAATATAACTTTCTTCCCCCTCTTACTGCTTTTGACAATGACATCTATATTTTGTCCAAGACTATAAATCACGCTCACCATGTCTTCTTTTGGCCACTTGTATGTTGCTCATGCAGGTGCCCTCACATAAATCATTTTTGTTTTCTTGGTCATTTTTGGAATCTTGATAGCTTTAGTCACTCAACAACAAACTCATGATTTTCTTGGTGTTCTATTTTGACACTTAACCTCCTTATTTACTTATTTTTACCATTTTTGAAGACATTTGACTGCACTTGAAAACTTAGGTTACCTTACACTAATATTCTTCACAATTTCTCCCTTTGGTACAGTGAAACAATGTTTCTTGGACAAGCCATGTAAGTCATCCTCTGATATCATTTTTCAATTTCTGCTCGCTATCATCAAGGAGGTATCTCACCTTCATTTATTGTTTCAATAAATCTTCAATTTATGCTCAGTAGTGCTAATGTACCTCTGTCCTTGTGATCCTTTGCATGGACTCCTTGCTGGGCAACACCTATTTTTCCAATCAGTTATAAAACCTTGTTTTTCTTTGTTCATAGGTCTACTGCCTCTCCTTTGCTATGAATTTCCTTTGTGAGGATTTAGCCTCTTTAATTACCTCTTTTTCTACTAATGGCCATTTCATTCATTCCAAAATAAATTTTTTAAGATAGGCAATTGTCTTTTTGCAGAAGTTGTGCTTTTGATCAGGGAGGCCTTCCTTGGAAAATTTTCGGGTCCATTTGTACAATCACATGCTAACCTTCTTCCTCTTTGATTGTAGCCTCTTGGCACAGGAAAAACAATGATTTAGAACACCAAAACAATCCTATGACTTTTGAAACCCTTGGTGACCTAGTGGGAGGCCTTTTGGACTTGGCCCTTGGCTAAAAACTTGACTTAAGGTTCTTAGGTGTAAAATAGAGTTTTGACAAACCCTATGCATTGTAGACCTAAAAAATGGTGACTTTGATTTATCTAAAGAGCATATAAAGGTAGCTTAAAACCACCAATACTTGAGGCATTTGGTGCATAGGGGAAAAGGTTAGGCTACTTGGAAATCTAAGGTGTAAGTAGAAGGGTTAGGCAAGTCAAAACAGAGTGTTAAGGTTAGAGGTGGCAAACATAGTGAGAATGAGTGGAATGAGTCCATGATTTGGTATTCTGGGAGTGATAGGTTGGCCACAACTTGATAGAGTAGTAAAATAGTGAAAAATTTATCCTGAGGATAATGAAGGTAGTGATATTTCCATAACTCACAATATTCATGAATTTTGTTTCTAGAAATCAGGGATGGTCATTTAGTCATCTATAGAAAGAAAAAAATTACTGATGACTAACACTTGGAAGCTCTGGATAAGAATATCCTACCATGATAATAGATGAATTCATCTTGGACTGAATATCCCTTGTCTTGAAGTTGGTCTTCAAGTATCATGCATATAAAAAGGTCCTTGGAATAATCCACCAACAGCTAGGATTTCCAATACGAATCTACTCTTCAAGGTCATAGCATTGATGACCTATCACATAAAACATTTGTCATATGGTTGTCCTCCTCTTTGAAATATTCCATTCCAAATTCACATGTCGGAAGGCTTTTATCCTTCCTCTATTGCTTCTCTTGTAGTTATTCATGCTCAAGTAAACATTGAAGCATTTGGAGGTTAGTCTTCCATGGGAAGTTATCACCTATCCAAAAATTCCCGAGTTTGGCCAAAGCATGCATGAGTGCCCACCATATTCTATATGTGTAAGAATTCTCCCAAAGTCATAACATATTATGAGCCTTCAAAGCCAAGGAATAGTCTCCTTGCACCATGATGGTGCCATCGTCCAATCCTGCAGCATCCTCTCTCAACATAAGATGAGATGTGAGAGTGGGTAGTGATGATAGTGGGAGAATGTCTCCCTCCTAATTCAGTCTACCTAGGAATCTCTGCATTGTATCATAACCTTCCAATTTTCCCACTCCTCTTGGATATATGAGGGGTGCAACAAATTGTGAGACATCTCTCACCAACTCTGGATCAGGTGGCCTCCCAAGTGTCTTGCCATAAAACATTGATGTCTCATGGGTCAACCTCATATGCATAATAGATGGGACAACCATGTCCTTTCTTCCACTATGAAATTACAACTCTCTTTCTTATGTGGAACCTTGCCAATAATTGGGTACCACTCTCATTGATGCAAGATCCCCTCTAATTGGAGCAATTGCTGCATCCTCACCTCCTAGTGGTGGTAGATCATCTCTTGCTATTCCAGTGTTGTGAACCCTCTCTGGTTCTTCTTCTCATTCCTCCTCATCATTTGAGAAGACCTCTATGTAGTGTGCCTTTCCTTCAGAACATCTATGTCTAGGTGCCCATGATTCTTGGAATGTGAAGCAAAACTTCCTTCTCCTCAGATCTCTTCAGACATCATCACTAAGAGGTACTTTGTTTTGGCCCTCTTTTGAGAAATGAGCCTTCTCATCTTTTCCCTTTGATGGAAAATTGGGCATTTTCTGAAATGTTTCCTTTGATTTTGGCAAGGCATCTTGAAGGGTAGTGGGCTTGGTAGACTGAACCAACCCATGAAGAGGTTCTGCTAACCCATCAATCAACATATAGATCCTTCTTACTGTAGATAAATCAGGAACCATAACTGAAATTATTAGATATTCAGAAATGTAAGTTTCTGGATTACCTGATTGTTTGAGCTTTGGTAGCACCATGAATGGTGCCTCTGGATCTCTTCGATCAAACCTCTCCACCAGCCTCCTTGTAAACTCTGAATATGTAGTCACATTGGCATGACCTAATGTAGACAAGCCATGGAACCACCACTCATGTGCTTAACCCTCAATCTGCAACACTTCTATCTTAATGGTCTTTATCTCTGGTACTTTGTTCAGCTAAAGGTATATTTCAAGCCTCTCTACCCATGAGTTGGCAGTGCATTTCGATGACCCATCAAAGTTGGGTAAGAAAAACCTGCCCATTTTTCGGTGTAGATCATGATTCTGAATGAATCCTCCACCTCTATTATGATGCTTGGGTCTCCTATGGTCCTTATATGAAAAAATTCTTGAAAACTAAAGTGATCCTTGAATCTCTGAGATTGAGACTCATACTCCATGAAATAGTCTTCAAGAGTTTCTTTTTCTTGAAACTCCTCATTTCCCACTGCTAAGAATGTAGGCATTGTAGAGCATTAGGAAACTTGTTTCTTCTTCACTCATTGATCACTCCAGTGATGAGAAATTTTGAAGCCTTCACCATGCAGAAATCCTTTAGGTGATTCCTAGTATCTATCCATCCTCATCTCCTTTATTTCTCTAGCAATGTCTTGCATGGTTGTAAGAAGTAGCTTGGGATTCTCCTTCTCTTCATATTCTCCTAATAAAGGGGTTTTACCCTTGTCTTATTTATCATATGTATAGTAAAAATTCCAGCTTCTTCTTCTGAGATACCTCTTTTCTCTATCTGTGAGAGGATCTCCTTCTTCTGATGACATATTGGCTCTCAAGATGCACAAGCTGAGCCAAGATTATTATCTGATACCACTGTAATATTCCCAAAAGGGAAAAGCATGAATATAGTGAAAAATGTTGGAATAGTAGTGTAAAACATCATATAAAAACATGAGGCCAATATGGAGCTTTTCCATTCATCATAATAGCAGCAAAATGGTACAAAATAATTGGCTACAAACCATATAACAAGATAGAACAAGCCTCAAATAGAAAAACCCTCAATAAGAGGTGCTGCTACTATTTCAAAATGCTGGAGACACTGCTACAACATAGTTATAGAAGTACTACTATAGCAAATTAGTACACAAAATACAGAGGGCTGATATATGCCACAATATATACAAAAATGAGGATCTGGGCTCTATACAACCTCCAGAAAGGAACCCAAAAGGGTCTCTTAGAAAAAAATGCAACAATACAATATGAGTTGCACTCGTAGGGCTATAAGTATGTTGCAACAAGCAGCTGAAAAAAAATCTCTGAAGCTGATAATAATGATAATAAAATGAATATTCCCTCCTCCAAAGGATCTTTTAGATGAAAAGTTGGCCCCTTCACTGAAGAACTCACTCTCCAAATCACCTACTTCAAACACCCCTGCAACTCCTCCCTAAAATAACATATATCCATACTGATACTACACTGTAGGGGATAAACAAACTATGGCTTGATGCTAAATGTATCAAAGATGCTCCAAGAACTTCTTTACTAACCTCCCAAGAGAAAGGAACCTTCCTCCAATGAAATCTAGCTCAGAAATCTCCCAAATCAATCCTCCACAACTTCTTCCCTGCAACACAACATAATAACTCAATAGGAACTACATTGTACATTAAGATTGAAGCCTTGGAATAATGCCTGAATGTGGAATGGAGTGCAAATATCTTCATAGAGGCTTCTCAAGGAAAGAGGTGGGATTCCCGATCAGGAACACCCTGTGCTAAACATCACTGCAATATTAGCTAAACAGATGAAGAAAGCTATATGTCTGAATAGACCATATATTCAGAAATATCAAATACCAAAAACATAGCATAATATGGTTTCCATCCTCTTCCTTATATAAGTGATGAGATTTCTAACCCTAAACCCCATTCATTTATGACACTACTTCCATGCAAAGAGTTTCCATTTAAAACTGCTTTGTCCCATAATGAATGCTACTCCTACATGACAGCGTTGTTGATTTGGTCAAGGTTGACCCAATCTATGTGTTCCATCCCCTTTTCACACCTAAGAGTGCTCAATTAAGCTGCCAAGATGTCCTCCTTTGACATTGGCATTGATTCTATTCATATTGAGGAGATTTATGGATCTCCATATCGTCTTATTCATTAAACAATAAAGCAAAAGAAAAAATTAATATTCCAACTAGCTGATGGAAAATTGGGAATATTACAACTGTAGTGCTTTCTAAGTTACGGACAATAGCTTTTGTTTGATTTCAAGAACATAATTTTTTTTTACTTCTTTCACTTAAAAATTAGAGAGATGTTTGAACCATCTAGATTTTATGTCCATGTATATCATAGGTTGAAAGGAAACAACCAGTCTGGCGTTTGGAGTTGACTCTGAACCCTGAATTAATGGTTTTCTGGGTTTAACTTGCAGCAGATGTTTTAGTTTGTTTTTCCATTTATATGATAGTGCAAATACAATTTTATTCTAAGAAACGAATAATAACTTCAACACTAAACTTCTACACAATTCATATATAATTCTATCCATTATGTTGTAATATTCTCAATACATTAGAAGAGTACAATAACAAACATATATACATATTTCTGGAACAAGAAACCTCATTTAATATTTTAAAGAATATTAACTATAATAAAAAGATATCTCTGTCTAGACAACTTATCTAGTACTAAATATTTCGGTAGTATGTTCACTTATCTTTTTTCTTGAATTAGCTGATGATGTACTCCCTACCATGTGAGAGGTGATCACTTCCTCATCTCCCCTTGTGCTCCACACTTAGATGAGTAGGTTGACAGAATTTCTAGAAGATACCTCAAGACCCCTAGTCCAATACTCTTCTTCTCAAGATTCAGGAATGCTAAGTGTTTTCCACTGGTCACAACCAGCTCAAGAATTCTCCACTCTCTTCCTTCCTCTCCATAGTCATAGAACAAAACCCCTTTTCCTCACTGGGATGTAATTTTTATCCCCAGAGAAAAGGTAATTGTCTTTACTTGTTTTTTGTTCAACCACTGTCATTTCTTGGAATACTTTTACCATCAGTCTTTCAAATTTTTATGGAACCACTATTCCATAATTAAATTTTGTTTCAAGAAAACATAATTATTTTATGTTCATCATGTAATCCTTTCCTCAAAAGAAATATATGTTTAGGATCTTTAAAAAAAAAATACCATAACAACTAATTATCACATAAGAAAGTTGTAACAACTTCCCCCCCTGGAACTAAACACTGTCCTTAGTGTTTTATTCCAGCTCAGCAAACAATTCTGGATAAGCCTCACGAACAAATCCTTCATATTCCCAGGTAGCCTCATCCGAGTTGAAGTGCTTGCACTGCACTTTAACCTAGGTGATGGATTGCCTCTAGAGCATGATTTCTCTCTGATTAAGTATACGCTAAGGTTCAACCAGAAATTTTCCATCCGGTTCGACCTGCTTTCAGCCTAACTTTGAATTAAATTCTCATAAACTTAGTATTTTAAGATAGGATTTTTTTTAATATTACACTACCTAAATGATTTTCCAGTGGATTACATGCTTTGGGTCATGCATGTATTGTTTTAGTAAGGATACATGAAACACATTGTGCACCTAAAAATGGCTAGGAAAATCCAATCAGTACGCCACAGGTCCCACCCTCTCCAATATCTAGAAAGGTCCACAGAACCTGGGAGCCAACTTGGCATAGGAGGTCCACCTTAGTGTTCTCTTCTTTGGTTTAATCCTTACATACACATGATCACCCACTTCAAATTTTCGAGAAGTTCTTTTCTTATCTGCATATACCTTCTGTTAATCTTGAGCCGCTTTCAAATTTTGTCTGATCTTCCTTAATTCTAATTCCATCTGAGCCAACATCTCTTGTCTAAGCATCAATTTAGTTTCAGGGCTACTCCAATTGATAGAAGTATGACACTGTCACCCATACAAAGCTTCAAAGGGGCTCATCTTAAGAGACTTTTGGTAACCATTATTATATGTGAATTCTACCAAGTGTAGATATTCTTCCCATTTCGTTGGCTACTGCATCGTGTACATGTGCAACATATCTTTCAAAATTTTGTTCACCTTCTCAGTTTGTTCATCCGTCCGAGGATGATAAGTGGTGCTGAAATTTATTTGGGTTCCCAAGCCTATAAATAAGGTTTTCCAGAATGCTGAAGTAAACTTCACATCCCTATCTGATATGACAGTCTTTGGAATGTCATGCAGTCTAAAAATATCTCTCATAAATATATATGTTACTTGCACAGTTTTGTAAGTAGACTGTATGGGTATGAAATGTGCTACCTTACTCAATCTATCAACCACCACCATAATGGAATAATTGTGTCTTTTTGACCTTGGTAAACTAGTAATAAAATCTAGGGATATAACCTCCCATTTCCATTCAGGCACAAGTATAGGTTGCAACAATCCGACTAGGTGTTGATGCTCCACCTTAACCTACTGACACTCCAGGCATTTGTTTAAGTATTCTGCAATATTCTTTCACATACCATACTAGAAATAAACTTTTCTAATTACTGTTATAATTTTATGGTATCGGGGGTGTCTTGCATAATTACTGCGGTGATACTCATCCATGGTCAGTTCTTTTAAACTCATTTGGTTTTGGATATATAACTTTCCCTTGAAGGTTAAAAAATGATCCTTGTTAATTTCATAGTCATAATGTTTTTCTTTTCTTCTAGCTTCCTCAACTTGCTACCATAAAAATCAGTATTCCAGATCCTTCTCGGCTTCCTCTTTTATCTGATCTAAAAATTTACATTTGGTTTGATTATAGCAAAGTTCGTAAACACAATGCAATTTTTTGATTAAGGCCTCCACCAACCGATTTTCTTTGCCTTTTACATGTTGTATATCAAAATAAAATTCGCTTAGGAAAGAATTCCACCTTTCCTGGTGGGTGTTTAAATCAGCTTGCTTAAAATAGCTGGTTAACATGATGTGATCGGTTTTCAACACAAATATTTTTCCTAACAAGTAGTGCCTCCATACTCGGAGTGCATGCACTACTGTTGTCAACTCTAAATCATAGGCAACCACTCTACCTTCTTGCGATAAAATTGCCCCAAATCCTTCCTTACAAGCATCGATACAAACTTCAAATTCCTTGTTGGGATTAGCTACCTTCAACACTAGGCCAGCGATCAGAAAATGTTTCAACTTCTCGAAACTATTCTGACACTCACTAGTCTGTTTGAATAATTTCCCCTTTCTCTGTAAAGAGGTAATTGGAAAAGAAATCTTTGAGAATCCTTCAATGAACCGTCGATAGTATCCAACCAACCCCATAAAGGAACAGATATCTGCCACATTTTGGGGTACTCGTCATTCCATAATAGTTTTAATTTTCTCTGGTTCGACCGTTATTCCTTCAGAGAAAATGACATGGCCTAGGTACTGGATCTATTCTTTGAAAAAGTCACATTTTCTAAACTTGGAATACATTTGATGTCTTCGTAACATATCTAACACTATCCTTAACTGCTTCTTGTTCTTTTCCATGATTTTTGAATAAATTAAAATTTCATCAATGAATATCAGAAAAAATCTGTCTAGAAAGTGGTGGAATATGCCATGCATCAACCTCATAAATGTTTCTGGTACATTAGTCAAACCAAATGGTAATACCACAAACTCATAATGCCCATATCGAGTACAGAAAGAAGTCTTGTAGATATCCTCGTATTTAATCGAGATGTGGTGGTATCCTAATCTTAAGTCTATCTTTAAGAATACAATGGCCCCTTTCACCTCATCAAACAGGTCATCAATCCATGTTAATGGATATTTATTTTTTACTATCAATTTATTGAGTTGTCTATAGTCCATGCACATTGGCATGGTTCCATCATTTTTCTTTAGAAATAGCATTGGTGCTCCCCAAGGGGACACACTTGGTAGAACGTACCCTTTTTCCAACAACTCTTGCAGTTGCATTTTCAATTTAGTTAGCGCTAGTACAGTCATTTGATATGGGGCCCTTGAAATTGGTGATGCTTCTAGAATCAACTCAATAGTGAAATCAATGTATCTTCTTGGAGGTAAACCTGGTACATCTTCTGGAAACACATGCATGAAGTCTTATACTACTAGTATGTTCACCATCATAGGAGTCTTCTCCTTAGAATTAGAAAAACCCACCTGAATGGCATATAACTGACATCCTTTTCTAATACACTTACTCATTTGGGAGGCTGTAATACGACACAACTATAAGGGTTTCTTGATTCCATGTATTTATTAATTTGTTCCATCTTGAATTCTATAATATATAATCTTCGCTTTACAATCTACCAATGTCCAGTTTTTATCCAACCAATCCATGCCTAGTAGCACATCATAAGATTCCAATGGCAGCATATTTAGATCCACATTTAACAGCTGGTTTCCAATTTTCTAATGTATAGTTTGGAATTTTGGCACAAAATTTTCTTTTTTCCCCAGTGGCTAGTTGTACTAGCTAGGGATTTTTGAATTTATTTCTTTGTAATTTACAGATTTCTACTATTCTAGGATTTACATAACTTAAACTGGCACCTGGGTCAACCAAAATAGAAATAGGTTACAAAAGTAGCTTACCTTCCAGTTCTATCATTGTTGACTGATAATCCGCCTGACGTTCCTCCAAAACTGCATTAATTATGGGTATGTTATGGGCTACATCTCCCACTTTAAAGGCTCCTCGTAAATTGGATACTGCATCATTTCTTCCCCACTGTGGGCAGTTCTTATAATAGTGAGCCTCACGACACCCCCAACACCGTAGAGGTGGTTTCTAATTTTTCCCTTGCTTTGGTTTGCTAGAATCCTCTATGGGATTTTCCTCCATATCCCAACGAGTTCTGTGATGGTTTCATCCAAACTGTTTGGTTCCATAATTCCTTCCAGAATTCTTAAAATTATTGGTTTTAGCATTTTTCTAATTTGAACTGCTTTTTTTCCCTTTTGCCTTGGAGTGCTGGTAACACATCCTTGCTTTTTGAATTTCCTCATCCATGGTCCTTGGATTCACGAACTCAATTCGTTCTTTTATGTGGGTCGGAAAATTACTCAAGAATCGTTGAACCTTAGCCTTTTCTTCCCTTAAATAAGGAACGTATCTCAATAAAGAACTGAACTTGGTTATGTATTCATACATTTTCATTTGACCCAACCTCAAATCATGGAATTCTATTGACTGTTTGACATAGAAACATTCCATTAGATATTTTACCTTAAAGTATTGTTGGAACCCAACCCATGTCACATCCTGGTCTTACTTGCTGCAGACATTCTTGACTTCCTCCCACCATAGGGTGGCCTTTTCTCTCGGCTGATAGATGGCCAGTCTAACTTTAATATTGTTGTTGTACTCATAAACATGAAAGTATTTATTCATACTAATAAACCATGCTTCAACCACATCCTCCGCTTCTCCATAAAACGTAGGTGGTTTATTCTTTCGGAACTCACCTTGTAACCCCAATTTTTATTTCTTAATTTCTTGTTGTTCAAACACATTACTAGAATCACCCTCATTATAGTTTATATTCTTGTTACTTCGTTGTGAATGGCTTCTTTCCACTCTGTCATTGGTTTTCTCCCTAGCTTGTCGCTCATTTTCTTCCCACGTTTCTCTGTTAGGACTGGGTTGTAACACTCCTTGATTCTGTTTATTAGAAAGGGTCTTTAGTATCCTTTCCTTTTCTTACATCAGGCACTCATTATCACTCCTAACCTTAACCATTTATTCCTAACTTCTGCACAGTGCTTAGCAGTATACTGGTTTGGTGATGTTGTTCCTCCAACAGTCTACTAGTCTGCTGGTGCTGAGCTACACTCAGCTGAATCCACATATCATGATTAATTTTTGGATGGGATTGGAGTTTCAGTTCCCTTACATTCTGTGGTTTTTGATGTGTCGATCCCCTCTTCATTTTTCTTCTACTGTGTTATTTATTTTTCTGTGCACCATTTACACACACCAATTTATCACGTTAGGTGACCCATTAGGTCGCAACATATGAATGCTACTCTGATACCACTTGTAACATACATCACAACATGAATAAATAAAAAATTTACATTTACCCTTTTTAACACTATGATTTACAACATATTTCATGTACATATAAAAGAATATATAAGTAAGCTATTACTTGGCACATACCAGACATTATTGATATGTCGATACCTACATTGACCTACCCCTTGGTTAATTTCCAGCACTTATACTTTGTTGGATTCAATGTATGAGTCTAAATGGCTCATGAAAGTTGGAATATATGAATTTAATACACAACCCTACAATTATTAATATAATTGGGGTGGTTAATACCACACTGCATAACTTGAAAATATGTTTCATGTGATTTATTAATTGGTAATCAAATCCCGCCGGAGGATAAGGATTGATAACGCTGATTTGTTGTACTGTACTTTACATGGGAGAATGTATTGCACGAAAACACCTCGCCTTCAGACTACTGTTGGATCTAGGGTTATGAAATCCACGGTTGAGACCTTGGCGGTACCCTCTTAGGGTTTCGACCACCCCCTCGTAAGCCTAACTAACTCCTGATTCACCTTTTCACTCTGTCGATGTCTTCTCTGCAAATGCGCTATGAGCTATACTCCGTCGAGCTATTTTCCTTCCTCTCGCCTCAACTTTGGTGTATGTCGAATATATATTGCACTTCGCCTTGTAGGTAATTATTTTTCACCTATTCCAGAAATATGAAACAACACTCTTAAGTTATTTAATATTTTGTTGGTTATATTTAACTCGGGTGGCTAGTAGTGGCTCTCTGTCGTTCTCTGGCATTCATCCTTAAAAGAAGTCTGATTTGGTTTAGTGTTGAGATTATCCAAGTTCATGTTCTAGGTTTTCGAGATGTGTAGACTCTATTTCTCCTACCGAAAACCAACAGCGGCTGCCTACAGGACAGGTATGCCTTTTCTTTAAATGTCATTTTTTCCAAGCACTTTTATTGATACCTGTTCTCGTGTTTGCATTAGTCTTAATTTTATTTCTTCTCTCTTTCTAATCATTTTATGAATTTATGCTGGCACAGGGTTCCCGCCATAGACCACAGAATCGCTAGTCCAGGTAAAGGCCATTTACTCTTGTCCGTCTCAGTGCTACATTTCATTCGTAGTTTAAATGTATTTGCGAATTAATCAGTTATGAAATTTCTTTTTGTTCAACAGATAATTCGCCCCCTAAGTGTATGGATAGGTTCTAGAAGTTTTGCTTGTCAATTACTTGAGTTCCTTTGGCTTATACAATCATCTATGTCATTGCACTTACATGTATTTGAATATATGCTAGCGAGGAGCGTATTTTCCGAAGATGGAGTTGCCATTCTTTTGGTCCTTTGGTGTTTTGATTTTTGAGGGTTTTCGACATTGAACTTTCTTTAAGGCACCCGATGTAATTTAATGGTTACTTTAACATTTAGCGCTTCACCCTAAACTAACATTTTGATATATAATGATACAATAATGTTTAAAATATTTCACCTTATTTATTGATAGCAATTTCTGCTTGACCTAAGAGGTATTTACCTCTGCGGTCGGGGTTTAACATTATGTAACATGTTTGCAAAGAAAATTTATTTAACCTCTCGAGTTCTTGATTAAAAAGCATTGTTCATTTTTCCTCTTTTATTTTGGCTAACTCTCGGGAATTTTTAGAGGTTAAAGACTGTGGAATTTTTATTTTTGTGCATTTATATGTAATTATGAATATCTTGCAGTTCCCTTCTCTGGGGCCCTCTTGCTATTCTTTCTTTTCTTATAACGAATCTCGTTATTCATATTGCTCATAATAATACTAGATTATTGTCCATAATGTTTTACAGTTTAAGTATAGTCCATTATTGCTTATATTTTCATAGAAGTTACTGTTTTTGTCTTTTTCTCCATGTAGGTTTTAACCCTATATAGAAATTATTTGCAAACGAATCTTAAAAAAAGAAAATAAAAAATAGTGAGAGCATAAAACATACAACAGATATACACAGAGATTTTCCCCTGGATCCCAAATCAGGACGACCAACTTGTTTTTTCATTATATTCCTTTTAGTGTTACAACATATATATATACATTCCAAAGCATACATAAACCCCAATCCATTAACCATGGATTAGAACATAACTGTAGTTCCCTTGACCCGATCTACAACATACCAGGGGGCCGAAAACCATCATGCCCGAAAACCATGCGCAAACAGATGCAGAAAACCATGGGCAGGTCCGCGCACTGAAAAACAAGGACCAAAATATTTTTTCTCGGGGCGCTGCCATGGACCTTGAACAGGGGGGGCTGCCACCCCCCCTATGGCCCCCCTTTTGCACCCGACACAACATATAGGGAGGACTGTTGGCCACCTTGTGACCCCCCCCCCTGTGCATGACTAGTCGTGGAAAGAATATAACAATAGCCAACATTCTCCCACTTGTTGTTTTCTTTCCGCAGGGGGCCGCAGGAGAGCTCAGTCATTAGCCCAGCTCTGCAACACCCATTGTTTCTCTACACCAAGAGAACTTCTGAGTAATCATAGGCTTCGTCAATGCATCTGCAATATTCTTCATGGTGTCCACCTTTACTAGCAACACCCTTTTAGCCTCAACCATATCTCTCACAAAGTGATATTGAACATCAATGTGCTTTGTCTTTGAAGATAAGTAGGGTTCCTAGCCAAGAAAATTTCACTTTGGCTATCATAGTCTATCCTTATCGTGCTACACCAACCCCATACTTGAACACAATCTTTGCAACCAAACTGCTTCTTTGATTTCATGAGTGGCTGCTATGTATTCTGCCTCTGTAGTTGAAAGAACCACTACAGACTGTCTTTTACTCATCCAACTGACTACACCTCCAAATAAGCTAAAAACATACCCACTTGTAGATCTTCTTTGGTCCAGATCTCTAGCCCAGTCTGCATCAAAAAAACCATGAATGTCCAACACTCTTTCCAATCCTGATCTTCCCTAGTTGCACAATACATAATCACTAGTGCCACGAAAATATCTGAAAACCCGCTTCATTGTTCTCCAATGCTCCTTCCCTCGGTTTGACATAAACCTGCTCAATACTCCCATTGCATGTGCAATGTCTGGCCTAGTACAGACCATTGCATACATCAGGCTACCCACTACACTCGCATATGGAACACGGGACATATCCTCCTCTTCTTCTTGTGCCTTGTGACACTGTTCAACAGACAGCTTTGTACCTACAGGAATCAGAACATTCACCAGTTTACTATCTTGCATATTGAACCTATGCAATATAGTCTTGACATACTTCCTCTAGTTTAACTAGAGCTTCCTATTTTCCTGATCTCTCTTAATTTCCATGTCCAAAATATAGTTTGCAGCACCAAGATCCTTCATGTCGAATTTGGAGAATAGTTGGGTCTTCAAATATTGGATAATTTCTTTGTCATTTCCAATAAGCAACATATCATCCACATACAAGACCAAATAAATAACATGGTCACCAATTAATTTAAAATAAACACAGTGATCCTCCTTGCTTCTGGTGAAGGCAAGTCCCCATATATAGGTATCAAATTTCTGATACCACATCCCTGGTCACTATTTTAACCCATACAGAGACTTCTTTAACTTGCATACCAATTATTTATTCCCCTTCACCATAAAGGCTTCAGGTTGTTTCATGTAGATCTCTTCTTTTGGATCCTCATGAAGAAATGATGTCTTCACATCCATCTGTTCTACCTCAAAATAAAATGCAATAGCAACAGATAAAAGTAATCTAATAGAAGTAAATTTGGCAACAGGAGAAAAAATATGACCAAAATCAATTCCTGGCACTTGGGAATAACCTTTTTCTACCAACCTAGCTTTGTATTTCTCCACCTTTCCTTCCACATTCATCTTCTTCTTAAACACCCATTTGCTCCTAATGGGCTTCCTTCAACTCCATCAAATCCCATGCCTCATTTTTATGCAAGGATGCCATTTCATCAACCATGGCCTCCTTCCAGAGTTTTCCATCCTCTGAATCTATGGCCTCCCTGATGGTTCTGGGATCATCATCAGTTATATTTAAGGCAAAATTTTAACAAAAAGCAGATGGAGTATACCTTTCTGGTTGTCTTCTTTCCCGAATTGATCTTCTTACAGCTGGAGTTTGTGGCTCTTCCTCTTTTGAGTCCTCTTCTATTATAGAGTTTGATTCATCCTCCTTTAGCTCAAACTCTATCTTTTCAGGTTCCTTTGGCAGGAATTCATGTTAACAACATCTTTCACCTCGCTAAACACCACATCTCGACTCTACACAACCTTCCTTGTTTATGGGTTCCAAAGCTTGTAACCCTTTAAATCATCCTTATACCCAATAAAGATGTACCTTTCAGATTTGTTATCCAACTTGCTCATTTTCTCCTTTGGAACATGTACATATGCATCACATCTAAATACCCTTAGATGTGAAAGAGAGGGTTTCTTACCAGTCCATATCTCATGTGGAGTCTTATCCTCCAACGCTGATGAAGGTTATATGTTAACCATGTGTTGTGATGGACAGCAACCCCCAATTTATTTTTATAAATAGGGACCCTTTAGAAATAAATAAGAAATTCAATTTTAAATTCTTACAATAAAAACTTAGAAAATAAAATTTTCTTCTTTTTCTTTAAAAAGCACATCACTTATCACATATTTTATTTTCAAAAAAGAATCATAAAACATAAAATAAAAAATTGTGAAATGCACTCTTAAAATAGCCTTCCAAAGAAATAAAATGTTTTGTTCGCATCGCACTTTATTTAGTAAAGACTTAAGAAACAAGTAATATAATTTGCGACATCTGCGGACCCGACAAGCAAATAAACTAAAAAGTATAAATCCTTGTCGCTATCGCGTCCACTTTAATTTTTCTCAAATCACATCGCACACAAATTATAATGTAGAATTTAAACGTATCTTATAAATGTTGTGATCTACGATTTTTGCAAATCGCATTTCACAACTTTTATGAGACAATCATGAAATATTATGATGAATCATTGCGATTTGCGCTTTTAATAGGCTCATCATATGAAATTATCTTATGTCATATCATATTAGTGCGTGTGAAGCCATGTGAAACATTAAATAAGGAGTTATGAAGAGATGATTGATGGATTGAAAAATTTTCGCATGAGTTTGAAATAAATCACTGATATATCTTTATGATACTCCTTATATGATAATTTCACTTTTCTCTCAGGAAATCAATTATCGAGTTGAAGAAATTAGAAATGAGTAAAAAGGGTAAAGATGTGTATCAAGTACCATCCACCGAAGACACAAACATGTCTTCATTGTTCTCAAACACTGTCTATAACAAAGAATGTGGTAGTTCATCATGGAAAGCAATGTACAAACTTTTTGAAGATGAAGAACCAAGAGTGATAAATAACCTTTCCACAACAGGCACTGATTCTACTTCGGATGCAACTCTTTTCAATGTTGCATGCTCGCATATTCATAGAATAGCTGCGAGACCAAAGATTCTACCTTACGCAGACATGATTAGGTGGGTAGTCGAGAACTTAAATATTGAAGATAGAGTTTTCAAGAATTCTAGAGGAGAGATTATGGGTTCTTTTAAAGTGGAAGACTTAGCAGCCATGTACCATTTACCAACTCCGCAGCAAAAATATGATAATAGATATGTGCAAATGTTCAGAGCAAAACATCCAGATCTTATCAAAGTTATCCATGAATGGAAAGACAATCAAGGGAAATTGAAGCAGGATAAATCTGGTACGTACCGAATTACACAAATTCCTAATCCTTATTGTTATGCCACTGGTATGTTACGTAGAATATTTTCCAAACCTGATAGTACTAGGTTCTCAAGAGATTAGGTTCCCCTAATTGACGCAATCATCAATTTGTCTATCTTAAATTGGGCAGACCTTTTATCCAATTACCTAGCCAAACATATCACTGAATATAGGAATAAAAGGAGTGCTTCATCCCAAGAAACTTCGTTGTTTTACATGTCTGCCTATGTCATGGATTCCATTTGTTTCACTTTTACATTTCCAATCATGGGTTGGAAATGGACCACTAAAAACCCTATCCCAATTCATATTTATCATGAAGAACTCTGGGACTCTAAATTCCACTTACATTTTTACAAAATCTGTTATGGATTTATGTTACCCATGTATCAGATGATTTTCAATGAAAAGGTTTCTAGGGTTTACAAAGAATCCAATGAAGATATTCTTCCTATAGCCAGATGGTTCGCTGAAGAAAAGTTCACATATACCCAAGTATTTATAAGTTCTGCTTTTCCACATGTTTTACCCTACTATGTTCCAGATAAATTTCTTCCAAGGGAAATGTATTATCAACTCATTAATGGTGTCACAAAGCGACTAAAAGATGATAAAAAGGCTATTTGGCCTTCTTTCCCTCTAGAGTGTGGCACATTTTCTCTGGATAATATCGGCCATATATACAAAGAGGTTCCTAACATTCAGTAACTGAAGTTGGCATTCATGCCAGGAATATTATATGACCCCAACGATGTAATTAAAAATTACATGGCAAAACTCAAAACAAAGCCATTCATAAAGGAAGAAGACAAATTTGAGGAGTTCTTCCAAGGCGTCGAAAATTTTTCTGATATTGTCAAAAGGGTTTCCAGTCATGAAAACACTGAAGCTTTTCAATTATATAGAAATAAGAGATTGAAAAATATCCCTTTGAATTTGCTATTTATTGAAGATGAAAAACACACTCTAAGTCTCAGTCTCAATGAAGAAATTAAAGATGGCTTTGAAAATGAATTTGGTCAATCATAGTAGCAATCTGATAAGTTAGATCAATCTGAGGATGAATATGAATCCAAGAAAGAAAATTTAGACATCGACCAAATTCTTCAAGAAATAGAGTTGCAAGAGAAAGCAAAGAATAATGGCAGAGCTACAGAATCAATCACAATTAGAACGATTCATCATAGAAGCACTTGATATAAATACTATGATAAAGAAAGAGAAAAAATTATTTTGTCATCAAGTTTCTATGATTGATTCTTATTTTGATTCTAATAAGACAATGATTCAGCAAATAGCAATTCAGAAACTAGAATGTGAGAAATTTGAAAATAAAATTGAGGAACACATTCAGTGGAAAAATTTGAATGCAGGAAGACAAGCTAATCTACCACAAATAGATAAGCTCCACAAATAATTGCTACTTACAGAATGGAAAGCACAGATCATCTGAGCAGAAAAGGCAGCGACCAAGACAACGAGCAAATCAAATGAGGTTATTCAGCTCTTATGTGACCAATTGTTTAGAACAGGACTTCTTAAAGAAAGAAAGTCTGATGTCTTTTCAGAAACAAAAGAGGTAGAATTGAAATGGACACAGAGAGCAGAACAACATGAAGAAATGATAAAGAAAGTTAATAAGTTTGATCAAGAAAATTATTGGAATTTTCTGATCAAACCTTATCATTAGCATCAAACTCTTATGTTCCTTACAGAGTCAGCAAAAGGTCTCAGTCGATAATCTCAAATGCTACATTCAAGGGGAAAATTCGATCATGGATATCACAACCAACTCAGCTTAAGGCAATGCTAGATATCTGCCAACTTCATGATCACACTCAGAAAGAAATGTAGGATCCATAAAGTCAGGATCGTTATTTCTAAATTCTTAGATTATTGTTTAAGTTTTTAGAGAAAGGTTGTTTGAAACCTCCTCTACATTTTTGTAAATCATTAAATTTAGTTTATAGTTAATTTTAGTATTTAAACCCTTCTCATGCTTTTAGAGAAGGGTCCAAGTTTTTGTTAAGAACATTTGCAAAGAATGCTTATTTGTGAGTAAGTTTTTGGATGCCTTGATAAAGTAATGGAACACGACCTTTTTCAACTATAAATATCATTTTGTTGAATCACTGTTGGTGCACTTCTGTATTCTTTGAATGACTCTTTGATTGAAGAATTGGATATGGCCTATTATCACTAATCTGATAAGTAGAGTAATACACATTTGGTACTATTATCATGTATGTTATTTTTGTTTCTAAATGTTAGTGATGAACTCAGCTTTCATGAATCATATATAGAATTAATTATTTTTGTCCGAAATATCAGTTGCACTGTAAGGTTCCTTTTTTAGAAACATTGTCAATCAACAAAGAAAATCTATTCCAGAGATAGAATGCAGGGGAATTTACTAGATTTGTCACCTTTAAACAAAGGATGAGCTCCAGAGGCTACCTGTTCCACTAGCAGACTCTGTCTATAAAGTGATTTTCAAAGGACAATATCCCCAATAGGGAAATACAACAAGATTTGGAATCTCCCAATATTGCAGCTACAATAATAACAAATACATCAAATGAAAATAGTAGTGACTCATGAACACATAAAATTTTGGAGAATCCAATGGCCATCATATATTATGACATAGCAAAAATAATTATACAAATCTTGATGAAGAATGATCACTCAAGCAAAGCACTAGAAACCTCAAGAAACCTGTACATGTAAACATGAAATACATAGCTGCATAAATAAAACCCTAGGCCATGACTGCGGAGTTTATAGAGGAACTACTGCATAAAATATAATAATACAAAGATATAGCAATATGAGGCTCAAATAAAGTGGGGGAGCATGATCTCAACCCCTGAAAATACAATACATCAATCCTCTAAAAGGATTGGCTGAAATCTATACAAAAATGGCATTTTGCAGAAATGCCGGAGTTACTAGGCAGCAGCAACTCAAGAGCTGGAAATACATGGAGAGGGCTGAAATGTCTATAAAAACTGAAGAATCCTCCTCCAATGGAAATATGAAGTGAAAGGCTGATCCTTTCACCCAAGACTCCTCCTCCAAACGGATGTCAATCCCTCACAACAAATAATCACCAATGAGAACGATGTCTAAGAGAGGGACTGCGCTACCTCTGATGGAAAGTGGTTGGCCTGATGCCAAAGATAGTGGAATATGCTCAAGAACCACCTTTTCGGATCTCCCAATGAATAGAATCTCTCTCCACTGAAAAACAAGCTCCGGATGGTGTATGGAAACTTCCCTGGCAACACCCAACAACACTACACAGTAACTGCTGTAGAAACTACGTTGGTGTAGATGGCTGAAGCTATGGGTTGAATGCCTTAATATGGGGAATGGAGTGAAATCCTTCATGAGCTACTCAAGAAGGAGAGGAAATCCTCAACAGGACTCCCTCGTGCCCAAAGGCACTACAACTTTGCTGAACAACAAGAGGCAGCAACAAGTCTCCATGACTTGGATGTAAAAATGATCAAAGATAGTCTCAATGGCTGCCTTGCTCCTCTTTTAAACAAGTTATCCTCTCTCCATGGACCCTAATTTGAATTAGGGTTTCCTCTCATCTAGAAACTTCCTCCCTACATTGTCCACTTGTGCTTTCCAACTCATGCCAATGCAGTTTGACTTGGTCAACCTTGGCCAAGCATGTATGCAAAAAACCTCCTTTCACACATGGAGGTGTGAAATCCAGCTCCAAATAAATAAAAACCCTAGGCCATGACTGTGGAGTTTATAGAGGAACTGCTGCATAAAATATAATAATACAAAGATATAGAAATATGAGGCTCAAATAAAGTGGGGGAGCATGATCTCAACCCATGAAAATACAATACATCAATCTTTTAAAAGGATTGGCTGAAATCTATACAAAAATGGCATTTTGCAGAAATGCCGGAGTTATGGGGCAGCAGCAACTCAAGAGCTGGAAATACATGGAGAAGGCTGAAATGTCTAGAAAAACTGAAGAATCCTCCTCCAATGGAAATATGAAGTGAAAGGTTGATCCTTTCACCCAAGACTCCTCCTCTAAATGGATGTCAATCCCTCATAGCAAATAATCACCAATGAGAACGATGTCTAAGAGAGGGATTGCACTGCTTATGATGGAAAGTGGTTGGCCTGATGCCAAATATGGTGGAATATTCTAAAGAACCACCTTTTCTGATCTCCCAATGAATAGAATCTCTCTCCACTGAAAAACAAGCTTCAGATGGTGTATGGAAACCTCCCCGGCAACACCCAGAAAAAATACACAATAATTGATGCAGAAACTGTGCTGGTGTAGATGGCTATAGCTATGGCCTGAATGCCTGAATATGGGGAATGGAGTGCAATCCTTCATGAGCTACTCAAGAAGGAGAGGAAATCCTCAACAGGACTCCCTCGTGCTCGAAGGCACTGCAGCTTTGCTGAACAGCAAGAGGCAGCAACAAGTCTCCAAGACTTGGATGTAAAAATGATCAAAGATAGTCTCAATGGCTGCCTTGATCCTCTTTTAAACAAGTGAGCCTCTATCCATGGACCCTACTTTGAATTAGGGTTTCCTCTCATCTAGAAACTTCTTCCCTACGTTGTCCACTTGTGCTTTCCAACTCATGCCAATGCAGTTTGACTTGGTCAACCTTGGCCAAGCATGTATGCAAAAAACCTCCTTTCACACATGGAGATGTGAAATCCAACTCCAAATAACATCCCCTTTCATAATTAGAGGATTTTTATTCTCTAATTATGCAAATAATGGGTCCCCTACCCATTTTATTAATCTCTTTAACAAAAATTAGTGTTCCATAAAATTTGGAACATTACAGTCCTCCCCTCTCAAAATATTGCTTGCCCTCAAGAAATTGCAAGGATGAACTGAGTTTCTTTCTACCCTTCCTCCTGTGGCATCCTTATGTGATGATATCCTCAAGGAAAAGGATGCCATATCAACAATCAAGTCTCCAAATTGTCCCTCCAACAAATGCAATCTAGCCTTGGGGTGAACATTCCCAAATAGCTATCATGTAGGAACAAATATCCATGAAGGAACTAAGATCTGTCTAAGGGCCTCCATGAGGCATGAGATCTGATATATAATGGGAATTTTTTCCCCCATATGAATCTCTCATCCCCAAGCCATCAATCATAAAAATAATTTGCCTCCCAACAAGACAACTCATGGAAAATATCCCTCCACCTTGAGCTCCAAAAATGAAGGTGGGTTGAAATATCATCATGGAAAGCACTATAACTTGCCCCATGCTATCCTCTCCCCAACTTGTGACAAGTGTGGAGTGTATGCTGATCCTGGGCTGCAAATGTATTGCCCTCAAATGGAAAAATGAAGAGTAATTCCCCAAGAATCTCTCCTCCATCAATGAAAAATCAATTGGCCCAAGACATGTCATCTATGATGAATAGGAAAAGATCACCATATAATTCCCCCATGACATGTTTTCTGTAGGTTATACCATGTGCAGCAAGTGTAAACAATGCCTCATATGGTTATATTGCAACCTCATCCACTGCAGCTACAGAAAATAACATGGCAAGCATTGCACAACAACAAATATCACATCTACTACTAAATAGTAAATAGATGAGTGAATCAGAAACGTACTGTCAAACACCTACCATATGCATACAATGGATGGATAAAATTACCAAGCCCATGGCTTACCCCACAATTAAGCAAATATGTGGCTGTAACAATGCCTCCTCTCATGTTCCCCTTAGAACATGCACTGCAGAAAATGTGAGAGTTTTTCTCACTCAAAGACACATCCGACTCATGTTCCTTTCTCATAATCATGCTTCTTATACAAATCTGATCCATATCAGCAAGGAAGTCATGATCAGCAATATAATGAGGAAAATTCTGAAGGTTTCATGTGTTGCAAGAATGTACCAACAATTTTACCAGATTTGACAGCGCAGTTTTCCAAACTGCTGCTTTAGAAAATCACATGGCAAGTTGTTTGTGTGACATGAATAGTTATGTATGTCATGATAGATACTGATGCATAGAAAATGGATGAGTGTATAAACTGAACATACATGAAAGAAAACACTTGCCCAAAGCCATATAAAGGATGGATGTCTCCATCATACAAATTGACCCAATTTTTGCTCATGGAGCAATCTGATAAGCTTGCCCTATTTTAGAGCCATGCACTGCAAAATAATGGTAAGAGTATACAAATCATCCAATGTAAAAAAATATTTCTTACCATATACTGGGAGTAAGATGATGTATGTATCCATGAATGAACCCTCCATATTTGTTTTCCATGCTCCCATGAAGAGGAATGAACTAGTTGCAGCAAGAAGACCCTTCTTCTCATGCTTGGAAATCCAAGTTGAAAAGAATGTATCATAGATGACTTCTTCCACTACCTAATCCATCTCACCTCTTCTTTGTTTATCAAGTGCAACAAATATGAAATGATCCTGGGGCCTGTGGGTTATGGATCCACCACACTTCCACTGGGCAGACTTCATCCATTGGTTATTGCTCCAAAGAGATAATGCTATTGGCCTATACACATAAGCTCTCATCAATATCCAGCTCCATTATTTGACATACTCCTTGTCAAAGATATCTCTCATAATTCTGCAATATATAATAAGTCCCTCCCAAGGTGGAAGTACCTCCCTATCATCTAAGGTTAAGGAGAGAATGCCATCTCCTCCTCCTGCAACATCATGAATCATGTGAGAGAAAATCTGCTTGTCCTCTCTCCCATCAATGCCAAGCAACTCAAGTGCTTGCTGCCCCATTATTCTCTCATCATATGACTCATGTGATGAAGGTATAATTACTGATATATATTTCATATAAGCAATATTTATCCCTTCTCCTTGCTGCCCAATGACATAAACACCCTGCCACTTCTCCTCTTCTTTGGTACTCCTCCCATGAGGGCTACCATTCTCCCAAACCAATTCCTTCTTTTTGCATTTCATGAGAGTTTGAAATGCAACTCCTTGGATACCTCTTAGGAAAGGCCTCTTTCCCATGACTATGTTGGACCTATGAAGATCGAAATGTGATGAAGGTGATGTCTTCTCTCCACCCATGTTCAACAGCACTACTGGTTCCTCCAAGATGTAGCAGCTGTCTCTTCCTCCGGTTTTACAATTTTCTTCATGATTCTCCATGGAGGTGTCATGGTTTACTTCATCCTCCAAAAGTTTACACTCCCACCTTGAAGGCTGAATGAAAATCATCAAAGATGTATGAGGATGAGGTTTCTTCTCCTCCTTGAACCCTTTGCACAGTGCAGTGCAAACATGAGGCCCTAAAGCAGCCATGTGATTTGACCCTTGGACCTCTTCATATGAAATTCCACCATCCTTAAGATTATTTGCTGAAATAGAGAGTGGAAATTTACTCATAACTTGGTGGATCTTGGGACCTTCTTGTGTGGCTTCAATGGCTCTTCCTTCAATGGCTTCCTCATCCATATATGTATAAGGCTACTCCTCCAAAGCTGTAGTAGCATTGGTGAAATTCTCCTCCCATGGTGGAATGGATTTCTCTTCCTTTGTCCTCCTTCCATCAAAGGTTTCGATCAACCCTTGAGAAAAGTATCCAAAATAATTCACCCTTGAATGGACCAAGGGTTTGAACCACCAAACAAAGGTTTTATCCTCCCTGTGCAGCGCTGCCATCACCATTGCTTCTTTCTTTGTCACTGGATGCATCAATAAAAATGCCTCTAGCTTCTTCTCCCAAGCTCTAGCTGAAGTAACCCCATCAAATGTAGAAAATAGAAGCCTATTGCCTCTTATTTCTCCTTTTCCATAGGGCCTTCTCTCCTCCATCTACTGAATACATTGTGAGAACGCTGTAGCTCCCTTGAATGTTGCAGAATGGGGTTTATAGTCACCCAGGTACTTGCTTAAGATCTACAAATCCAAGCATCTCCCATGCTGGTCTTCAAGACAATAGGAAGTTCATGGACCTTCCTCTTCTCCCCTTTTCTTCTCCACCTCCTCAGGGAGGCTCTTAAAAAATATATGAGATAAGTCTCATCTTCTTCATCATTCTCCTCTGAAATCGAACTCACAGGGTGTGCTAGTTTGATGCTTTGATACCACTATAAGGTTCCTTTTTCAGAAAAATTGTCAATCGACAAAGAAAATATATTCCAGAGATAGAGTACAGGGGAATTTATTGGATTTTTCACCTTTAAACAAAGGATGAGCTCCAAAGGCTACCTGGCCTACTGGCATACTCTGTCTATAGAGTGATTTTCAAAGGACCATATCCCAAATAGGGAAATACAACAAGATTGGGAATCTTCCAATATTGCAGCTACAGTAATAACAAATACATCAAATGGAAATAGCAGTGACTCATGAACACATAAAATGCTGAAGAATCCAATGGCCATCATATATTATGACATAGAAGCAATAAGTATACAAATGTTGAGGAAGAATGATCACTCAAGCAAAGCACTAGAAGCCTCAAGAAACCTGTACATGTAAACATGAAATACATAGCTGCATAAATAAATCCCTAGGCCATGACTGCGTAGTTTATGGAGGAAATGTTGCATAAAATATAATAATACAAATATATAGCAATATGAGGCTGAAATAAAGTGGGGGAGCATGATCTCAACCCCTAAAAATAAAATACATCAATCCTCTAAAAGGATTGGCTGAAATCTATATAAAAATGGCATTTTGCAGAAATGCCAGAGTTTCTGGCCAACAGAGCCTCAAGAGTTGGAAATACACGGAGAAGGCTGAAATGTATACAACAATTGAAGAATACTCCTCCAATGTAAATCTGAAGTGAAAGGCTGATCCTTTCACCCAAGACTCCTCCTCCAAATGGATGTCAATCCCTCACAGCAAATTAAATCACCAATGAGAACACTGTCTAAGAGAGGTACTGTGGTGCCTCTGATGTATATTGGTTGGCTTGATGCCAAATATGGTGGGATATGCTCAAGAACCACCTTTTATGATCTCCCAATGAATAGAATCTCTCTCCACTGAAAAACACGCTCCGGATGGTGTATGGAAACTTCCCCGGCAAAACCCAGCAACACTACACAATAACTGCTGCAGAAACTGCATTGGTGTAGATGGCTAAAGCTATGGAATGAACGCTTGAATATGGGGAATGGATTGAAATCCTTCATGAGCTACTCAAGAAGGAGAGGAAATCCTCAACAAGACTCCCTCGTGCCCGAAGGCACTGCAATTTTGCTGAACAGCAAGAGGCAGCAACAAGTCTCCAAGACTTGGATGTAAAAATGAACAAAGATAGTCTCAATGGCTACCCTGCTCCTCTTTTAAACAAGTGAGCCTCTCTCCATGGACCCTACTTCAAATTAGGATTTCCTCTCATCTAGAAAATTCCTCCCTATGTTGTCCACTTGTGCTTTCCAGCTCATGCCAATGCAGTTTGACTTGGTCAACCTTGGCAAAGCATGTATGCAAAAAACCTCCTTTCACACATGGAGGTGTGAAATCCACCTCCAAATAAGATCCTCTTTCATACTTAGAGAATTTTTATTCTCTAATGATGCAAAGAATGGGTCCCCTATCCATTTTATTAATCTCTTTTAACAAAAATTAATGTTCCATAAAATTTGGAACATTACATGCACTATTGTACAATATAAAGATAGAAATTAGTTATTTTATAGATGTTCATCAGATAAATGCGATATATCTCCCATTTTATTTTGATTAACTTTTTTTCAAGAGAATCATCTTACACAGTAATAATTCCATTAAATCTGTGATGATTTTCATCATCACAGATTGAACAGATATATCTTTAGATCGCATTTAAATATTATCCCTGGGTTAGATTACATTTAATTCAAAGTTTTGCATTTAGAAATAAATTTTCTTTAGTTTGTAGTAATTAATCATTCTAAATTTTTTTGATAGAAATCCAACAAATTATCATAAAAAACCAAATCTAGGAAACTGGTCCCATCATACCCAGTCGGAGCCACTACCCCAAACAGAAAAGGAACTGCTTTAAGGTCTGGACCGAGTGGTTATCCCCCTTGTTGTTGTGACGGATTTCTAAGGCCATCAAATTTTTTGGCACTAGAAGTAAGGCTTGACTATGAATGGCATATAAGTCTAAAATTCAAAATAAAAGCCATCATAAGAGTCAATCTCCCCAAAAATAATCCTACCACTTCCCGATCATAATCTAGATCACCAACTCAGAAATCGGAAGTAGTAGAAACCTTTACATCATCTCCTGAAGTATCACGTCATCCATCTACTTCAGAATTCACTCCCGAATCTCCCGAAGTTCAGTATTTAATTCAGCAATTAGAAGGAATATCTATTTCTGCTGAAAATCCTGTTAACCGAGAAACTTCTGAGGAAAATGTTACTTCTTTATTTAGAGAAACTGGTATTTTAAATCGATCTAAAAGTGATAAGCTTGGAATTACCCCTTTTGTGTTTCCATTAGAATCTCATCGCAAAAAAGTTTCTATATCCATATCTAAGTTAGAAACAAGTGAAGTCACATCAAATTTTCCTTCAGTCTTTCCTCCACATTCTTCTGATCAATCTACATCTCCATTGTCTTCCATTTCTTCTACTCAAACAATCAGTGCTGTCACAAGTAGTACTGTTCCAGTTGTAAGTTCTTCATTCATTACCCCTACTTCTGGATCTACTTCTACATCTTCACATACTCAAAATCCAATTATGACTAATCAACCTTGGACGAATCCTGGTGCTGTATTAATAGAAAATCCTAATCCTCTTCCAGATTATCCATAAAAATGTTTACCTAAATATAATCCCAATTATGGTCTTCCTGTTGAAGAACACATCAATAATTTTATGTTAGCCATGAATTTAAATGGAGTTACTCTTGAAGATGTTGTAGTTAGATTGTTTCCATACACTTTACAAGGATCTGCAGGATCTTAGTACTTTTCTCTTCCAGAAGGATCTATTGTTGATTGGGAAACCTTTGAACAAGTTTTCCTTACAAAATTTGGAGATGATAGAACTGTTGCATCCTTAATCAATGCTCTTTCCAATCTTAAAATGAATTCAGGTGAAAAGATCGAAGATTTCAACTCCAGATTGAACAGGTTATTAAACAAAATCCCAAATACTTCTAATCCTGATTTTGATGTACAAATAGAATGGTATACTTCTTCTTTGCCTTCTGATATAGCTATTTTTGTAGATGGAGCTAATAAAGCTACTCTCTTAGAAAACTTGAAAGAAGGTCTCGCAGTAGAGAAAAGAATCTTAGCGTTATAAAAACGATCAAAGATAGAAGAAAGGAAAATAGAGAAAGTGACATTTAGTCAAGATTCCAAAAAAAGGGTCTCAAAAGATCCATTTGATCTTGAAGGTCTTCAAAAAGTGCTAAAGACTATGTCAAATGATATGATTGATATAAAGAAACAAGTTGTTGAAACTTCAACCGCTAAAAAACCATTTTGTCCATTTAAGAAAAATCCTCCTTTAACATCTCAACCTCCAAATGAGATTTCAAATGTTGAATCTGATCAAGATACTGAAGATCCCTCACCTTCTAAAAATTAATTAGAATCTGAAGAAGAATTTGAACTAAATGGTTTATGGGATTTCATTCTTCCCACAGAAGAAGAAAATGAAGCTATGCCTGTATCTACAAGAAGTAAATCTTCTTCAGATCCAATTGTATCAAATCAGAAACATAACTCTATTCACACTAAAGAAAAATAAAAAAAATCTAAAACTGTGCAGACAAATCTGATTTTATGAGATCCTTCTACAAATTCTAAAACTTTAATAGTTTTAGATACAGTTGAATACAACATAGTTGAATATATGAAAAATATCAAAGCTTATATTTCATTACACGAAATGACCAAACTCAAACAAAAACAAAAAAGTTTTCTTAGAGAAGTCAAATAAATTCCTGTAGAACCAATACAACCACCACTTATAGCACAAGCTTCAAAAGATATGGGAAAAACTCCATCATCTACCAACAAAGTAGATTCTAATAATCTTAGACTCCCCCTTTTCTTTTGACTTATGAATTTTTTAACAAAAATGTTCATAATTTTCTTATTGATTCAGGGGCTTCTTCAAATATTATGCCAAGAACAGTATGTACAAAATTAAATATCATTCCTCAAAAAACATCTGTACATATAGTACAATTGGATAGAACAAGTGGTTGTCATCTAATCCAAAGGTACTACAAGTGATTGATATTTTAGTCGCAGAAATCCCTGAATTTTATGGTCTTATTTTAAGCAGGGATTGGTCTGAAAAGTTACATGGATATTTTGCTACTTATTGGTCACATATGTGGCTACCATATAATGGCAAACCAAATCAAATCAGAATTGAACGTGAGAAATTTATGAAACATACAGTTACTGAATTAGAAGGACCAAATGAACCTGTAGCTTTTACTAATAATATCATAGGAAATTATTCAGCTGAATCATTCCTTAGATCATTCAATGCTCAGGTCTCACCTTTTTCAACAAATACTATTATTTCTCAAATTGAAATTTTTTCTCAGACAGACTCTTCTAAATGTATTAATTTTAGCACTCATATTCCAAAACAATCTTTATTTTGGCTCTATTTTTTGATGGTTCGAAATCAGAAGATGGTGCAGGGGCAGGTTGCATTTAAATCAATCCACAAGGAGAGAAAATGATGCTAACTTGTAGACTCAAGTTTCAGTGCACAAATAATACTACTGAATACGAAGCATTGATACAAGGTCTATATAAAGCTATAGGATTGAATGTTAAATATTTGCAAGTATAAGGAGATTCTGAAAAAATAGTTAAACAAGTTAGAAATATGATTCATTGTATTTTTGGACACTTGAAACATTATCAAACTTTAGCTCAGAATCTTACTTCTCATTTTATTTCATTCAATGTCTCTACAATTCCTAGATTACAAAATGTGAGCGCTGATTTACTTGCTAATGTAGCATCTATACTTATACCACCCGAAGAATTTAGCCCAAATAGATTTTCAATTGAATTTATTTTTAGACCATCCATTCCTAACAATATAACAAATTGGAGAGTATTTAACAATGATGCAGATATGGTGGACTTTCTTACGTCAGACAGAGATTATGAAGGTCAAATTTTAGATGAACATGAACATGATATACAGATTGAAGACAAGACAAACAATAATCCAATTCCCAAATATGTAGTCAAAATGGAGGACCTTTATGATTTGAAAGATAGGTTTAAAAAGGTGTCCAATTCAAAAACTCAAATTTCTACTTTAAAATTTGAATTGATTAATCTTGGTACTCCAGAAAAAACTCAGAACATCAACTTAGGTCATTTATCAAATTGCTGAGAAAATATAAAGATATATTTGCATGGTATTATTCACATCTTGAAACATATGATACTTCCATAATTCAGCATACCATTCCTATGATCTCAGATAATAAGCCTATTCAACAAAAATTTAGAAAAATTCATCCAAATTTACAAAGTCAAATTAAATCTGAACTGAATAAAATGCTCAAAGCTAAAAGTCATTTTTCCTGTTAGACATTTGAAATGGGTGTCAAACATGGTTTCAATTAGGAAAAAGAATGGAGACATTAGAATTTGGATAGATTTTAGGAACTTAAATAAAGCCTGTCATAAAGATAGTTTTCACTTACCTACCATGGAACAAATATTGCAATCAGTTACAAGATCTGAATTGATGTCTTTCCTAGACAGATTTTCAGGGTATAATCAGATCATGGTACATCCTGATGATAGGTTAAAAACAATGTTTATAACAAAGTGTGGAACATACATGTATCAAAAGATGCCTTTTGGATTGATTAACGTTGGTGCCACATTTCAGCGTGCTATGGATATAGCTTTCAGAGGACTAATCAATAACTCAGTTGTTATATACTTGGATGACATCATTGTTTATTCTAAGCATAGGAACAATCATATTAGTCACTTAAAAAAAAAAATCGAAAGATGCAAAAAATATGGCATTTCCCTTAATCCAAAATAATGCTATTTTTCCTTATCAGAAGGTAAATTATTGGGATTCATTGTTTCTAGAAAAGGAATTCATATAGACCCTGATAGGATTCACGAGATTGAAAATATTCCTCTGCCACATAACAAAAAAACGATGCAATCATTTTTAGGACAAATTAATTTTGTAAAAATATTTGTTCCACATCTCTCCCAAATCATCCTATCCCTACAGTCAATGATCAAGAAAAATTCAATTTTTAGATGGGGAAAAGAAGAAAGAAATTCTTTTGAGTTAATTAAAAAAGCTATTGTTGAAGCTCCTTCTTTAACAACTCTTGATTTTCTTAAATCTTTTTTGTTGTACACATTTATTCTCATACATCATATGCAGCGGTTTTAACATAGTTAAGTAATCAAAAAATTCAATCACCAATTTCTTTTTTTAGCTCTAATCTTGAAGGTGCTAAGTTAAATTATTCAGTTGTGGAAAAACAAGCCTATGTTGTGTTTAAATATTTGAAACATTTCAGACCTTTTCTCTTAAAAACACATACCAAGATAATAGTACCTTACTCAGCAGTAAGGCAATTATTAATACAATGAGAAGTAGGAGAGAAGAGAACAAATTGGGTCATTGCACTTCAAGAATATGATGTAGAGATACATCCAGCTAAAATTTTTAAAGGACAAGGTCTTTGCAGGATGTTAACTGGAGCCTCTCAATCATCAACAGAAAATGATCAATCAAATGAAATACAATTATCTGAGGTAAGCCTAAACGATTCTCAATCACAATATGCTGATTTGAAATTTTTCCTAAAAAATGGACATGCTCCATTATATCTCAATTATACAGCAAAGCGTGCTCTGAGACTTAAAGCAAATCAATATCAACTCATAAATTATGTATTATTTAGCAATAATTATGATTATGTATTATTAAGATGTTTAGAAAAAACTGAAGCCGAAAAAGTATTGCAGGAACTACATGATGGATTAGCTGGAGGTCATTTCGGAGGAAATACCATAGCTCATAAAATATTGCATGTTGGTTATTATTGCCCGAATCTGTTTAAAGATGCACATGAATATAAAAGAAAATGTAAAACATGTAAAACTACAGCAGGAAGAGAAAGGAAAGCAACATTCCCATTACAACCAGTAAATATCCAACAACCATCTGAGCAATGGGGGTTAGATATTATAGGTGAAATAACTCCTCACTCTTCAAAACAACACGGGTATATTCTAACTACAACTGATTATTTCACAAAATGGGTAGAATCTATCCCATTAAAGGTGGTAAATACATAGAATATTACAGATTTTATTGATCAATTCATAATTACTAGGTTTGGCCTTCCATCAGCTTTGATATTTGATAATGCATCTTACTTTTCTGGAAATGCCATGATAGAATTTGCTTTGAAAAGAGGTTTTAAAGTAAAATACTTAGCTAACTATTATCCACAAGGAAATGGATTAGCTGAATCTACAAATAAAAATCTTATCAGAATCATCAAAATAAATGTAGAAAAAAATCATAATAATTGGCACAAAGCATTATTGTTTGCTCTTTGGGAAGATATAATTACCCAAAAAGCCTCAATAGGTACTACACCATTTGTGTTAGTTTATGGAAAAGAAGCAATTCTACCCTCAAACGTAACAATACGATCGTTTTCTTTAGTATAATTCATTGATGAAAATCCTTCTTCCTCTCTTCAACTTAGACAAGATCAAATCCTTAAGTTAGAAGAAGAAAGAGAAAAAGCTAAAAAAAATCATACCCATCATCAACAAATAATAAAAGCTTCATTTGATTTAACTTCTGTTACTTCAAAACATTTTCAAATTGGTGATTTGGTATTAAAGTGGGACAAAGCTCATGAGGAAAAAGGTAAACATATAAAGTTTTAAAAAATCTGGCTAGGAACATTTCAGATAACTGAGAAAATTGGCTCATCAACATTTCTATTACAAGATTTATCAGGTAAAATAGATTCTTTACCTGTTAATGGACAAATTTTAAAAAACTATTTCTCATAGAAGGTAACTCTTCTGTCTTTGTATATTAATTTTTTTTTTTATATAGAAATAAAAACTTGTTTAGTATTGACAGTTGGCCTTTCAAAAAGGAAGTCTTAGATAATTTCTTTTTGATCTTTCTTTTTTTCACTTATTTAAAATGGAATTGTTAAAGAAAGAAAATTGAAAGATTTAGAAAAACAAATTGATTTTATCTTTCTTAAAAAATGAAATTCCAATAAAACACTTATTTTTTTTCATGAAGTCTCATTTTTATCTACTATGAATATTCTTCTGTCAGACAAGAAAAGAAAATTGTAATATAGTAATAAATATTCTTACAAAAAAGCAATCTAACAACTTGACATTATCATCCAACATCTTAAAAAGAAATATGATTCGTCCCATCTAGTAAATCTTATAATTTACAAAAGAAATTCAAAAGAAAATTAAAAAGAAAAAGTTTAGAGAAAAAACTTAAAAGATAATAAGTCTCATCACGAGCTTGTTTACCATGTTCATAAAGAAATAGTTGAACTGACATTACGAATACTATCTACCAAAACAGTGTAATGACTTGAGATTATATCATAAAGACAAGGGGTCTCATCAAGAGTCAGCTTGATCAGTTTAATTACTATTTGTGAATGGCATTGTCACTATTTGGTCACCAAGCCAAGAAAATGGTTTTTAAGTAGATAAAAATATAAAAAAAGAAAAATGTAATTTACTTATGAAAATGATGAGAAATATTGGATGGAAAATGGATCATAGCTGGGTAAAAGGTAACCCTGCCAAAAGCTTAAAACTGCCCATTGGAACAGAGGCTTTATCTTTGCTAAAAGAGTAAATTTATAAAAAGTTTATCTTAAAGATTATTTACTATTTATTTTTAACTAAGTAAAGACTGACATTGATTTTCATACTTATACCTTTATAGATGAATTCTCATGAATAAGTGAATAAATGAAATTTTCGTTATTTGAAAAAGAAATTAATTATTTGAAATTTCGTTCCTTTAACTCCTTTATTTTTATATATAAAAGGATTTAGAATTTTCAAAAAACATTTATTAGAGACATCTGGTTCATCCAAGTGAATCACCAATTGTTGTGCTGTACAACAACCCCCCATTTATTTTTATAAATAGGGACCCTTTAGAAATAAATAAAAGATTATGTTTTAAATTATTAGAATAAAAACTTAGAAAATAAAATTTTCTACTTTTTCTTTAAAAAGGGCATCGCTTATCACATATTTTATTTTCAAAAGAGAATCATAAAACATAAAATCGGCGAATTGCGAAATGCGCTCTTCAAAATAGCCTTCCAAACAAATAAAATGTTTTGTTCGCATCGCACTTTATTTAGTAAAGACTTAAGAAACAAGTAATGTAATTTGCGACAGCTACGGACCCGACAAGAAAATAAACAAAAAAGTATAAATACTTTTCGCTATCATTTCCACTTTAAGTTTTTGCAAATCGCAACGTGCGTAAATTATAATATAGACTTTAACGTATCTTATAAATGTTGTGATCTGTGATTTGCGCAGATCTCATTTCACAACTTTTACGAGACAATCACGAAATATTATAATGAATCATTGCAATTTGCGCATTTAATAAGCTCGGCATGTGAAAGAAGGTTATGTCATATCATATTGGATTTAAGATCTTCACGGATTTAAATTTAGTAATCGATAGTGCGTGTGAAGTGATGTGAAAATTAAATAAGGAATTATGAAGAGATGATTGATAGATTGATAGATTTTCACATGAGTTTAAAATAAATCACTGATATATCTTTATGACACTCCTTATATGATAATTTCACTTTGCTCTCAGGAAATCAATTATCGAGTTGAAGAAATTAGAAATGAGTAAAAAGGGTAAAGAGGTGTCTCAAGTACCATCCGCCAAAGATGTAGACATGTCTTCATTGTTCTCAAACACTATCTGCAACAAATATTGTGGTAGTTCATCATGGGAAGAAATGTACACAATTTTTGAAGATGAAGAAACAAGAGTGATAAATAACCTTTCTATAATGGGCTCTGATTCTACTTCAGATGCAACTCTTTTCAACATTGCATGCTCTCATATTCATAGAATAGCTGCGAGACCGAAGATTCTACCTTACACAGACATGACTAGGTGGCCAGTCGAGAACTTAAATATTGAAGATAGAGTTTTCAAGAATTCCAGAGGAGAGATTATGGGTTTGTTCAAAGCGGAAGACATAACAGCCATGTACCATTTACCAACTCCATAGCAGAAATATGAGAATAGATATGTGAAAATGTTTAGAGCATGTTGGAACAGGGTCTCCTACAAGCTGCGAAACTGGTCCATTTAGATACTTTTGGATTAGATTTAATCTAGAGGAGGGGTTTTGGGGTGGGTCAAAGCCCCAAAAGCTTTGTAACGGGTAAAAGGGTAAACCAGGGGTCTGAAAACCATGGTTTGCGGACCATAGGAAAGTCTAGGCTAGATTGTTTTAAATAGAGGGAAATTTTTTATTGTAAGGGATAGGAATGATAAGCTATTGATACGAATTGTGGTTTAAGCTATCTGTTTGGGTTTTTGGGAAAGGACTCCTGCTGGCTGTGTGTGCAGAGATCTAAGTACAGCTGTGTGCAGACCCTTCTGCTGTGTGCGTAGGTTGGGAAGGGAATTGTAAGGAAGGATTGATGAATGAATGAATAATAAAGGTTGATAGAGAACTGGATCTATGGGTACTCTTGTGCGAATTGTTGGTAATTGCTGCACTATGTATTTTCTATGTTTAAGCTGCGAAGATCTGCGTAAGTGTGTTTTCGATATCTAGATTGTTTTTGTTCTATTTTGTTCTATTTATGTAATGCTGTATTACTATCATAAAGGCATATAATTATAGATATAGCACACGTGGATTCAAATAGATACCTAATTACCCTGTGCAGAGCAAATTAATATGGGAATTACAAGGCTTAGTGAAGCTCTGCTTGCCTTACCTATCCTTTCTTAGGGTGTGGAAACCTAGTTCCAGCACCCACCCATACTAATTTGGGTGAGACTTTGACCTGTGCAAGTAGGTCACTACCGAAAGGGCCAGTAGTATAGGGGTTTGTTGGCAAACCTTGTGCTCTGAACCTGGGTCAGGACCCCTTTATCCAACAAATGGTTTTGTTGCCGGGACTGGAAGAAGTTTGAGAAAGGGATCAGGTAATGACAAGAGAATAATGGAAGCCTGAAAGAAAGGAAATCAAAGACTGGTTCAAAATGCATATCCAGGAATTCACAGTAAAAGAAAATCACAGTGAGAAGTTAATAGCAGAAAGGTGGAAAAATAGGTACATCCTTACAGAGAGCTACAAAATATTTTTTGTGACATTTGCAATCAAGCTCCAGGAGTGGCTAGCTAGACTTGTAGAATTCCATAAGTGCTGGAAGGATGAATGAGTCACTCAGTGGACCCTAGAGCTGATCCGGCAACTAGAAAGGACTGATAATGCTATCATGCACACTGTAGATCACTGGGTGGACAGTCTGCTTGGATGATTTGTGAAGGAATTTGCCATTGATTAGTTTTCTCATACTCTGAGGCTGAACGTCGATTCTTTAAAGGGTTCCGGGGTAAATTCTTGAGGACATTGCCATTTTTTATTAAGATATTACTGTGTGAAAAGAGCATTTTGTGTAGTCATACTAGATGAATGACCTCGGATCTAGATGGGAGCGCAACACGCAGTGGTAAATACTATCAGACCAACCTTGATGGAGGGAGATCCACCTATAATCTGTCACAAGAAATGGCTGCGTAAGATCCCCCAGCTACTGCCACCCAGGCCACACAAAGGTAAGAATTCACCCATACCACCACCCCCACTAAACAGTGATATGGCTGCGCATCTGAAACTGCCTACCTTCAAGGGGGTAGGGGATGAGGATATGGACTGTTTCTGGTTCATTGCAGACTCTATCTAGAGTGCGCATAATGTGGCAAATGATACGGTAAAGAGGGCACAACTGTCATTGGCATTCGAGGATAGGGCCCTGGACTAGTATATGTGATAAATTGTGCAGAATGGGAGCGCATCCATTCAGGATATCAAGGACACTCTGAAGCAACAGTTCCTAAAGCCGAAATATTATTCCCAACTGGTAGCAGAAGTAAAGGACTTCAAACAAGGTGTGTTTGAGTCAGTGTGGGAGGCTGATCAGCGATTGAAGAAGGCAATCTAGGAAGGAAGATTCGAGTATGATGATAGACAACATACAAAATGGTTCATCACTATGTTGTTACCTCACCTGCACACGCCAATGAGTCATCAGACCTTTGAGTCGCAGGAGAAAGTTGTGGAGGTTGCTATGAAACTAGAAGCTGCACCCTGCGAGGATACGTCGGTAGGGGTACAGCAAATCCAGTAACAACTTGTAGCTATGCATATGGAAATACAGAACCTATGTAAGGAGTGAGGAAAGGACGACTACGTAGATCTATGGTGCATACGATGTCGGGTTTCTGGTAATACGAGGGACCAGTGCCCTCTATTGGTGGATTACATGCAAGTGGGAGGACCTAGTCCGGTGCAACCAGGAGCAAGTAGGGATCCCATCCTGTCATGACCAGGATCGAGCGGACCTGCGTTGTGGTGTGATGACTGTTGTGTAGTAGGACTACATGATATGAACCATTACCCTCGGCTAGGTGCGTATGTCCTAGAACTGAAGCAACAATGCTGCAGGTTCTGCCGGTCGGTGGGACATGATGAGTAGAACTGTCATACTTATGACTTGATGATAGATCGTGGGAACCTGTATAGGGTAAAATCAGACCCCGCATCGCCAAGAGGGTCTGCGCACTTCAGAGGATCTCCAGCCTGGGGCAGAGGAGGTTGGGGAGGGAGTACAGGACGAGGACATGAGCAGCTAATCTGTTATAACTACGAGGAGATGGGACACTTCACCATAGAATGCCCAAATCCCACCAGGACATCGTTCAAGTATTGTAGGCAGTTGGACCATGTGGTGGAGGATTTCCCAATTTTAATAGCCAAGATGTAGGAAAAACAACCCACCCCCACGCAAAATGTGTGACGAGTTAAAATCGAATTAAGGAGTGCAGATCCAAGCGTAAAGGTCATGACACACAGTGGGAGGGTCACCTAGGGAGCAAAGGAGGAGCTTTCCCCTTGGGAAGGAGTGGGCTTTAGAGGACAAGAACCACTGGTAGCCCCACGCAACTACCGATGCACCTCAAGATAGAGGAAGGAATTGAGCCCTTTCTACAAGCATGTCTGAAGCTACTACGAAATCCATAGGCCGTAGGAAACCTCCAAGCACTACTGAATACCTACACAGCTCGGCCCAATTTAATTCCTGGGACCGAGGATGTACACAAAATGTCGATCTATAAGAAACAAAATGGAAAAGAAATGTGGTTCATTGTGCAGATTGGTGACTACGAGATGGATCAAGTTATTCTTGATCTGGGGTTGGATGCGAACGTATTACCAAAGCAAATGTGGCAATGAATGGGAGAACCTAATTTGGAATGGTCCACCATCCAGCTGTGCATGGAAAATTAATAGAAGAACATCCCACTAGAATGGTTTCCAAAAGTCATGGTAGATATCGCGGGAGTAAAAGTCCTAACTGACTTTGATGTCATAAAGATCATGGAAGATACGGATTTGTAACCTGCACTCCTCATACTGGACTGGGCTTTAGACATGGGGGGTGTCATCAATCTCAAAAAGCACAACATGGTGTTTGAGAAAAATAGTACACACGTAATAGTACCACTATATCCAGCAGAAGGTGTGCGGTATATGGAGCCAACCTACGAGAGGGAGGAACTAGATCACATTTAAATATTGACTGCACAGGACGAAGACAAGGTTAACCCCATAGCAGTCAGGATATTCCGGGGAGACAGTGAATAATTTTCTGACACTGATGAGGAACTAGAGAGTTGGAAAAACCAGTTACATGAGGTTTCGACGTTGCACTGCCCTCGGGTCGCAAGGACCCTCTACTGCATCTCCTCGGAGGTAAGAGATCTACCCCATTTTGATGAGGCTATTAGTGTCTAGGAATTCCTATGGACACTGGAAGTTAGGGTGCCAAGAGAATGACGGCTCTGGGCCCTTAATCTAGCTCTGCGTGGGACACTCGCGCGTTGATGGGACACCCACAAGAAAGCATTCCCGAAATGGGAAACGTGTCGGGATAGGATTCTTCTACGGTTCGCCCCTCCAGCTGACATACACACCAAGATGTTCCTCGGACCCAGGGATCCCCATGCACATCTGCGTGCCTGGATGACCAAATGGTCCGACTGAACTACAGAAGAATGGGTCCATCTATTTTTTCATGCATTGATCCCTATCCCGGTCGCATGGTACATAGATGCGGAGTTACACCAGTGCATCCGCCATTGGGAAGTGCTAAAAGAGGAATTTGTTGGAACGTTCAGATTGATTGGGGGGACAGAGATGCTCGATGAATATTTGAAGGACATTGATGCATTTGTATTTAAGAACTCTCACCACCATGCCACCCCAATGGTCTTGACATGGGAAGCGCAGATGCAAGACATATCCAACTGCCAGAGCTTGGTGATTGACGAAGAAGAAGATAATCCTCAGAACATTTTTGTCCCATAATCTAAAGGGGAGCACACTATCGTTGGGCCATCGCTGCAGAATATTGATGTAATGCAGCCTCTTAAGCTACGTGACCTTCATATTAGGATGGAAGAACACCCTAAGATGGTTAATATTGGGGACTATTGGGATGAAGGGACTATAGGAAAAATTGCAAAATTACTCACGGAGTATTAGGACTTATTTCCGACAAAGTATTCTGAGCTCAATGGAATCACTGGGGACCTCGGCATTATGCACATCACTCTAAAACCTGAATCCTGCCCCGTCAAGCAGCGGCCTTACCGACTGAATCCTAAATATAAGCAAAAGGTCAAAGAAGAGCTGGACAAAATGCTTGTCGCAGGTATCATTGAACCAGTTGAATAGTCGGATTGGGTAAGTCCAATGGTCATCCAGGAAAAGAAGACCAAGGGGGAAATACTCATCTGCATAGCTCTACACAAGCTAAATGATGCCTGCATCCATGACCCCTTCCCTACACTATTCTCCATTAAAATTCTTGATAGTGTGGGCAGACATGAGGCCTATTCCTTCACCGATGGGTTCTCCGGATACCACCAGATCTAAATTGCAGCTGAAGATTGCAGTAAGAGTACCTTCATGACTGAATGGGGGTCCTTTCAGTATACGGTCATGCCCTTTGGTCTCAAGAACACACCTACTACTTTTTCCAGGGTCGTAGTTGCAATATTCAAGGAGTTTATTCATAAATTCTTAGAGGTTTATTTTGATGACTAGACGGTCTTCAACCTGGTAAAGGAGCATGTCTCTAACCTGCGATTAATGTTGGATGTGTGCCAGAGGCACCAGATTTCCTTGGATATTAAGAAGTGCATCTTCTTTGTACCATATGGAATCTTGCTCGGGCATATAGTCTATCGGCAAGGGTTGATTGTTGAACATGCAAAGGTAGCCGTAATTATAAACCTTGCGGTCCAAACAATGGAAAAACAGTTGCATTCTATTCTTGGACACACGGGCTATTATAGGAAATTCATTCAAGGGTACGCCCTGATCATGGCACCTATGGAAAAGCTACTAGAAAAATATGCTTCCTCTTTTGGGATGATGAATGTCAGAAGAGCTTTGAACTGCTAAAAGAAAAGATGATTTATGCACCCATACTCATATTTCCTGATTGGTCGAAGGAATGTCATGTACATGTAGATGCATCAGGCATCGCGTTGGGCACTGTCCTCACATAGCCTGGAGAAGGAGATATTGATCACCCAATTGCCTTTGCGAGTCGGAAACTCTCGAGCATAGAAAAGAACTACTCTACCATTGAGTGCAAAGGATTGGCTATGGTCTATGCGTTATAGAAATATTGGCACTATCTACTGGGTGGAAACTTTAAACTATTCACTGATCATTCGGCTTTGAAATACCTTGTCAACAAGCCTGTGTTGGGGGGGAATATTTTCCACTGGTTGTTGCTATTCCAAGGATATGATTTTGATATCAGCATCAAGCCCAGAAGGTTGAATTCAGGCCAGGATCATCTGTCTCGCATTGAAAAAGGGGAAGAACCTACTAACTTGGAAGAGGGTTTACCAAATGCGCAGCTATTCACCATTAAGGTGGTTGATGCACACTTTGCTGATATCATTGAGTTCCTCACTACAGGAGTGGCCCCTATAAAATATTCAGTACAACAAAAGAAGGAGTTGGTTACTCGGGCAGTGGACTTTACTATCATCACCAGTCAGTTATACAAGCTAGGCGCAGATGAAATACTATGCAGATATGTCCTGGAACATGAACGGTCTGCCATATTAGTAGAAGCACACGAAGGCGTCACAGGAAGCCACTGTGTAGGACGAGAAATGGCACAAAATATTTTTAGGGTTGGGTTATGGTGGCCTACCCCGCATCAGGATTCTTACACCTATTATATATCATGCGACACCTACCAGCGAACAGGACGACCCTCGCACCGAGATGAGATGCCATTACGGCCTCAAGTAGCTTTACAAGATTTTGACAAATGGGCCATTGATTTTATAGGACCCATCAATCCCCTGAGCAATAAAATAGGTGTGCGCTACATTATCACCGCCACTGACTATGTCACTCGATGGTCTGAGGCACAAGCGGTGAAGGATTGTACTTTGGATATTGTTGCGCACTTCATCTTTGACCAGATTTTGACCAGGTTTGGCTGCCCAAAGATCCTGATGAGAAACAGAGGTACACACTTTGTTAACCAAATGATTCAAGCCTTGAATGAAGAATTCTGGATCCAACATGAAAAGAGTACACCATACCAACCCCAAGAAAATGGAGTGGTTAAAGATTTTAACAAAATTTTGGAACAGGCATTAACTAGTTTTTTGCAATGTCGTTCGTAGTGACTGGGATGTTCACATTCCCTCTGTTCTGTGGGCCTACCAAACGACCTACAAGAAGCTAACATGTAGGACCCCCTTTCTAGATGGTCTATGGAAAAGAGGCAATTATGCATATAGAATACGTTGTTCCTAGCCTATGCATCGCAACATTTACAAATATGGCGGACCCTGATATCATACAGGAGCGTATTGTGCATCTTGTGGCTTTGGAGGAAGATAAATTTATTTCTAATTTTCATCAACAGGTTCAGAAGGCTCACGATAAAGCATGGCATGATCGACATATTCATCAAAAGACATTTGTCGTAGGTGACCTTGTCCTTTTATACGATAGCCAATTTGCGAAACATCTAGGGAAATTCCGAAAGCACTAGCTTGGTCCCTACACAGTTAAGGAAATCACGAATGGTGGAGCAGTCCAACTAGCTACCCTGCGTGGGGACATCTTACCTGGCTTTGTCAATGGTAGTTGACTCAAGCCATACTGGGTTCAATGACTATATGGCAACTACAATGACTCGGGACGAGTCACAATATTGTGTTGGGGGACTGTTGGAACAGGGTCTCCTACAAGCTGTGAAACTGGTCCATTTGGATACTTTTGGATTAGATTTATTCTAGCAGAGGGGTTTTGGGGCGGGTCAAAGCCCCGAAAGCATTGTAACAGGTAAAAGGGTAAACCAGGGGTCTGAAAACCACAGTTTATGGACCATAGGAAAGCCTAGGCTAGATTGCTATAAATAGAGGGAAATTTTGTATTGTAAGGGATAGGAATGATAAGCTATTGATGTGAATTGTGGTTTAAGCTATCTATTTGGGTTTTGGGGAAAGGACTCCTGCTGGCTGTGTGTGCGGAGATTCATGTCCAACTGTGTGCGGACCCTGCTACTGTGTGCGCAGGTTGGGAAGGGAATTGTAAGGAAGGATTGATGAATGAATGAATAAGAACTATTGATAGATAACTAGATCTATGAGTGTTCTTATGCTAATTGTTGGTAATTGCTACACTATGTATTTTCTGTGTTTAAGCTGCGAAGATCTGTGTAACTGTGTTTTCGATATCTGGATTGGTTCTGTTCTGTTATGTTTATGTAATGCCGTGTTACTATCATAAAGGCATATAATTATAGATCTAATTCATGTCGATGCAAATAGAGACCTAATTACCCTGCACTGAGCAAAGTAATATGGGAATTACAGGGCTTTAGCGCAGCTCTGCTTGCCTTACCTATCCTTTCTTAGGGTGCGGAAACCTGGTTCTAGCACCCACCCATACTACTTAGGGTGAGACTTTGACCTGCGCAAGCAAGTCACTGCCGAAAGGGCTAGTAGTATAGGGGTTTGTTGGCAAACCTTGCGCTCCAAACTTGGGTCAGGACCCCCAGAGCCAACAAAGCAAAACATCCAGATCTTATCAAAGTTATCCATGAATAGAAAGATAATGAAGGGAAATTGAAGCAGGATAAATCCGTTATGTACCCAATTAAACAAATTCCTAATCATTATTGTTACGCCGCTGGTATGTTATGTAGAATACTTTCCAAACCTGATAGTACTAGGTTCTCAAGAGATTGGGTTCCCCTAATTGACGCAATCATCAATTCGTCTATCTTAAATTGGGAAGACGTTTTATCCAATTACCTAGCCAAACATATCATTGCATATATGAATAAAAGGAGTGCTTCATCCTAAGAAACTTTTCCCTTTTACATTTCTGTCTATGTCATGTATTCCATTTTTTTCACTTCTACATTTCAGGGAAAATTTTAAGGATGGAAAATTATTTTGAAGTTTAAAAAATTGGCGAATCTCATTAGTCCCTAACGTGAAAAATATAAAATGTTTATTGATGTATTTGTAAAATTACTCAAAATTATAATGATATTATATATATTGTCTATATAATGTTGGCGATTTGTAAGGTAAAATAATTTTATATTGTAAAATATGGGCAAATCAATTTTAATAAAAAATGGAAATTGGCGAATATTTTTTTTGGAAAAACCATGCAAAATTAGCCCACCTACGAATATTATCCCCTAAAATTTTCCATGCTACATTTCCAATCATGGGTTGGAAATGGACCACTAAAAACCCTATCCCAATTCATATTTATCATGAAGAACTCTGGGACTCTAAATTCCCCTTACACTTTTATAAAATCTGCTATGGAGTTATGTTACCCATGTATCAGATGATTTTCAATGAAAAGGCTCCTAGGGTTTCCAAAGAAGCCAATGAAGATATTATTCCTATAGCCAGATGGTTCGCTGAAGAAAAGTTCACATATATCTGAATATTTGGAAGTTATGATTTTCCACATGTTTTACCCTACTATGTTCCAGATAAATTGCTTGCAAGGGAAATAGATTATCAACTCATCAATGGTGTCACAAAGCAACTAAAGGATGATAAAAAGGCTATTTGGCCTTGTTTCCCTCTATAGTGCGGCACCTTTGCTTTGGCTAATATTGGCCATATATACAAAGAGGTTCCTAACATTCAGTTATTGAAGTTGGCATTCATGCCAGGAAGATTATATGTCCCCAACGATGTAATTAAAAATTATATGGCAAAGCTCAAAACAAAGCCTTTCATGAAGGAAGAAGATAAATTTGATGACTTCTTCCAAGGTGTCAAAAAATTTTCTGATATTGTCAAAAGGGTTTCCAGTCATGAAAACGCTGAAGCTTTTCAAGTATATAGAAATAAGAGATTAAAAAATATCCCTTTGAATTTGCTAGTTATTGAAGATGAAAAACACACTCCAAGTGTCAGTCTCGATGAAGAAATGAAATATGGCTGTAAAAATGAATCTGGTCAATCACAGCAGAAGTTTGATAAGTTAGATCAATCTGAGGATGAATCTGAATCTACGAAAGAAAATTTAGAAATTGACCAAATTCCTCAAGAAATAGAGTTGCAAGAGAAATCAAAGAACAATGCCAGAGCTACAGAAGCAATCACAATTAGAAAAATTCATCAGAGAAGAACTTGATATAAATAATATGATAAATAAAGAGCAAAAAGTATTTTTTCATCAAGTTTCTATGATTGATTCTTATTTTGATTCTAATAAGACAATGATTCAACAAATAGAAATTCAGAAACTAGAATGTGAGAAATTCGAAAGGAAAATTGAGGAATTCGAAAAGAAAATTGAGGAACACATTGAGTGGCAAAATTCTGATGCAGGAAGACAAGCTAATCTACCACAAATAGATAAGCTCCACAAAGAATTGTTATTTACAGAATAGAAAGCACAGATCATCCGAGCAGAAAAGGCAGCGACCAAGACAACCAACAAATCAAATGAGCTTATTCAGCTCTTATGTGACCAACTGTTTAGAACAAGACTTCTTAAATAAAACACGTCGGATGTGTTTTCAGGAACAAAAGAAGTAGAATTAAAATGGACACAGAGAGCAGAACAATAGGAAGAAATGATCAAGAAAGTCAATAAGTTTGATCAAGAAAATTACTGGAATTTTCTGATCAAACCTTATCATTAGCAGCAAACTCTTTTGTTCCTTACAGAGTCAACAAAAAGGTCTCAGTCGATAATATCAAATGTTATCTTCAAGGGGTAAATTCGATCACGGATATTGTAGCCAACTCGGCTTAAGGCAATGCTAGATATCTTCCAAGTTCATGATCACATTCAGAAAGAAATGTAGGATCCATAAAGTCAGGATTGTTAGTTCTAAATTCCAAGATTATTGTTTAAGTTAAGTTTTTATAGAAAGGTTGTTTGAAACCTCCTCTACATTTTTGTAAATAATTTAATTTAGTTTATAGTTAATTTTAGTATTTAAACCCTTCTCATGCATTTAGAGAAGGGTCCAAGGTTTTGTTAAGAACATTTGCAAAGAATGCTTATTTGTAAGTAAGTTTGTGGATGCCTTGATGAAGTAATGGAACACAACCTTTTTTAGTTATAAATATCATTTTTTTGAATCACTGTTGGTGCACTTATATATTCTTTGAATGATTTTTTGATTGAAGAATTGGATATGGCCTATTATCACTAATTCGATAAGCAGAGTAATACACATCTTCTACTATTATCATGTATGTTATTTTTGTTTCTGAATGTTAGTGATGAACTCAGCTTTCATGAATCATATATGGAATTAATTATTTTTGTCTGAAATATCAGTTGCACTATTGTATGATATAAAGATAGAAATTAGTTATTTTATACATGGTCATCAGATAAATGCGATATATCTCCCATTTTATTTTGATTAACTTTTTTTCAAGAGAATAATCATACACAGTAATAATTCCATTAAATCTGTGATAATTTTCATCATCACAAATTGAACAGATATCTCTTTAGATCTTATTTAAATATTATCCCTGGGTTAGATTAAATTTAATTCAAAGCTTTGCATTTAGAAATAATTTTTTTTTAGTTTTTAGTAATTCATCATTCTAAAATGTTTTGATAGAAATCCAACAAATTATCATAAAAAACCAAATCTGGGAAATTGGTCCCATCATACACAGTCAGAGCGACTACCCCAAACGTAAAAGGAACTGCTTTAAGGTTCGGACCAGGTGGTTATCCCCCTTGTTGCCACGGATTTCTGAGGCCATCAACACCAAGTAACATGCAATGTCCACTACATCTACCTAGAATTATTGTCCTAAACCGGTACCATTGAGCATGCTTCTTGCCTTTTCCATCAGCATTCTGTTCATTATTTCTACAACTCTATTTTGTTGAGGTGCGTATGGAGTATTCTTCTGTCGTTCTATACCAAAATTCTTACAGAACTCTTCAAATTCCTTTTTATCTAGAACTCCCTACCATTATTTGTCCTCAACACCTTTATCTTCTTCTTTGTCTAGTTTTCCACCAGAGCTTTAAATTCTTTAAATCTGGCAAAGACGTCAGATTTATTCCTCAAGAAATATATCCATGTATTCCTTGAGAAGTCATCTATGAATGAAACATAGTACATAGAATTACCCAGTGATGGAACCAGCATAGGTCCAAACACATCACTGTGCACAAGCTCTAATATCTTGTTTTCCCTCTTATCACTAGAAGGAAAACTCACCCGATTTTACTTCCCATATACACAATGTTCATAGAAATTGAAATATAGAGATATATTAGACATACCATCTACCATACCATTTCCATGCAATATCCGAAGGCCCTTCTCTCCAATATGTCCAAGCCTTTGATGCCATAGCATGGTATTTTCTCCAGAGACCACTAGGCTTTTCGCTCCACTTTCAGGAACCACAGAACTATTGCACCCATCAATAATAGTGTTTCCTTGAAGCTTGTATAGAGTTCCAATCCAAACTCCCCGCATTATTACCGGTTCTCCCCAAACCATCTTACATGCATCTTTCTCGAACACTGTTTTTACACCTGCATCATTCATCTTGCTTACAGAAATCATATTTCTGGCCAATATAGGAATGTTTAGAACACCAGGAAGTGTTCTAATCCTTCCACCTTGTAGCTTCAGCTTGAATTTTCCACGTCCGACGATTCTGTCCTTCATATCATCACCTAAGAAGACATCACCGCCATCATATTTCTCATACTCACAGAACCACTCCCTATGAGGAGTGAAGTGAAAGGACGCACCCAATTCAATCAACCATGACTCATGATCTACATATGTATTTGAAGAAGAAGCCAAATACACATTCCCACCTTCATCCGAGGTTTTTTTTCCTCTGCAGAAGTAGCATCATCAGATCCCTTTACTTTCTCAGGAGCTTTAGATCTGCAGTACTTTTTGTAGTGCCCTTCCTTTCCGCATTTCCAACACACCTTTACAAACATTCTAGGAGATTTAGATCTCCCTCTAGATTTATATCTCCCACTCGAAACCCCTTATTCTTGTTTCTGCTCTGGGACCTTCCTCATACAGATAAGGAATCTCCATTCTGACCCTACATATTTCTCTGTCTCATTTCCTCCGACACCAAGGCTGAGATAATGTCATCAAAATTGAAGGTATTTGTATTGCTACCTATTGAAATAATCAGACTGTCCCACAATTCTATTAGAGAACACAAAAAATTGATGCACTTATATTCATATGATATTTTAATATCAACAGATGACAGCTGAGTTACCACAGTATTGAAGGCGTTCAGATGCTCTGTCAGCGAGTCTCCATTCTTCATCCTCAGGTTATAGAGATTTTTCTGCAGGAACAACTTATTCACCAGAGACTTAGATTGGTACAAAGTCCCAAGTTTCTCCCATAAATTCTTTGTCGTAGCTTCCCCAGATACATTCAACAATACCGAATCTGAGACACACAACTGTATTGTGCTCTTTGCCTTCTGATCCAACTTCTTCCAGTATTCATCTGACATTGTCGTTGGTTTAGTACCTGGATCTACCGCAATCCACTGGTCTTTATCCACCAGCAGATCCTCCATCTTGAGCTTCCACAACTCAAAACTCTAACCATTAAATTTCTCAATCTCTATCTTTCCACTGCTTGCCATCTTCTTTCACCATAAGAATCGATCTCGCAGATCTCCCACTGAACAAGGTCTACCATAGGCCTGAGCAAAAGACCCTCAGCAACAAAGGCATCCCCTTGAAGCTGAAACAACTTTGATACCAAATGTAGGTTTTAAGACTGTACAAAAATTTTCTGCAAACGAATCTTAAAAACAAAAAATAAACAATAGCGAGTGCATAAAACATAAAACAGATATACACAAAGATTTTCCCTTGGATCCCAAATCGAGACGACCAGTTCGATTTTTCATTATATTCATTTTAGTGTTACAACACATATATACATGCTGAAGCATACATAAACCCCAATCCATTAACCCTACATTAGAACATAGCCGTATTTCCCCTGACTGGATCTACAAAATACCAGGGGATGAAAACCATCATGCCCCAAAACCATGTGCAAACCCATACACAAAACCATGGGTAGGTCATGGAAAGAACATAATACATACCCAACACTCCACACCTATTCTTTCTGGCAGTTTGCATGTGGGTATTACATTTCAGCAGTAATTATATCCTTCTTTCAAGAAAATGAATCTATATTCATCTGGTATAAAAGAAAAATCTCGGTTATTGTTTACATTTATATTCACTGCTGGAATATTCCCAAATGGGAAAAGCAGGAATATAGTGCAAAATTCTAGAATAGCAGTGTAAAACATCATATAAAAGAATGAGGTCAACATGGAGCCTTTCCATTCATCATAAAAATAGAAAAATGGTACAAATAATGGGCTACAAACCATACAACAAGATAGAATAAACCTCTAATAGACAAAAACCTCAATAAAAGGTGCTACTACTATATCAAAATTCCAGAGACACTATTACAACACAGTTATAGAATAATTTCTACGGAAAATGAGTACACAAAAGATAGAGGGATGATATATTCCACAATAGATACAAAAATGAAGATATGGGCTCTATACAACCTCCAAAAAGGAACCTAAAAGGGTCTCCGGGAAAAACACCCAAGAATACAATATGAGTTGTAGCCCTAGGGCTGAAAGTATGCTGCAATAAGAAACTAAAGAACAATGATTGAACATGATAATAAAATTAATATTCCATCCTCCAAAGAATCCTCTAGATGAAAGGTTGGACCCTTCGCTGAAGAAATCACTCCCTAAATCACCTACTACAAACACCCCTGCAACTCCTCCCTAAAATAATGCAGATCTAGACTGATACTACGATGTATTGGATAAAAAAACTATGGCTTGATACGAAATGTATTGATGATTCTCCAGGGCCTTCTTTACTAGCCTCACAAGAGAAAGGAACCTTCCTCCAATGAGATATAGCTCAGAAATCTCCAAATCAATCCTCCACAACTTCTACCCTACTACACAACACAAAACCTCAACAGGAAATGCACTACACATTAATATTGAAGCCTTGGCTTGATGCCTAAATGTGGAATGTAGTGCAAAGCTCTTCCTAGAGGCTTCTCAAGGAAAGAGGTGGGATTCCCAATCAGGAACACCCCGTGCTAAACAACACTGCAATCTTAGCTAAACAACTGAAGAAATCTTTATGTCTAAACATACAATATATTTAGAAATATCAAATACCAAAAGTGATGAGCTTTCAAACCCTAAACCCCATTCATTTATGACACTACTTCCATCCAAAGAGTCTCCATATAAAACTACGTTGTCCCATAATGAATGCCACTCCTCCATGACAACATTGTTGATTTGTTCAAGGTTGACCCAGTCGATGTGTTCTAGCCCCTTTTCATACCTAAGGGTGCTCAATAAAGCTGCCAAGATGTCCTCCTTCCACATTGGCATTGATTTTATTCATATTAAGGAGATTTATGCATCTCCATATCATCTTGTTCGTTAAAAAAGAAATCAAAAACAAAAATTAATATTCCAACTAGCTCATGGATAATTGGGAATATTACAGTCCTCCCCTCCCAAATGTCGCTTGTCCTCAAGCAATTGAAAAGGTGAGTGCTGCAAATCTTCTCCTCCTCCATTGGTGACATCTCCATGTGATAAGCTTCCCTCATAAACGAAGTGTCTCCCAATCCACCCATCCATGAAATGGTCCTCCCAAGTTCTCATGAGATGCAAATAACTCATCCCACAAGGAAGTAATGAATCCAATGAAACAATCATGGTTTGCCCAATGCTCTCCCTAAAACATGGAGCATAATGAACATGGAGAATCTCTCTCCCAAAGGACACATCAATTCGTCCCATCCTCCCTACATTCATCCCCATAAAAATCATAACATGAACAAAAATATGCGAAAATGGAGGTGGGTCAAGTCCCACATGTGGAACCAGTGCAGTATATCTCCTAACTGCATCAGAGAATGCTATGGTAAGTGGTTTCCCCACCACTTTCTTGCTGCCATAGTTTTCTCAGAAGCTCTGAAAAGGTGAGAAATGTTTGGTGCCTTTGGAGTGCACCCTAAATGGTAGATTATCTCCCTACACCCTCCGAGGGAGTGGCCATGCTCAACAATGTTTATGGCCCAAATTTGGCCATGAATTTTATATGGAAGAATGCTCCTTATTGGAGAAATGGCCTGCATATACATGGTAAAGGGGTGAAAATAATTATCAAGTGAAACATTATGCACATAAACATGTTCCTTACCATAATATCTACTCATACAAATGGAGTGGTCCATAGATAGATCCCCTCTCATTCCCAATGAGAAAATAGGTGGTTTTGATAAATCCTCAAAAGAGTTATGTATCTCCTCCATCTCTGCATTATCCATGCATCTTCTCAAATGCTGATATATCTCCTCCTCAAATCCTTCCCAAGTGTATACCTCCATGATGGTGTTGTAGGCTCTCATGAAATAAGTGTGGTTGGAGAGAAAATATTTATGTGTTGCTTGTAGCAAATTATCCTTGAGATTGGAAGCTCTAGATAAGAAGATCCTACCATGATAATAGATGAATCCATCTTGGACTAAATATCCCTTGTATTGAAGCTGGTCATCAAGTATCATTCATGTAAAAAGGTCCTTGGAATAATCCACCAACAACTGGGATTTCCAATATGGATCTACACTCCAAAGTGACAATGTTGATGACCTATCACATAAAACATATTTCATATGGCTATCCTCCTCTTTGACATCTCCCATGCCAAAGTCACATGTTGGAAGGATGCTATCCTTCCTTTGTTGCTCCTCTTGTAGCCACTCATGCTCAAGTAAAGGTTGAAGCCTTTGGAGGTTAGTATTCCATGGGAAGCTATCACCGATCCAAAACTTCCTGTGTTTGGCCAAAGCATTCATGAGTGGCCACCAAATTCTATATGTGGAATACTTCTCCAGAATTGAAAACATCTTATGAGCCTCCAAAGCCAAGGAATAGTCTCCTTTCACTATGATGGTGCCACCCTCCAATCCTGCAACATCCTCTCGTAGCACAAGATGAGATGTGAGAGTGGGTAATGATGATAGTGGGAGAATGTCTCCCTGCTCCTAGAGTCTACTCTCTTCATTGTATCATAACCTTCAAATGTTCCTACTCCTCCTGGATCTATGAGGGGTGCAACAAATTGTGATACATCTCTCACCAACTCTGTATTAGGTGGCCTCCTAAGTGGTTTTCCATAAAACATTGATGTCTCATGGGTCAATCTCATATGCATAATAGATGGGACTACCATTTCCTTGCTTCCAATGTGAAAATCCAACTCCATTTTTTGCGTGGAAGCTTCATGATAATTGGGTAGCACTCTCATTGAGGAAAACATCCCTCTAATTGGAGAAATTGCTCCATCCTCACCTCCTGGTGGTGGTGGATCATCTCCTGCTATTCCAACACTATGACCCCTGTTTGGTTCTTCTTCCTCCTCCTCATCATCTGAGAAGACCTCTATGTAGTGTGCCTTTCATGATGCACATCTATGTCTGGGTGCCCATGATTCTTGACATGTGAAGAAAAGCTTCCTTCTCCTCAGATATCTTCGGACATCATCACTAAGAGGTACTTTGTTTTGGCTCTCTTTTGAGAAATGAGCCTTCTCATCTTTTCCCTTTGATGGAAAAGTGGGATTTTTCTAAAATGTTTCCTTTACTTTTGGCACTGCATCTTGTAGATATCTATCCCTTTCAATGGCATCTTGAAGGGTAGTGGGATTGGTAGACTTAACCAACCCATGAAGAGGTTCTGATAACCCATAAATGAACAAATAGATCCTTCTTGCTATAGATAAATCAGGAACCATAGCTGAAAGTTTTAGAAATCCATAAATGTAAGTTTCTGGATTACCTCATTGTTTGAGCTTTTCTAGCCCAATGAATGGTGCCTCTGGATCTCTTCAATGGAACCTCTCCACCAGCCTCCTTTTGGACTCTGAATATGCAGTCACATTGGCATGACCTTATGTAGACAAGCCATGGAACCACCAATCATGTGCTTCACCCTCAAGGTGCAACATTGATATCTTAATGACCTCCATCTCTGGTACTTTGTTCAGCTGGAAGTAGATGTAAAGCTTCTCTACCCAAGATTTGGCAGTGCATTTTGATGACCCATCAAAGTTGGGTAAGAAAAATCTGCCCATAGTTTGGTGTAGATCATGATTTTGAATGAATCCTCCACCTCTATTGTGATGCCTAGGTCTCTTATTGTCCTTGATATGAAAAAATTCTTGAAAACTCAAGTGATCCTTAAATCTCTAATATTTATATTCATACTCCATTAAATAGTATTCAAGATTTTATTGTTCTTGAAACCCTTCGTTTCTGACAGCTAATAATGTAGGAATTGTAGAGCATTGGGAAACTTGCTGCTGCTTCATTAGTTTATCACTCTAGTGAAGAAATCCAGAGCCTTCACCATCAATAAATCCTTCAGGGTATTCCTTGTATCTATCCATCCTCATATCCTTATTTATCTAGCAATGTCTTGCATGGTTCTAAGAAGTAGCTTGGGATACTCCTTCTCTTCATCTTCTCCTAATAAATGGGTTTTACCCTTGGCTTCTTTATCATCTGTATAGTCAAACTTCCAGTTTCTTCTTTTGAGATACCTCTTCTCTCTATCTGTGAGAGGATCTCCTTCTTTTGATGACATATTGGCTTTCAATATGCATAGGTTGAGCCAAGATTATGCTCCCATACAACTGTAATATTCCCAAATAGGAAAAGCAGGAATATAGAGCAAAATGTTGGAATAGTAGTGTAAAACATCATATAAAAACGTGAGGCCAATATGGTGCCCTTCCATTCATTATAACAGCAGCAAAATGGTACAAAATAATGGGCTACAAACCATATAAAAAGATATAATAAGCCTCAAATAGACAAAACCCTCAATAAGAGGTGCTGCTACTATATCAAAATGTCGAAGACACTGCTATAGTGCAGTTATAGAAGCACTACTATAGAAAATGAGTATAAAACTATAGAGGGTTGATATATGCCACAATAGATACAAAACTGAAGATTTGGGCTCTATACAACCTCCAGAAAGGAACCCAAAAGGGTCTCCGGGAAAAACACCCAAGAATACAATATGAGTTGTAGCCCTAGGGATGAAAGTATGTTGCAACAAGCAACTGAAGAAAAATGGTTGAAGCTGATAATAAAATGAATATGCACTCCTCTAAAGGATCCTATGGATGAAAGGTTGGACCCTTCACTGAAGAAATCACTCCACAAATCACCTACTGCAAACACCCCTGCAACTCCTCCCTCAAATAATGTAGATCTAGACTGATATTGTGCTATAGGGGATAAAAACACTATGGAATGATGCCAAATGTATCAATGATTCTCCAGGGCCTTTTTTCTAGCCTCCCAAAAGAAAGGAACCTTCCTCCAATGAGATCTAGCTTAGAAATATCCCAAATCAATCCTCCACAACTTATGCCCTGCAACACAACACAAAACCTCAAGAGGAAATATGCCATACATTAAGACTATAGCCTTGACCTGATGCCTGAATATGGAATGTAGTGCAAAGCTCTTCCTTGTAGCACCGCGAATTTCAACAGAGGGAGCACATCTATGACTGAATGCTCGACGCCCGAGTCCCTTAGTGCAAAGATAACCCCCGAAGGAACCAACAGACTTCGAGTGGGGCTTAATCCTCTGCATTTTCGTCTGGAGTGACTGATATAAACAATCAAGAAGAGCGTAAGGTTCAATAGGGTCATTACATAAACGATTATAACATCCATGCCCTTATTGTACGTCGGAATGGCCGAAGTCGGATCCAGACTGTTTGGCTGTGTTAATATGGCACACACCATCCATGCCAACAATATCAAGAAATACATATTTCTCATAGTTTCCATTACTGCATCTTAATAATAATAACAATTGTTCAATCCCTTTTTATAATTACCAAACAAAGTCTACAGGTCCTTGATTACATCAATCTCATTTTTAGTTCCTAACTACATATTCACATAGATTCAATCCAAACATAATTAGAATTACACTTGTTAGATCTAAGGCTTTTGTGATCCATAATGTAGATAGATAGAAAATCTTTTAGATTAATCACATCATAAGGATTTGGTCCTAATGATGTGATTAATCTGAAATATTTTCTATCTATCTAGAATTACACTATTAAAATATTTCACTATTTAGATATATCTATATTTTATATCAAACGAGATAATGTAATAATGAATAAGTATTTGTTTCTTTTATACAAAATTAGAATTACACTATTAAAATATTTCACTATTTAGATATATCTATAATATATATCAAACTAAATAATGTAATAATTATTAAGTATTTGTTTGTTTTATACAATGTTATGGACTATAATATGGACTATAATAAAGATAAATTGGGCCAGTAATTCTTAGAGGTTAGGAATGTGGCTAGCTATTTCACCCAATATTTATAAAAAGCAATATGGACTATAATAAAGATAAATGTGGTCAATGATTCTTATTTGATATAGATAGGTTTGTGGTTGGCAATTCCACTCAATAATTTAAATAAAAAACAATAGGGACTATAATAAAAAAAATATGGATTATAATCAAGATAAATTTGGCCAATGATTGTTAGTTGAAATGGATACAATCGCCATTCTACCCAATAATTTAAATAAAAAACAATATGGACTATAATAAAGATAAATTTGGCCAATGATTCTTAGTTGAAATGGATAGGATTGTGGCTTGTCATTCCACCTACAGAAGTCCAATTCTTTGGAAAGTATGTTTTAAGGAATAGGCAGCCCCACGATGTGATGTTGGCTTTTATTTAGTCAGTTGAAATGGATAGGATTGTGGCTTGTCATTCCACCTACGGAGGTCCAAGTCTTTGAAAAGTATATTTTATGGAATAGGCAGCCCCAAGATGTAATGTTGGCTTTTATTTAATCATCAAGTCATTGGATAAATATTCAATTTTTTTAGAACCATAAATAAAATATTTAAATAATAATAATATATTTCTTCTCTAATAAAAAGAGAAGTGTAATTCATTCAATTTTTAATTTACATTGATAAGTGAGATTGAAAAAATATTATTAATAATAAAAATATTAGATGTAGGTCCTAAATATAATATTTTAGTAAGTTTAGATAATATTCACACGTATTTAAAAATACATTAATAAAAAATTATTATTTTAGCATGGATAATGTGGTTTAAAAATTAAATACGCCAATGTTTATATTATGTAAAATAATCTTTCAATGCCACACATATAAATAAAGCAATTAAAAAGTATAAATTCTTATTGCTAAAAATTGATATGTATATCTTTCAAATATATATCAATATCAATATCTATGGATATATTAAATATTATTTATAAAGAAAAATAATACAAAAAAATTATAAAATCAAAAGGAAATTATAAATTAAGCTAAATAAAACTTTTAAAATTCTCACATCAATTTATATTAATTAATTTTGTAAATTTTAATTTTAAATATGATAATATTAATAATAAATTAGAATTTTTATCTAAAATTAAAATAGTGAATTGTGAAATAAATATATACTAACATAATATTATGAAAATTAAATAAAAATGTAATAAAATGATGAAGTGGTACTATAAAGAATTCGAACATTAAAAGAAAAAAAATACTATGAGGAAATGACCAATTTTAATATAAAAAATTAAAAGTATCTTTTTGTCTTGACCAGCTTAAAAAATCCTTATTATTAAAATAAGGAAGAGTGTAACGTACATCATAGCAACAAATAATTTTTTTTTTAACCTTACTGTATTACTCTAAACATGCCATTTGTACCATACTCTTTTCAGAAACCCATAAGGGAAGTTAAAGTTGCAATCATGTGAATTTTATATCTATACATCAATTATGTCATGTAGCTAATTACCAAGATCTAATTTGGAGGTCTTAACTCTATCCATGTGACACTTGAGACCCTACTAGGGTAATTGTATATCTTTAATACTGATTACTTAAATTATTAAATGCTGGAAGGACAAGTTATTATGACAAATCTTTAGAATCTGCTTGTTTGATTAAACCATAGTGCTTAAGTCTCGTCGAAGATTTTAATATTATAAATAAGAATTACAGCTTTGTACATGTTTCTGGATTTGTACATCGCATGAGGACATCTGTTCGTTCACCTCTCGTTCGATCTGGGGTTTGAGGATCAACGGTGGGGGGTAATGCGGTACCCACTTACGGTATCGACCAACCAAACCCTAACCACCTTTCCTCATTTCTGAATTGAGGTTTCGTCGATGTAGCCCTTCTACAACTCCTGTCACAGCATGGATGCTATCAATAGGAAGAGACCATTTTCCAGTTCCAATTTAAATTCCTTCGACATGACAAACCAGGTAAATGTGTGATTCACAAGCCGTGGCATAACTATTAAGTCTGCGTTGGGTTTTTTTGTTAAAATTACATTTCCTTTCTGGTTTATTTCTTTGTAGAGTGCTAGACACAGTTTTATGCCACAAGCTATGGCAATTTAGAGAGAATTTATGGATTTAAAATGGGATTTTCCAACTTTTCTATAGGTTTTGGAAGCCTATACCAATACCAAGTGTGCTCTAGTTTCTCCTGTGGAGTTCTTCCCACAGTGGCAGGTAAATGGTGGTTCATGGTTTACTTTTATTTGATAAGCACAGGTTGATTTTCATATATTCTCTATGTATTGCTGTGAGCTTAATTCTTTAGCAGTTCCTCGCAGCATTTCCCTCAAGCCTGCGGAAGATGTTTACACAGTTATACAGGCTTAACCTATCTTCTTTTGTTGTTTATCTGGCTCCACAAACTTAAATGGGTCGCTGGATAAATTTTTCGTGTTTTGTGATATGCTCGTCGTGTCAACTGTGTCAATCTTGTTATATTCAAGGCTCTGCATATTCGACATTCTTACATGCAATTCGAAGTTATTGTAGTGAACATTTTGTTTCCTATCCTAACTAAGAGAAGGATTTAATTTGCTATACACAGAAGTACATATATATTTTTTATGAATCTTTTATTAGAAGGGTTATTTGCTTACTTCTCTGTGTGTTTAATTGTGACTCTTTTGCATGATTCTCAAGTGATAGCTAAATTTGGTCCTTCTTTTCAGTATTACATTTACCCCACTGGGTTTAACAGTGTGGATGTTATTGTGCTCTCCTGAATATGTATAGCTATGAATTGGGTTTCCTTCCCTAGTAACTTTGTAATGTTTTTGGGATGGATTCATGCCCTTTTGGCCGAGCAGTAGAATGATTTTTCCTGTTATACACTAATGTTTGCAGGGAGTTACTTTTGTGATATAGTTTATTATTCTGGCATTATATTTTATGTATCTTAGTTGCGCATGCTGTCTCTGAATTTTCCTATATATGTTTGTAAAGGTATATTATGTTCCAAAAGAGTTTTCGTCTCTTATTTTAGGAAAATTAATTCTGTATGATTTCTTCCAGTTTAAGAAGATATACACACCATTTAGGCTTTTATTCATGTATATCATAAGTAAAAAAAATGACCAGTTCTGGGGTCTAGGGTTTCGACCTTGGACCCTACACTAACAGTTTCTTCCAGTTTCTATTTTCAATTATATATTTATGTCTTTATTTAGCCCAGTACTATGGTTATGGCTTCTCTATATTTTTACATTGAAAGTCAGTTTATAACTACAAATTATTCATATAGTTTTGTTACACAACCCACAAGTCCAAGTCCAGTCTTCTTTTCCAAGAATTTAGGAATGTTGAGTGTTTCCACTAGTCATCACTAGCTTAGGAAATCATCACTCTCTTCCCTTCCTCACCTTAGTTAGAGAACATATCCCCTTTTCCTCACTGGCATGTACTTCTATCCTCATAGAAAAGGTTACTGTCTTTAACTATTTTCTATTCAACCACTTCTCAGTTCTTGGAATACTTTTATCATCAGTATTTTTACTTTTTATCGAACCATTATTCCATGATTAAATTTTATTTCAACAAAACATAATTAATTCATGTTCATCATGTAATCATTTTCTTAAAATAAATAATTGTTTTAGTCTCTTAAAAATAAAATAACATAACAACTAGTTAGCACTTAAGCCAATTGTCACAACTTCTCACCTGGAAGTAAACACCATCCTCGGTCTTTCACTCCAACTCAACAAAAAATTCGGGATAACCCTCATGAACAAACCCTTCATATTCCCAAGTAGCCTCATATGAGCTGAAGTTCTTCCACTGCAATTTAACCCGGGTGACAAATCACCTCCGGAGTATGATTTCTCTCCGATCGAGTATACGCTGAGGTTCGACCATAAATTCATTGTTTGGTTTGACCTGCATACAACAAAACTTTGAATTAAATTCTCATAAAATTTAGTATTTCAAGATAGGACTCTTAATATTAACCTACCTGAATGCTTTTCCAGTGGATTTCATGCTTTGGGTCATGTACGTATCATTTTAGTAAGAATACATGGAACATATTGTGCACCCGAATATGGCTGGGTAAAGCCAATAGGTACGCTAGAGGTCCCATCCTCACTAATATATAAAAAGGTCCACAAAACCTGGGAGCCAACTTGGCATAGGAGGGCCACCTTAGTGTGCTCTTATTTGGTTTAATCCTTACATACACATGATCACCCACTTCGAATTCTCGATAAGTCCTCTTCTTATCTGCATATACCTTCTGTCAATCTTGAGCCACTTTCAGATTTTATATAATCTTTCTTACTTCTGATTCCATCTCAGCTAACATCTCTGGTCCAAGCATTAACTTGGTTTTGGGGTTGCTCCAATTGATGGGAGTAAGACATTGTCACCCATACAAAGCTTCGAGGGGGATCATCTTAAGAGAAGCATGATAACCATTATTGTTGGAAAATTCTACAAAGTGTAGATATTCTTCCCATTTTGTTGGTTGCTACATCATGTACATGTGCAACATATCTTCCAAAATTTGGTTCACCCACTCAGTCTGTCAATCCACCTGGGGATGATAAGCGGTGCTGAAATTTATTTGGGTTCCCCAACTTGTAAATAAGGTCTTCCCAAATGCTAAAGTAAACTTCAGATCCCTATCTGATATGACATTCTTTGGAATGCCATGCAGTCTAAAAATCTCTCTCATAAAGATATCTACTATTTTCATAGTTTTGTAAGTAGATTGTACAGGTGTGAAATGTGTTTCCTTACTCAATCTATCAACCACCACCATAATGGAATCATTGTGTATTTTTTACCTTGGTAAACCAGTAATAAAATATAGGGATATAACTTCCCATTTCCACTTAGGCACTGGTATAGGTTACAAAAATCCGGCTAGATGTTGATACTCCACCTTAACATGTTGATACTCCAGGAATTTATTTAAGTATTCCAAAATATTATTTCGCATACCATGCCAGAAATATACTTTTCTAATTGCTTTTAGCATTTTCATGTATCCAAGATGTCCTGTGTAATTACTGCGGTGATAATCATCCATGATCAGTTCTTTTAAATTCATTCGGCTTGGGATATATAACTTTCCCTTGAAGGTTAACAATCGATCCTTGTTAATTTCATAGTCAGAGGGTTTTTCTTGTCTTCTGGATTCCTCCACTTGCTACCATAAAAACTGGTATTTCGGATCCTTCTGGGCTTCCTCTTTTATCTGATCTAAAAATTTTAATTAGATCTGATCATAATAAAGCTCATAAACACCAGTGCAGTTTTCTTCTTAAGACATTTGCCACATGATTTTCTTTTCCTTTTACATGTTGTATATCAATGTCAAATTCTCTTAGGAAGGAATTCCACCTTGCCTATATAGCGTTTAAATATGCTTTCTTAAAGTAGCTATTTAAGTTGCTGTGATCGATTTTTAACACAAATATTTTTCCTAACAAGTAGTGCCTCCATACCCGGAGTGCATGCAATACTAATGTCAGCTCTAAATCATAAGATGAATATAATTACCAAGCTCTTTTAATTTTCTTGATTCATAGGCAACCAGTCTTCCTTCTTGCGATAGAATCGCCCCAAATCCTTCTTTACAAGCATCGATACAAACCTCAAATTCCTTATTGAGATCAACTACCCTCAACACTGGGGTTGTGGTCAACAAATGTTTCAGTTTATTGAAACTATTATGACACTCAGTAGTCCATCTAAACATTTTTCCCTTTCTTTGGAAAGATTTAATTGGAAAATAAATCTTTGAGAATCCTTCAATGAGCTGTCCATAGTATCCAGATAACCCCATAAAGGATCAAATATCTGCCACATTTTGGGCTACTCGCCATTCCATAATAGTTTTGATTTTCTCTGAATCTACCATTGTTCCCTCAGCAGAAATAACATGGCTTAGATACTGGATCTTCTCTTTGAAGAAGTCACATTTGTTGAACTTGGAATACAACTGATGTTTCCGCAACATCTCCAATACCATCCTTAAGTGTTGCTTGTGCTCTTCCATGCTTTTTGAATAAATTAAAATGTCATCATTGAATATCAGAACAAATATGTCCAAAAAGGGGTTAAATATGCCATGCATCAGCCTCATAAATGTTGTTGGTGCATTGGTTAAACCAAATGGTAAAACCACAAACTCGTAATGCCCATATCGGGTACAGAAAAAAAAACCTTGTATATATTTTTTCATCCTTAATTCAGATTTGCTGATATTTAGATCTTAATTCTATCTTTGATAATACCGTGGCCCCCTTAACCTAATCAAATAGGTCATCAATCCGTGGTAATGGATATTTATTTTTTACGATCAATTTATTGAGCTATCTATAATCCATGCACATTCGCATGGTTCCATATTTTTTCTTTACAAACAACACTGGTGCTCCCCAAGGGGACACACTTGGTCGAATATACCCCTTATCCAACAATTATTGCAGCTACATTTTCAATTTAGTTGGCTCCAATAGACTGATTCGATATGGTGCCCTTGAGACTGCAGATGCTCCTGGCATCAACTCAATAGTGAAATCAATGTCCCTTATTGGAGGCAAACCTGGTACATCTTCTATGAACATGTCAATGAAATCTTGTACTACAAGTATGTTCTCCATCATAGGAGTCTTCTCCTTAGAATTAGAAAAACCCACCTGAATGGCATATAACTAACATCCTTTTCTAATACACTTACTCATTTGAGAAGTTGTAATAGGACACAGCTGTAGGGGTTTCTTGTTTCCTTGCATCTCTTTACGAGTTCCATCTTGCATTCTATAATATATAATATTTTCTTTACAATCTACCCGTTTCTAGTGTTTCTCTAACCAATCCATGCTGAGTATCACATCGTAGGATCCCAAAGGAAATACATCCAGATCCACATTTAATTTCTATTTTCCAATTTCCAGTGTACATTCTGGAATTTTGGCACAAAATTTTCTCTTTGCTCTAGTGGCTAGTCATACCAACCAAGTATTTTTGAATTTCTAACTTTGTAATTTACATAGTTCTACTATTTTTGGGTTTAAATAACTTAAACTTGCACCTGGGTCAACCAAAATAGAAACAGGCTGTGAAAGTAACTTACCTTCCAATTCTATCATCGTTGGTCGATAATCCTCCTGTTGATCCTCCAAAGCTACATTAATTCAGGATATGTTCGAGGCTACATCTCCCACTATAGAGGCTTCCTGTAAATTGGCTACTATATCATTTCTTCCCCGCTGTAGGAAGTTATTATAATAGTGAGCCTCACCACACCCCCACCACGGTAGGGGTGGTTTTTTATTTTGTCCTTGCTCAGGTTTGCTGGAAGCCTTTGTGGGCTTTTCTTTCGTAGGCAAATGGGTTCTTTTATGGTTTCTTCCGAACTGTTTTCTTACTGAATTACTTCCAGAATTCTTAAAGTATTAGTCCTAGTATTTTTCAAATTTGAACTTTCTTTCTTCCTTTTTCTTGGCTGCCAATTTTTTCCCAATTCTCCTTTTTCCTTGGACTTCTGGTAACACATTCTTGTTTTTTGAATTGCTTCGTCCATTGTCCTTGGATTCATGAATTCAATTCGCTCTTTCATGTGGGTTGGAAAACTACTTAAGAACCGTTGAACCTTAGACTTTTCATCCCTTAGATAAGGAACATATCTTAGTAGGGAAGTGAACTTGGTTATGTACTCATCCATCGTCATTTGACCCAATTTCAAATCGTGGAATTCTCTAGACTTTTCTTCATAGAAATTGTTTTTTTAGATACTTATCTTTAAAGTATTGCTAGAACTCATCCCATGTCACGTCCTGGTCTTCAATGCTACAAACGTTCTTAACTTCCTCCCACCACAATGTGGCATTTTCTCTTAATTGATAGATGACCAGTCTGGCTTTAAGATTTTTTTTGTACTCATAAACTTGAAAATACCTGTTCATATTAATCAACCATGCTTCAACCATCTCCTCTGCTTCTCCATCAAACTTAGGTGGTTTAATCTTTCAGAACTCACCTTGTAATTCCACTTTTTGTTTCTTAATTTCTTGTTATTCTCATACATTGTCAGATTCAACCTCATTATAGTTTCTATTCTTGTTTCTTTGATGTGAATGGCTTCTTTCTTCTCTATCATTGGTTTGGTCCTTAGCTCGTCGTTCATTTTCTTCCTGCATGTCTCTGTAAGGACCGGGTTGTAACACTCCTTGATTCTGTTTATCAAAAAGGCTCTTGAGTATCATTTCCTTCTCTTGCATCAGGTGCTCATTTTCACTCCTCACACGAACCATTTCTTCCTATAACTTTTTCATAGTACTTAACAGTATACTGGTTTGGTACTATTGTTCCTCCATCAGTCTACTAGTCTGTTGGTGTTGATCCACACTCAGCTGAATCCACATTTTAGGATTTATTTTTGGTAGGGATTTGGGTGTAGGTTCCCCTACATTCCAAGGTGTTTGTTCTGTCAATCCCCTCATCATATTGTCTTATACAATATTATTTCTTTTCTGCGCATCATTTACACACACAATTTATCATGTTAGGTGACCCCTAGGGTCCTAGCGTGCGAACCTGGCTCTAATACCACTTGTAACGTACATCATAGCAACAAATATAAAAAAAAAAATTAACCTTACTATATTATTCTAAATATACCATTTGTACCATACTCTTTCCGGAAACCCATAAGGGAGGTTAAAGTTGCAATCATGTGAATTTTATATCTATACATCCATTATGTCATGTAGCTAACTACCAAGATCTAATTCGAAGGTCTTAACTCTATCCATGTGACACTTGAGAGCCTACTCAGATAATTGTATTTGTTTAATAATCATTAATTAAATTATTAAATGCTCAAAGGACAAGTTATTATGACAAATCTTTTGAATCCACTCGTTTGATTAAACCATAGTGTTTAAGTCCCATAGAATATTTTTATATTATAAAAATAATTATGAATTTGTACATGTTTTTGGATTACTACGCCGCGTGAGGAAATTTTTCCATTCACCTGTCGTTCGATCTGGGTTCTGAGGATCAACGGTGGAGGGTAATGCGGTACCCGCTTAGGGTATCGACCCCAAAAACCCTAACCACCTTTCCTCATTTCCACATTGAGGTTTCACCGGTGTAGCCCTTCTGAAACTCCTGTCATGGCATGGAGGCTATCGACAAGTAGAGACCATGCTCCCGTTCCAATTCAAATTCCTTGGAAATAACCAACTAGGTAAACTGTGTGATTCATAGGCTGGGGAATGAATGTTAAGGCTGCATTGGGTTGTTTCAATAAACTTACATTTCCTTTATAGTTTATTTCTTCGCAGAGTGTTAGACACGTATTTATGCCACAAGCTATGGCAATTTACTGAGAATTTATGGATTTAAAATGGGATTTTCTGACTTTTCTCTAGGGTTTGGAAGTCCATACCAATACCAAGTGTGCCCCAAATTCTCCTGCGGAGTTCTTCCCACATTGGCAGGTAAATGGAGGTTCACAATTTAATTTTATTTGATAAGCACAAGTTGATTTTCATATATGCTCTACGTATTGTCGCGAGTTGAATTCTTTAACGGTTCCTTGCAGCATTTCCCTCAAGCCTGCAGAAGATGTTTACATAGGTATGCAAGCTTAACCTATCTTCTTTTTTTGTTTATCTGGCTCCACAAACTTAAATGGGTCATTGGGTAATGTTTTCTTGTTTTTGTGATATGGTTGCCATGTCGACTGTGTCAATCTTGTTATATTCAAGGCTTTGCCTATTCGGCATTCTTGCATGCAATTCCAAGCTATTATAGTGAACATTTTGTTTCCTGTCCTTACTAAGAGAAGGATTTATTTCGCTATACACAACAGTACATATATATTTTAATAAATCTTTTATCGGAAGGGTTATTTTCTTACTTCTCTGTGTGTTTAATTGGGACTCTTTTGCATGCTTCTCAAGCGATAGCTAAATTCGGTCCTTATTTTTAGTATTACATTTACCCCACTGGGTTTAGTAGTGTGGACATTATTGTGATCTCCTAAATATGTATAGCTATGAATTGGGTTTCTGCCCTAGTAACTTCATAATGTTTTTGGGATCGATTCGTGCCCTTTTGGCCGAGTAGTAGAATGATTTTTCCTGTTATGCACTAATACTTGTAGGGAGTTACTTTCGTGATACATTTTATTATTCCGGCATTATCTTTTTTGTATCTTAGTTGCACATGCGGTCTCTGAATTTTCCTATATATATTTTTAGAATCTATGCTTCTGTGATCCATATAAAATTGTAAAATCTCTTTCGGTAAAAATCACATATAATGGAACGTTGTCGACGCGTTTCGAACCAACCAGTGTGGTTCATCATCAGGACTAGGTGAGAGATCAGATCAAATCAATAAGCTTACATAGATGTAGAGATGTTTAAACTAGCCGTTTTCTAAACGGCTAGTTTGACTTTTTAATAATTTAAAATGTTTTTAATAAGTAACGGCTAGTTCTCTCCTACTATTAAACCAATTAATAAATTTATTCGTTTAGTTAATAAATTAGTAAACTTATTAGTTATAATTATTTAGTAAACTTATTAGTCGTAATTTTTTATTTTTATTTTTTAAATTAAAGTGAGAGGTTAAAAAAAAAGAAAAAAAAAAAGAAAAAATAAATAAATAAATAAATATAAATATAAATAAAATATAAATAAAAATAAAATAAAATATAAATAGAATATAAATATAAAAATAAATATAGCAAAATAAAAATAAAATAATAATAAAAAGAGAAAAATAAATAAATAAAAAATAATAAATAAAATATCAAACTTTCAAACTTTCAAAAAATAAAAAATAAAAAAATAATAAAAAAATCAAAATAAAATAAAATAAAAAATAAAAAATAAATAGATAAATAAATAAATAAAATCAAATAAAATCAAATAAAAATCAAATAAAAATCAAATCAAATAAAAAATAAAATAAAATAAAATAAAATAAATAAAATAAAAATAAAAATATAAAATATATAATAAAAAAAAAAAAAAAATTAAATAAATAAATGAAAATAAAATATAAAAAAATAAAAATAAAATAAAATAAAATACAATAAAATAGATGTAAATATAAAAAAAAAAAAATTAATTATTATTAAAATAATAATAATAATAATAATAATAATTAATTAATTACTAAAAAAATAAAAATAAAAATAAATAAAATAAAATAAAAATAAATAAATAAATAAAATAAAATAAAAAAATAAAAATAAAATAAAATAAAATAAAATAAAATCAGGGAATATATTCAACAATTTAAAATTTCCAAATAGGTGCTGATGCTTTAAGGCTCTAACTTACGATGTCTTGCTACATTTCTAGTAAATATTGTTTTCTGCATGTCTGGGCGCATGTCGCAGAAGAAGAAATTTTTTGATTTATGTGGATCGATTACTTGCTCTATAATCCCATAGTAGAACACTATGATGTAAGACACTCCTACTGTAACTTTAACCTGGGGACAGAGAGTCGCGAAGGAAGGAGGCGGGGTTTGAATCTGAATAATCCCATACTCGGGCAATTTTATCCCGGGCCCTGGTCTCTGAATGACCCGGCAGATCGTGACCATTGACTAGGGTTCTTTTTCCTTAGAGTAGGAGAAGAGATTCAGGTTTGAAGTCCTTAAATATACTATAACCATTTCTAAAAAAGACACTTAACAGATGAGACTTTTCCCCTTCAAGGTGAGACTCATCAGAGATCCTCAATGCCCTTGTGGCCAAGGTGTTTAGGACACCCAATTTTTGAGCAGGGAAATGGTGTGAACTAGCTTGAAGGTACTGCTGAGTATGAGTTTTCTTTCGAAAAACTTGATGGGAGAAAGAGCCATCATCTTTTTTAGAAATAAGAACGTCAAGGAAGGGAATGATTCCATCTATTTCATGCTCCATGGTGAATTTTATGGAGCGTGATTGATCATTAAGGTGGCGAAAGAAAATATCTAACTTATCTTCGCCATGTGGCCACACGACACAAGTATCATCTACAAACCTCTTCCAAAGCTTTGGTTGGAAAAGAGCCGAGGAAAGAGCTTTGGATTCAAAGTCTTCCATAAACAAATTAGCAACAATCGGGGAAAGGGGGGAACCCATAGCAACACCACAAGTTTGCTCATAGAATTCGCCTTCAAAACTGAAGAAAGTGGAGGTTAAGCAGATCCCAACCAAATGGGCAGTATCAGGATCAGTAATGCGATTAATGACATCAATAGCCTCTTTTATGGGGATATTGGTGTAAAGAGAAACGACATCAAAACTGACAAACCTGTCCTCAGGATCCAATGTACCGCCCTTCAGCTCATTAACGAAAGAAGAATAATCTTTAACAAAGGAGTCTATACGACCTACAAGAGGCTTCAATTTATGAGCTAAATACTTGGGTAGAAGGTAAGTTGGACCACCAATGGTATTAACCAATGGGACGGATGGGGGCACCATCCTTATGGATTTTAGGAAGACCATAGATTATTGGAGTAAGAGGATTGCTCTCAATCAACCTATTACTCAAAGAGCCCACAGAGCTACTGGACTTAATAGCATCATTGACAACTTTGGAGATCTTTTTTAAGGTATTTTTAGGAAGTTTCCTATAACTCCCACTATTCTCCAAATGATCTAACATCTTCATCCTATAATCCTCCTTAATGATCAATCACGCTCCATAAAATTCACCATGGAGCATGAAATAGATGGAAGCATTCCCTTCCTTGACGTTCTTATTTCTAAAAAAGATGATGGCTCTTTCTCCCATCAAGTTTTTCGAAAGAAAACTCATACTAAGAAGTACTTTCAAGCTAGTTCACACCATTTCCCTGCTCAAAAATTGGGTGTCCTAAACACCTTGGCCACAAGGGCGTTGAGGATCTCTGATGAGTCTCACCTTGAAGCGGAAAAGTCTCATCTGTTAAGTGTCTTTTTTAGAAATGGTTATAGTAGATCGCAAGGCCTTCAAGCTTTTCTTAAAGTAGCAAAAGGTCCTCTATCTAAAAAGAATAAAGACCCTAGTCAATGGTCCCGCAATGTACGTCTTCCGTTCGTTCAAGGAACCACTGATAAAATTACGAGGGTCCTTAGGAAGCATAGGGTGTCTTCGTTTTTCAAGCCCCTTAACATGATTCGCAGCTCTCTCAAATCGGTTAAAGACCCGATTGACCCTAGGGATGGGAAAGGTGTCTACATCATTCCTTGTTCCTGTGGGATGCCTTACATTGGCGAAACTGGTCGATCTATAAATCAAAGAATTTCTGAACATGCTGCTGACATTAAGCATGGAAGATCCCGCTCGTCTGCCCTAGCTGAACATGCAAAAAAGACTAACCATCATATTTGCATTGAAGAGGCGAAGGTCATTGCTAGGATTGACCATTTCCATCATCGTAAGTTAAGAGAGGCCTTAGAAATCGAAAAAAGACCCTTTAATCTCAACATAGATGATGGTTGGAACATCAGCAGGTGTTGGATACCTGCCTTATTTCCCTGATTTTTTTATTTTATTTTATTTATTTATTTATTTATTTATTTTATTTTATTTTATTTTTTATTTTTATTTTTTTTATTTTATTTTTTCATTTATTTATTTATTTTTTATTTTTTCTTTTATTATATATTATATATTTTTATTTTTATTTTATTTATTTGATTTTTTATTTGATTTGATTTTTATTTGATTTGATTTGATTTGATTTATTTATTTATCTATTTATTTTTATTTATTATTTATTTATTATTTTATTTTATTTTTATTTTTATTTTATTTATCTTTATATTTATTTATTTATTTATCTTTTTTCTTTTTCTTTTTTTTTTCTTTTTTTTTTTTAACCTCTCAATTTAATTTAAAAAAAAATAAAAAAATTTACAACTAATAAGTTTACTAAATAATTATAACTAATAAGTTTACTAATTTATTAACTAAACGAATAAATTTATTAATTGGTTTAATAGTAGGAGAGAACTAGCCGTTACTTATTAAAAACATTTTAAATTATTAAAAAGTCAAACTATCCGTTTAGAAAACGGCTAGTTTAAACATCTCTACATCTATTTAAGCTTATTGATTTGATCTGATCTCTCACCTAGTCCTGATGATGAACCACACTGGTTGGTTCGAAACGCGTCGACAACATTCCATTATATGTGATTTTTACCGAAAGAGATTTTACAATTTTCCTATATATGTTTGTAAAGGTATATTACGTTCCAACAGAGTTTTCGTTTCTTCTTTTAAGAACAATAATTCTGTATGATTTCTTGTTGTTTAAATAGATGTCTAAACCATCTAGGCTTCTGTCCGTGTATATCATAAGTACGGAAAATGACCAGTTCTCAGGTCTAGGGTTTCGACCTTGGATCGTGAACTAACAATTTCTTCTAGATTGTATTTTTAGTTATATATTTGCGTCTTTATTTAGACCAATACTATGGTTACAACTTCTCTGTATTTTTACTTTGAAATTCAGGCTATAACTACAACTTATTCATATATTTTTGTTACGCAACCCACATACATTCAACAGTTCCACAGTAAAGCCTAGAATATAATAAAAGAGAGACAGGATATAGTTTATCCTTGACATGCACAATGCAAAATCATTCTTTCCATATTTTCAAGACATAATACCTATATTGAAAGAATTTGGTCTAAAAAGATTCTTGTATTAAATAAGTTTGTCTAACATGTCTGCACTAAATGAGTATGTCTAAAAAATTATCCATTAAAATAAATCTGTATACAAATCTCATTTCAGAATCTGTTGATGATCTCCTTCCTACCATGAGAGAGGCGATTATGTCCTCATCTCCCCCGTGCTCCACACATGAGATGAGTAGGTTGATATAGATTCCGAAAGAGACCTCGGGAACCCAAGTCCAGTCTTCTTTTCCAAGAATTCAAGAATGCTTATTGTTTCCACTGGTCACGAGCGGCTTAGGAAATCATCACTCTCTTCCCTTCCTCTCTTTATTCACAGAACATAACTCCTTTTCCTCACTCGGATATACTTTTATCCCGAGAGAAAAGGTAATTTCCTTTAACAGTTTTCTGTTCAACCACTTCTCACTTCTTGGAATACTTTTATCATCAATCTTTTTACTTTTTATGGAACCACTATTCCATGATTAAATTTTATTTCAAAAAAACATAATTAATTCATGTTCATCATGTAATCTTTTTCTCAAAAGAAATAATTGTTTTAGTCTCTTAAAAATAAAATAACATAACAACTAGTTAGCACTTAAGCCAACTATCACAAAGAGTGACTTTTAAAATGAAGTGGGTTTAAATAATGTCATTTTTGCAACACTAATAGAATGGATACATTAATAAGAGGAAAGGTGAACATATTGATATATCTATTTTTCTAATCATTCTATTAATCAAAATTACGATAATTTAGAAATGTTTTTTTTTTTTTTTTTTTTTATACTTTGTAAGATCAATTTTTTTTAAAGCAACTAAAATGATCTTTTAAGGTTTTGGAAATCTAAATCACCATAATCCTATACAATTGTACACACATACCATAATTTTAATTAGTATAAAGTAAAATGATAAAATATCAAATATTAATAATAAAAAAATTCCATTTTTGTTGAAAATTATCAAAGATGAGACATGAGATAAATTAGTAAATAAATAGAAAATAAAACAATGTTGTGTAAAATCCACGAACAAAAATAATGTGAGAAAAGTTATATTTGGTCAATGATTCTTACTTGGAGTGGATTGGATTGAGGCTTGCCACCCCACTTATCCAAGTTCAAATCTCATCTCAAAAAGGCATATTTTAGCTTTTATTGATTAGGACCAAGGAGTGGTCAATCACTCATGTCATACTATTTATAAAGGAAAAAACAATACAAATTAAGTTAGAAAACACTTTTAAAATTCTCAAATCAATTTATATTAATTAATTTTATAAATTTTAATTCTAAGTTTCATAAAACTTAATAATGAATTACAATTTTTATCTAAAATTAAAATAGTGAATTGTGGTCCATGGGGTCTTGGATAGAGGTTGGTGATCGGGTACTCTGTTAAGGCACTTCTTGATATGAAGTCATTGGTTCAATTCATTGTCGGATCGTGGTGATATATTGGGCATGATGAAGATATAGTCCTACCAAATTTACCGAAAAAAATAAAAAAATAAAATAAAATAAAATAAAATAAAAATTTAATTGTGAAAAAGAACATGTTAACATAATGTTATAAAAAAGTAAATACAAATGTAATTAAATAATGAAGTAGTGACATAAAAAATTAAAACAATAAAAAAAAATTACATGAGGAATTGACTGACTTTAATTTAAAAATTAAAAGTATATAAACATAATAATAATAATTAAAAAAAAAAATTACTATAAGGAAATGACCAACTTTAATGTAAAAATTAAAGATATCTGAATATTAAAACAAATAAAAATACTATGAAGAAATGACCAACTTTAATCTCAAAAAAATAGAAATCATTATTACCAAAATAAGGAAGAGCGAATTTTAAAATTAAGTGAATTAAAAGAATATCATTTTTGGCACGCAAATAAAATGGAAACTGCTTCTGCTTGGCTAAGAGCTCGTCTTCCTCGGACGTAAGGAAACAAGATAACGGCCCAAGACCCAGAGGCATCTGGCAGGAGTGATAGCCTGCCCCCTTAGGGACCACCAGCTGGTTATTACAGGTGGCATGGTTTTTCCTTGAATAACGGTGATGAGTCGGCTTGCTTTTGTGGATAGCAGCCAATGATGGTTGTCCTCACTGCTGGTTGACAACTGAGTTATGATAGGTTTTCCATCTGTTGAAAAAAAATAAAATGAAAACACTAATGAGATGAAAAGTGAAAATCACGATAACCACTTCATTAATCCTCTAACCTGTCCTTCGTTCCACCTTAGCCTGGGCTGCCTCATGTAAGAAGCAGGAGGAACGTAAAGGTGAGGCAAAAAAGCAGGAGGAACGTTACAAAAACGATTGTAACAGCCACACAGAAACGATTGAACGGAATTGTATTCGGGCTGTTGGGCTGTGCCAATCCGGCACACACCATCCATCCCAACAATCCGAACAAATACACATTTCTGATCAGAGTGTCCTTTACTGCATATGAATAACAATCGTTCAATCCCTTTTAATTACTAAACAAAATCTGCATGTCCGTGATTACATCAATCTCATTTTGAGTTTATAACTGTCCAAACCAAACATAATATGTGAAGAATTAAAATTACGTTATTAATTTTTAATTTCATAAAAATATTTCACTGTTTAGATATATCTATATTTTTTATCAAATGAGATAATGTAATTATTATTTTTTCCGTAGAGCATTGTATAAAACAAACCAATAATTTAAATAAAAAACAATATTGATTATAATAAAGATAAATTAATAAAAAACAATATTGACTATAATAAAGCTAAATTTGGCTAGTGATTCTTGGTGGAAATGGATAGGATTGTGGCTTGTCATTCCATCCACCCCTCCACCTACCAATGTTCAAGTCTTTGGAAAGCATGTTTTAAGGAATAGGCAGTGCCACGAAGTGATGTTGACTCTTACGTATTGGGTAAGTTTTTTGTTTTGTTTTTAGAATCATAAATAAAATATTTAAATAATAATAATAATAATAATAATAATAATATATTTATTTCCTAATAAAATGAGAAGTGTGACAGTTGCATTTACTGCTAACTAGTTAAGTGATTTTTATTATTTGTTAATGAAAAGATTGAGACAATTAATATTAATTTTTTTAATAAAGTTGTTTTGGAAAATAACTTGATAAGAAAAGTAAAAAGATGATGGTAAATGTTTCCAAGAACTGAAAAGAGGTTGGGGACACTTAGAACTAGTTACCTGCTCTTTTAAGGATATAGGACTGATCCTAGTGAAGAGTAGGGGTTTTGTTGATGTATGAAGGGAAGAGTGAAGATTTCTTGACCTGGTACGGAACCAGTAGAAAACACTCAGAAATTTCCTAAAGTTTCTGGTACTGACTGGACTAGGTGAATAAATCCACTGTTAACCCGTACCGTTCAGTTTCGAGCACGGGGGCAAGGAGGACGTAATTGCCTCACTTGATGGTTTGGAGGACCAAAACTAAAAAAAACTAAAAAATCAGATAAGTAGTTCTGTGTTTGTTTTCTTTCTAAATAAATATGTACTATAACACATCTCTGTGATAGATTTAATAGAAAGAATGATTGATTTTAGAAAGAATTATTATAATATCTATTTATTTTCTTGGTCTGTATGAGTAGAGGGAAATAAAAGCAGGAAATGTTTAAGGTTAAGATTCATTTACAGTTATCGTTTAAACTTAAACTTTATTATTACAGAAAATAAGAAGTGAATGAATATTCTTATTTAGCAGCAACTGTGTAGCCGAAGAAAAATTAGTAATTACTCAGAACCTTGGATATGTTGAAGAGGGTAGAATTTGGTGAAATGGAAGAAGCATTGATAGAGCTATTGGTCTCGGGTGTTGGGTGAAACCCTACCCAAGGCACATCGCCTATATGTCTCCATTGTGAATCTATACACGAACACTGAGTAGGGTGGTCCGGTCACCCATATAGGTCTCTGTGTAAAAAAGAAGAAGAAAAGAACAGAGTTTAATGCTCGAAAAAAAAACTGGTAAAGGTAGTATAAAAGAGGTAGACTGTAGCAAGAAGAAAACTGTATAAGTTTTTTAGGTTAGAAGTTAAGTTAATAACACTTCACCATATATCCTTGCTATAACAAGACTATACCATATCTAAGAAAAGCAATGGAAAATAAGAGTCTTTAGAATCATTTAACCATTTCTATAACCTTAGAAACATGCTTAAATATAATTATTGGACCTTATATTTAAAGAGCATTTAATGTGAAATTATAATCATATGATAGTATAATGAAAACTGTAACTAAGCAAGGGAATAACTTAATGATACATACTGACTGTAAGAATATGGATTCATTGCAAAACTCAAGCTTAATAGATATTCTAACAAAAGATAAAATACAAAATTTACTGGAGTAAAAGCGTTTTTTTCTTCTTTATATATAAACTCAAATTATAGTAAGGGTTATGAAAGCAAAACCCATTAATCCAAAAACAGGGATAGAGATTTCGAGCACTGAAGTTCAGTTTTACATCAAAGCAAAGAGTACTGTAACCTTCACAAGGTTAACGAACAAGGTGATTTTCTTGGGCTTTCAGCCCTAAATGTAAATAGTGGGAAATTAACCCTCGAGAGAGAGTAACCTCGACTAAGCAACCTCGGAAGAGTAATCCAGTCGTCTATGCGATGCAACTGAAGAAATACCTAGAATTTTTAATGAGTGTGTCGGTCAGCATTGAATCCACACTTAACAGTAACAAAATCTTAGTATCAAGCTACGCACCAACTTGTCCAATTTTCCTTGTGAAACAAGGGCCAAGAAGAAAATGATTTTAGACAGAAGTCCAGGGTGAATTCATTGAAAATATAAGTAAGAAGGGTAAATAGAAGGGCCAAGCCTAGAGAGGAATAAAAATATTATAAACCCTTTACATGGTTTCTACTATTAAAAACCCCAAAACTTTTCTAGGAAGTTTCATTCGAATCTGCCAAGAAACACAGGAAAAGAAATGGGAAAGCAATTTGTAAATAGTTAAAAAAAATGAGTTGGCGGTTACCAATGGTAGAAATGCATAGAAAATCCAACTTAAAATCACAAAAAGAGATTAAGATGAAGTGTTGTTTCCTTCCCTCACATTGAGCAAATCCAACTCAAACTCTAAAAGAACAGCAATGTGCAGGCTTCCGCAGCGACTCTGTCATGCTCGCCAAGGTAATTTGGACATCGTTTTAAGACTATGTGGCCTCGGCATAGAGGCTTAGGGACAACAGAAGAAACATCTCCTTTGGAGCCTCAATGTCACAGTGAGGCCATGAACCATTCAGAATGAAATGAGCAACTACGAAGTCCGCACAGTAAACCAAAACCTAACTGTTAGGGTTGGCGGGGTAAGCGAAAAACACTCCCACCCAAAACTCTCCACTGTTGATCAATCGGATCCTACGGAGAGAAATTCGGGTAGATGCAATCAAGGTTATCCAGTATCGTATGACATATCAACCATGTGTCCGGGTCTTTACTCTCCAGTACTTGCATTTATTTAAATGACAGAAATTGCGACAACTAAGCTCATGTTTGGTATGAGGCGAGACATTAGACTGGTTTAAGAATATAAATATATTTATATTCCTGTATAATATTAATCATAGGGTTGAGTAAAGCAAGGCTTGAAGTAGTAAATTAAACACAAGCCATATTTTATAAAGTCGGAACTTAATAATGTGTCAAAATTTACGTGTAAAAATTAAGAACTGTGTAGTAGTGTTGCGCTAGATTAAAAGTAGAGTGTAACTAGAATCGAGAACTTTGGAAATATGCATTCAACCTTTGTTATTGGTCAAAAAAAATTTGTATCTCTTTTATTAAGTTGTGACAAGAAGTTAGACAAAACTTTTAAAATTCTCACATCAATTATAAATAAAAAGGAAACTATAAATTAAGTTAGAGAAAACTATTAAAATTCTCACATATTAATTTATATTAATTAATGTTATAAAAATTATGTTAAGTTAGAAAAAACTATTAAAATTCTCACATGTCAATTTATATTAATTAATTTTATAAATTTTAATTTTAAGTATGATAATACTTAATAATAAATTAGAATTTTTATCTTAAATTAAAATAGTGGATTGTGAAAAAAAATACGTTAACATAATATTATGAAAAAGTGAATATAAAAATTTAATAAAATGATAAAGTAGTGCGATAAAGGATTACAACATTAAAATAAATAAAAAATATTATGAAGAAATGACCAACTTTAATCTAAAAAATTTGACTAGCTTAAAAAATGTGTATTATTAAAATAAGGAAGAGTGAGTTTTAAATGAAGTGAGTTAAAAGAATGCCATTTTTTCAACACTAGAATGGAGACATTAATATGATGAAAGGTAAACATTTTGATATATCAAATTTTCTAATCATTTTATAAATCAAAATTATGATAATTTAGAAATGATTTTTATTTTTTACGGTTTTGGAAATCTCAATAACCATCATCCTACTGTACACACATTCCATAATTTTAATTACACTAAAATAAAATTATAAAATATTAAATATTAATAAAAGGAAAATTATAAAAGATGAGACATGAGACAAAACCATAAAATATGGTAGATATAGAAAATGACAAACAATTTAGTAAGAAAATAACAAATAAAAAAATGTTGTGTAAAATCCACTTAAAAAATAATGTAGCTTGATTAGGCCCAAGGAGTGGTCAATACATGATGTTGGATTTTGCTTAGCCATTGAGTAATTTTTCATTTTAATTCTTAGAACCATAAGGTTAGATAATATTCACATGTATTTAAAAATATATTAATAAAAAAAATATTTTAGTATGGATAATGTGGTTTATAAATGAAATATATCAATGTTTATATTAGTTAAAATACTATTTCAATGCCACAGACATATAAATAAATCAATTAAAAAATACAAATTCTTGTTGCTAAAAGTTGATCCGAAATAAATATCAATATCAATATCAATAGATATATTAAATATTATTTATAAAGGAAAAAACAATACAAAATTTTATAGAATCAAAATTAAAGTATAAATTAAGTTAGAAAAAACTTTTAAAATATCTCAAATCAATTTATATTAATTAATTTTGTAAATTTCATGTAACATCCCTATAGTTAAATACCATAAAAAGAAAAATATTCTCGTAAAAAATTATAAAATTGGAAAATAATGATCTTTGTCTTAATTGGTCATGAGCCATGAATTCGTTGGGGATTTTTAATGGTTTATCTTCTAGTTTGAATTTGTTGGAAGTAATGGAGAAACCTAAACTTAGATTATTGTTATTATGAGGATAGGGTTGGGAATCTAATCTTAGACCTCATATCCTAATATCTAGGGAGTGGTTGAAACCATCCCGTTAGTGTGAAAGCCTATATAATTGAGGCTGATCTGACTCAATAGTAAGTGCTTGTATGAGGGTGTGTACACTCTCAAGGTTCTCACCTAGAGATCCATTTCATTTAATTAATAGAATAACGGTTTTTAACATGGTATCAAAGCTTCAGGTTGAAGCTAAATAGATATGTGTTGTGTGTAGGGATCTGAGTGAGGCTAAGTCTTTGGAGGCCAAGAAATATAGCTAGAGGACGCGCTGAAGGAGAGTGCAACTCAGAGTGCTGTGTGAGACTATGAGTGATTTGGAGCTGCATGTGTGGATCGTTGTGGATTGAGCTACGTGCTGAGTGCAGCAACGTGAAGGCCGATCCTGGAGAAAAAATACCCCTGTGCAGATCAGATCTTGAAAAATGCATTGATCGCAGGGGAGCTGCGTGAGTGGATTACTGTGTGATTTCTAGTTATCGATGCATATGTACCACCATAAATCGCACTGATAAGAACCTAACTGTGAGAGAGGAATTCCCCTAAATGTGCGGGCCTATGGGAGAGTCAACGCCTTGCTTGGATCTATGCCCAACACTGCTAGTGTAGCATATAAGTCAAGAGTGGTGCATCGATGACTGAAGGTCTCGTGAACCCCAAAGTGCTCGATCGGTGGCTTCGACAAATACTTGAATCTGAGCTACGATCCTGGTGAATCCAAACTACATATCTAAATGCCTCATTTTTCTTGTTGCGCCGGTTGAAGAGGCCATTGAAGGAGGACCTACAAATTTAGAGGTTGGGGAAACTTTATGGTGACATTGTATACTTTGTTACAACATTTTTGGAAGGTGACAACTTCTCTGCTAATCAATATTACTATTGGATTTACTTCGTGTTGGAAAACAACTTCTAGTTGGTAATACCTTCAATTATTGTTGTAAGATGCTGAAAAAAATAAGGCAGGCTTTTTTTTTACGGAAAAAAAAAAAAAAAAAATGATTGCTGAGCCAGGGAGTTCATTTTGAGCATTGCAGTTATTAATTTATTGCCATATTAATCTAGCTTAAATATTGACAACTACGTGATTAATTATGTTTTTGAAATTTGAGATCTTTATGAAGATTTTCTTATTTACTTCTTCATGATTGTTTTCCATGAGAGTAAAGACCGTTGTCTTGCTATATTCAAAGCTTAGAATGAAAAGGATTTGGGAAAGGACAATGTTTTGGAAATTAGTATGACAATCTAAGGAACAACAATGTTTAATGGCGTTGTGAAGGCCATGTTTGGTGGTTGATTGTGTTAAAGGAGCTGCAGCTATTATTGAAGGGTGGACTCGAGTGAGGTTGCATTAGTGATTTGCTTCATATTTGGTTGTGTGGCATAGAAGCCATAGTCCATAAGGTTCTACAGTTGAAGAGCTGCCAAAGGGAGAAGTTTCCCACCTGCATGGTAACGGGGTTGCTGGAGCTTGTTAGAGGCCGATTGGAGTCGAAAAGAAATTTGGAAGCAAGAAAAAGCGAGAGTTTTACAATATGGCGACACTTTTAGACATATTTGACCATGATGATATTTTATTCATGAGGCTTGGTGGTTTTATTAATGACCATGATTAGCAAGAGATACTATATGTTCTACAACAGTGTGAGATTGAAGACTCACAAGTTGATCCTCAAGAAGGGAGTAAAGAGGAACATCTAGTTGAAGATCAAGAAGACCCAGTTGTTGATCTTCAGGAAGGATGTAAAGAGGAACAAAGTGTTGAAGATCAATTGGATGAGCCACATGAAGCTGATTGCGAAGACGTGGCAGAAGAAGACAGAGCTAGAGAGAATTTAAATTGTGATGATCTCATGAATATTTCTGTGTGTGCAGATGTTAACAGCAACAAGGAAGAAACAACGAAGATTGAAGAGGAATTAAAGTTTCATGAAGTATGAGTTGAAAAACCGTGTCTTTATGAAATCAGCACAGAAGTTTCACCCATAAATTTTTAAGACAACTTTGTGGAAGTTCACATGCATGACACCGGAAATAGTGAGAGAAAACATTCTCCTATTAAGCTTGTCATAACTTTGAGAAGGGTGAGGATAAGCATTCGAGAATTCCATTATTGGGGAAGAGATGAGGTGAAGATATATCACTACCTCATGGCGAGGAAAGTGAAGATGAAGCCTCGACTCAGAATGAACAAATATGGAATCACAAGCATAAAGACCAAAATGAAAACCTATGTTACCAAGTTTTTCATGTTTTTTAATTGTAAGCCTAGATGAGACTAGACCAGCAGGTGTAAGTTATTGTTCAGTACCCTTTCTCCATTAATGGGGAGTGTTGGAAGTAATGGAGAAACCTAAACTTAGATTATTGTAATGTTGACGATAGGTTTAGGAATCTAATCTTAGACCTCATATCCTAATATATAGGGAGTGGTTGAAACCATCCCATTAGTGTGAAAGCCTATATAATTCAGGCTCATCTGACTCAATAGTTAGTGCTTATATGAGGGTGTGTACACTCTCTAGGTTCTCTCCTGGAGAGCCATTTCATTTAATTAATAGAATAATGGTTTTTAACATAATTTACATATTAAATGGGAATATATTATTTCTGGGAAGCTCAAAATAGAAAAGGGAATCATTCCAATGAAAAAATTTGAACTATCATGCAATACGTACCTCAGAAAATCCTGGGAAGAGGCAGTTAAAGGTGACTTTCCCTTGATATTCTAGTTAAATATAGAGTTATGGGGAGGTGATGATCATTTGGAAAACTCAAGATTCAAAAAGTTTTGGTACGAGCTTCTAAGGTTAAATATGGTGTAGTGTTAATGGCAGACAATGGTATCACCAGTACTATAGTGTTAATGGTGGAAAATGGTATCACCAGTACTGTAGTGTTAATGGTGGACAGTGGTATGGGTTTCTGGAGTTAAACATGGCGTAGTGTTGGTGGACATTGGTCTCACGAGTACCTAATCATAATCATTGTGGCAGCTGCATTTAACAAGGAGGAGCTTGAGTCACTAGAGAGAGTCAACTGTCAGCTGCATTTAACAAAGAGAAGCTTGAGTCTCTAGAGAGGTTCAACTTTTAGAAAGATAAGTAAACAACCATTATTATAAAATAGGAAATGGGTAAAAATGCAAAGATGGGTAACACTTTTGTGAGAATTCGGGGTGGAAAATGTCTTTCCTCAATAGTTTGGCCGAACATTGAACTTTCAAAATTAGTTCGGCCGAACTCGTTCTGCCATTTACATTGACGGCGTACTGACAGAAATGGAAAATATATTTTTGGCAGGAGATTGGAAAACCGGCAAACAAATTTCAGCTGAACTATTAGTTTGGCTGGACTTTTAAAATAGTTCGGTCAAACTATTATTTTATAAATATATCACCCGCAAATTGTTCCAGGTTTCTTGTTCACATTTGTCTCACGCAATTGTAGTTGATTTGGTGTTGCGCTCACATCTGTCCCGCATGATTTTAGTTGATTTGGTGTTGTACTCACATCGGTCTTGCATGATTTTAGTTTCTTTGGTGTTGCGCCGCACTGAGGAGGGGAGTTTTGTTGATTTGCGCCGTGCCGAGGAGGTAAGTTTTGTTAATTTTGTTATTTTCTGTAAAAAAAAATTGTTGTTTATTTTTTAATTTGATTTTTTTTGTTTGCAGAGTTCTTCCAGGACATCTTCAGCGTCTTCAGGTATCGTCTTCAGTATCTTCATGGATTTAATTAACGAACAATTTCTACTACGACTTTTGAGGTACGTATGTTCCTATCCATTATGTTCCTATCCTGGCCTTTTCATTTTTGAATTTCATATCCCCACAGGCTACCTTTATGCACTTTAATTTACCAGCTATAAGAGGGCCAGGTTCAGCTTCTCTATCATTATTTGGATATGATGCTACTTATCTTTCTAAACTTTCTCAATTGTCCAAAGAAAAAAGTGAAAAGAAACTAGCTTATTAGCCTTGTTAGTCCCGTCTAGAGCCCTTTGGACACTTGCTTTTTAGTATTAGCTTTGGTCCCCATAGAAACAAGCCTTATGATACTCTTCTTTAGTTCAAGCACTTTAATCTAAGTGAACAACAAGATATGCATATATTATGTTAACTTACCCATTCTGTGAAGTGAATACCGTTTAAGCTGTAGAGAAAGAACAACTAGATAATTGTGTGTACCTTATGTTCAGAGAATTAGATTCAGCTGGAAAATCCCCAACAACACCCCCAGTTGGACATCCTAGAACCAAATTTCTTAGCATAATTTCTTTATAGCGTGATTGGAAGAATTACCTATCATGAAACTTGTTTGTATATGATTTTCCATCCGCGTAACCTGGATATAAGAGATTAAGAAAATAACAAATCAACTCTCAATGGAGTTGTGTCGGAGAGTAAGGCTCATTTCCTCTGCTAAGAATTCACTGTTCATATATCATATTAAAAGTAGTTTAATTAAATTTACTCAGACATTTCTTCTGCTAAGAATTGACTGTTCATATCTCATATTAAGAGTAGTTAAATTAAATTTACTTAGAATTTAAGCCTCTGCAAAAAATATTTAATATTTCTTATCATAATATTTCATCATATTCCTTCATGATATCTATGGTTGCTCACCTTCATTCAATATTCGGTAAAAGGTCATGGTATTACCTTAATTTCTATTCTAATTCCCTTTCCTAACTTTTATTTTCATTTAAAATTTCTTATCATTATATTTCTTGAACTTCCTTCATGATATTTTTGGTTGCTCACCTTCGTTCAATATTGGGTAAAAGGTCATGGTCTTACCTTAATTTCTATTCTAATTCCCTTTCCTAACTTCCTAACTTTGATTTTCATTTAATATGTCTTATCCTAATATTTCTTGAACTTCCTTCATGATATATATGGTTGCTCACCTTCATTCAATATTGGGTAAAAGGTCATGGTCTTACCATAATTTCTATTCTAATTCCCTTTCCTAACTTTGATTTTCCTTTTGACCTTGGAGATAAACCCAATCATTATATTGGGTAAAAGTTCATGGTCTTACCTTAATTTCTATTCTAATTCCCTTTCCTAACTTTGATTTTCCTTTTGACCTTGGAGATAAATCCAATCATTATATTGGGTAAAAGGTCATGGTATTACCTTAATTTATATTCTAATTCCCTTTCCTAACTTCCTAACTTTGATTTTCATTTAATATTTCTTATCATAATATTTCTTTAACTTCCTTCATGATATATATGGTTGCTCACCTTCATTCAATATTGGGTAAAAGGTCATGGTCTTACCTTAATTTCTATTCTAATTCGCTTTCCTAACTTTGATTTTCCTTTTGACCTTGGAGATAAACTGTAAGGTCCCTATATTACCAGTATAGTCCCTTATTGTTGTTAGTATAACCCCCTTATTGTTATTATTCTACCCCTGTAACACCCATATTATTAGTATTGTGCCTTTAAATTATTATTGTTAGGTTGGCTAGGATTACATTGTGGCCACATTAAGATTACGTTATGGCCCCATGGACTCCTATATATAGAAAGGAGGTTTTGTAATTTGTATTATCCAAGAATTCTTCATTCATGTAATGTACTGGAGTTTTCCCCCTCAAAGTGGCTTATTTATAAGGTGCTTATATCTCTTTTCTTCTATTTTTGGATCTTGTTTCACAACATTTGGTATCAAAGGTTTGGATTCTAGGGTTTTCGCTACTCCAAACCAGTCATCTTGGCATTTTCACTATAACGTTTTTTATACGAAGGTTCAAAATCTGAAATTGGTAGAGTGCGAAGCTAAAATCCTGAGGAACATCATCGCAAAATTGTAGAGCTTGGTTCACAATATGTTTGGAGAATTATCTATGGAAGTTAGGGCTTTTTGCAGGCTCCTGAATTTAACCTAAACAAGTCATCGCAGAATTTTCGATATAACATTTTTTCTACGAAGATTCAAAAGCTGAAATTTTTAGAGAGTGAAGCCGAAATCCTGAGGAACATTGTCGAAAAGTGTCAGAGATTGGTTCACAATATTTGCGGAGATATGATCTATAGAAGTTAGGTCATTTTTAGGCTGCCGAATTTCATCTCAAAGATGTTATCGTGGGAAAATCTTCATAACTCTCTCTCTGAGCATCGGATTGGAATGTTGTAAAAAGTGGCTGCAAGTACACAGACTGTAATTTCTTTTCTATCAATGTTAGAGCCAAAGGAGTAAATAGTAACATGTGACAAGTCATAAAAGTTCACTCTACTGAACTAGTCCATAATTTGGTCATTGTGGGAAATTGGACATAAATTTTCCTTGAAGAATCCAAATCAGGTCAGACCTGTGACATTTGAGAGAAGCTTCAAATGGCTACTACAAGGCCAAATTTCAGATATTGAGGATCCATAATTATAGATATAATTCAATTTCAATATAGATCTCCTCAAAGGCAAGTAAAAGGTGTGTATTTTTTTCCCGAATTGCATAAGTCTTGTTCGAAGAATCAAGTTGAATTGATTCCAAGGGCATATTGTAGAATAGAAATCAGTATTGGATTCTAAAATGGCCCATAAAAATAATTCAACACCCATTAAGCCTTTAGAAGGCTCTACTATGACTCATGAAGATGAAGAGTGGCAACATGATATATCAAAATTACAAGAGAAAGTGCAACAAATTTTTCTCTCACAAAGAGCAACAAAAAATGACATGGAAGTTTTGAAGAAAGGCATGGAAACTAAGATGGATGGTTTGAAGAAAGGTGTGGAATATAAGATGGTTGGTTTGGAGAATGGCATGGAATCTAAGGTAGATGGCATGGAAGATGGCATGGAATCTAAGATGGATGACATGGAAGCTAAGATCGATGAGAAAATGGAAAACATAAAGAATGATCTAAAAGCAGACATGGAAGATTTGACAAATTTGATACAAGAAATGTTTCCTAATGGTGAAAAAATAGTAGAGGAAACTCATGATGAGAACAAAATAAATGTTAATCGTGATTTCATAAACTCTAATGTTGGCGGGAAGAACCACCATATTCCAAAAATGGATATGAGGAAGTTTGATGGAAAGGATCCTATAACAAGGATACTACAAATGGAGCAATATTTTGATCTCCATAATGTGCAAAAAACACAAAAGGTATGCATTGCAACTTTAAATTTAGAACAAAATACATTTGTATGGTATCGATGGCTTTGCTCCCGTAAAAAATTGTCACTTGGGAAAATTTTTATGGAGGAAATGATAACACATTATGAGGATACAAAGATCAACACCTTCTTTAGCCAATTGATAAATATAAAAAAAAAAGTGTTTGGTGGGGGAGCACATTGAGGACTTCCAAAAATTGAATATAAGGGTAACTGATATTCCAGAGGAACACATGATTAATCTCTTCATAGGTACTTTAAAGGATAACATCCAACACGAAGTTCGCGTTTTGGAACCAGATTCATTGGAGAAGGCATTCAGGTTGGCAAGAAAATTTGAATGTAAAATTATGGCGACATTAAGGAAGACTACCACTCACTTATATAAAGAGGGAAGTGTTGCTACTCCTATATTTCCACAACCTACAAGGTTGACACCACAAAAATTGCAAGAAAAAAAAGCAAAAGGGCTTTGCTACAGTTGTGATAAAAAATACACTGAAGGTCATAAGTGTGCTAAGAATAAATTATTTTACATATATTGTGAAGAGGAAGAAGAAAATGAACAAGAAGAGGATATACACCAGGAACCTACCCTAGAAGAGGAAGAAATGAGTCTGACCATATCGTGTAATTCATTGGCAGGAATTACCACTCCTCAAACTCTCAAGATAGAAGGAAATATCAAGAAGAAAAAGGTAATAATATTGATTGATTCAGGTAGTACCCTTAATTTTATTCATTTTAAGGTAACAAAGGAATTGAATTGTTTCCTATATTCAACACCAGAATGTCAAGTGATTGTTGCAAATGGAGGAACTATAAATTTCTCTATGAAATGCCATAATATCAAGCTAACCATGGGGGAATATGTATCAAATAGTCCAATTCTTTCCATTCCTATGGGAGGTGATGATGTTGTACTAGGAGTACAATGGTTACAATCTTTGGGGATGGTAGCTTTTAATTTTCAAGAACTTTTCTTGAATTTTTTTTCAGAAGGAAAGGAAGTCGAATTACGGGGTATTTCAGGGAAGCCGGAATAGATGATAAGCTCTAATTTCATGAAAAAGCTTCTAAATAAAGAAAAAAGAGGTGTAATTGCACAATTATGCTCACTAGAAGTTCCAACAGAAAAATCATCTATTTCTACAGATCTCCAAAAAGTCTTCGACAAGGGCGGAAACGTGAAGCTAGGTTACACTTTTGTGAGAATCGGGGGCCGAAAACTTTTTTCGGCAATAGTTCGGCCGAAATTTTTTTAAAGTTCGGCCGAACTCGTGATTCCGTTTACATTGACAGCACACTGACGATGTGGGCAAACTGAATTTTTTCCAGAGATTGGAAAACCGACAACAAAAGTTCGGCCGAACTTACAACAAAAGTTCAGCCAAACTGTGAGTTCGGTCGAACTTTCACTTTTAAAATAGTTCGGCCGAACTAATTTCTATAAATAAATCGCCCGCGAAGTTGGTTTGTTTACCAGTTTCATTATTCCCGCAAATTTCTGTCACTGTCACTGTTGTTCGCATGTTTTTGCTCCTCCAGTCAGCGTTGTTTCTCCTCCCATCCGCGCTGTTGCTCCTTTCGTCGGCACTGTTGCTCTTTTCACCGGGTATGTTCGACCTTACCGTTTCCAAATTTTTCACATATATTTGAAAAATTCTTCACTAGGATATACTGCCTCTTATGTATTTGATTATTCTTCACTATTTTCAAACTCTTTAAACTTCCCTAGACTATCCGCAATCTACATACTTCATTTAGAAAATATAATCTCAACAGAAAACAAGAAACTGATGTAGAAAATACTGAAACTGAAATTACATAGGCCTTTCTTACTTGAATTTCAATGATTTTCAAGGCAAAAAGACGGTCTAGTTAGATTACTGCCATAAATAACATCATGAATCGTGTACCTACAATGTCGTTGAGGGAATATAAGGATTTATTGTTGCTATATCTGTTTCATTTCTCCTTTTTAGATATGATGATTATTTGTGTATGATTTAGTCAACACAAGTGACTCCCCTCCATATTTTCTCAGGGCCTCGGCCTCTCGACACTCTCCCTTGAGACTCGGCCCCACCGGCCTCACCTGCACATTTCTCCTTTTGAATACCGCTTAATGTGATGCACAACACCCTTACTACCAGTTATATTGATACCTCTACTCTTTGTGGCTCTCCCGGTCCCATAACACTCCTCCGCACAATCGACTCCACTGTTAGACTCCCCTCACAAAGCTCCCACAACACTCCTCCATATCAAACATGATGATTTAAAACATATTTTAGGATTTCGTAGACTTGTTAATGCACAATATTCATCATACAGAATATTCATGACATGGAAATCACCCGGGATATACCATTTTGGGTATCTATTTGCTCATTACCTTATTTTCATGAAAAGGCACAAAGTCGAGGTCGACCATGGGGGAGATATATCACCAAATACATGTTTGTTAGCTTTCTGTGTTGTTGTAAGTTATTGTTGCAATTGGTTCCAACAAGGTGAAGTGGAGCCTAACTGGTTAGCCTCTAGAGAATGCAGATACTATAGAAACATCAGACTGCAGACTGCTCAGAAAGCTAATCTCAACAGAAAATAGGAAACTAATCCACAATATTTTCAAACTCTTTAAACTTCACACTGAAAGCCCATCAACATATTCGTACTGAATCTTACAAGAATCTGTAAACTGTTTTTAGAGATTGCCAAGTTATTCCTTATCAAAAGAGCCACAGACAAGGTATATAAATATAGATAGAATTACTTCCTTTTAGGCCGACCAACACTTTGGCATGTAGGCTGACTTGTAACACATCATAATAGCTCGATTTCTCAACGTTGATGTAGAGATGAAATAAACCATTAGTTCATGTTTTCTTTGACTAGGTCTGGGTTTCTGACTGAATCTATATGGAAATTTATGTCTAGTTAAATACCCTTCTGTTTGCAAGATTGATTTATCTTTTAAGACCTTGTATTTGTGTGTTGTATGTATCAAAGATTTATATTCCCAATTTTTCTATGCACATCAATTCAACTGCACAAACAATTAAATCTAATTTAATATGGTTGTCTGCTAGAAGTTAGTTTATGTTTTAAAAATGTGCAGTGTTGTATGTAGAAAAATATTCTATTACAGGTTTTGTTCTACATATGCATTCAGGTGTTTTGAGATATCCTTGTGTGTTAGGCTATTTATGTTTTTAAATTTTGCAATTATATGTTGTACTATTTTTATTACAGTTTTTGGTTTGCATGTTCATTTTGGCTGCAAAAATATTCTCTCCATCATAATATCATTGTGTTTGATATCTTGATTTATGTTTTAAATTTTGCACTTACATGTTTTATCATTTTGTAGCAAATTATTTTTATGCCTACTATATTAGGCTCTCTCTTTTCATTGAGTTGTGTGTATGGTATGGTTTCATTTAGACCATTTTCAACCACAATAGTGTTCTCTGTCATTACTGCAGAAATAAAAAGCACATGTTAGACATTATCATATTCATATAGGAAAAAAAGGGTTTTCCTTAATTTTACATATTAAAATGTCTTTGAAAAGTTATTTCTATTTAAAATAAAAAGGCGAAATATTAGTTTCATCAATTACTAGAACGAATAGATGGTAAGGCCCACAGCAACAACTGCAAAAGCAATGCAATATAACCAATCAACTTACATCAACAAAACATATGGTCTTGAATGAGCTTTTGGACTCTTTAGATGTAAATGTACACCGTGGCAATGTATCTTATATAGAACTTTAATCCATGTGCTTAACCTTAACATTGACACAAATGGAATACAATTTTGCTCACTGTTTTATGATAGAGAAATATGTGGATGAGTATTGCCCACATATCTGAAGTCAAATGGGATAGATTAAAAAGGGATGCTCCGGTCATGCCTGCAAAAGATAAATTAAAGAAGAATGACATATTAGTAATGAAAATTAGATATGCATGTACCAATTGTGTTCATATAACACAACAAATAGATGATTCAATACAAATGTCACATAGAAGTCATATTTATGTCATGGGCCTTCAACTTAAATTATATATCAAGCATTACATTAAGCTATAGGAGATAAATCAAAAAAGCATTTGAATGTAAATTAAACATGTGTAATAATTATGTCCTTTAGTTCAATAAATAGATAATAATTTGCAAATGCCATATCTAAGCTATATTTCATCTAAGTAGCTTTCAATTTAAACTTATATCTAATGTTAAATTATATAAAAGAATATGTAACGTCTCTTCCTTTCCACTCCAATTTTTTTTTTTTTTCTGTTTATAGTTTAATTTTGTGCTTGTATTGGCCACAGCTATTCAAATCTACCTTCGAATTGCATCTGTTATGAACTTCTACTGGATAGTGTTTTCCTGTTCCTCCTATTACTCTTATATGTTTAATTGGCTGACTATCATAGTTTTATTTTTCTCTTCCCATAAGTTTTGTGGCTTAGGTTATATATATATATCAACATATATATGTATATATATATATATATATACTATTCACACATATTTTATGTGTTTACATTTATCCATAAACCTTTCTGTCTATGCATTAAACTTTTACTTACAACCCTTATAGGGCTCACCATACCTACGCTTTGGATTTCGATATCACACCCTTATGGATTGTATGGTGGATATGTTATTCGCTGGGTTTATATCCTCGTACTCCTCCCAGAGTTATAACATTATGTCTTGACTTCGAGTTAACCACGGTACTGAACGATCTATTCCTATTTAAATCTTATGTCGTTATATGAATTTATTATATCCTTGCGGCCACTGTTTTCAATGTGTGATAATCGTATCCATAGCATCATGGATATCCCACGTACATTCCACTGTGGCAATTTTTTTGTGGAGATACGCGACATTAAAGTCATTGTACTCATTGTGATTCCTTGGCAAGGTTGGTTTATTGTTTTTGGCATTGGTAAAATCGTCGACTACTCCACTTCGACTTGGTTTGATGGCGCTCTGTTGATCTGGTTAATTTTTTTTATCATCTCCCAACCAACCTTGAGTCACATTTACACGCAAGGGCTTATTGTCTACGTTTTTTTTTATGTGACGTGTATCTGCTCAGTTATTATCGCTGGCCATGGGATATGGTTTGTGTACTGTGGGATCGATTTCAATGGATTTGCATTTATATGTTGGACGGCTATGCATTAAATGTCGATTTTCCCCAATCGATCCGAGGACACTTGGACAGTGGAGATGGTTCAGATCCATTAGGGTTTCGTTGGTTTTGATTTGGAAAAATTTGTATTAATATATGTGTTGGCAATGAAATGGTTCTTTTGCCCTTCACTCTTTCTAATCGCCTCCTGGTGTCGAGACTCTGCTCGTTGGGGAAGCAAAGCGTCATTCTCTCCTAGGCTTCTGGCGTAACTATCTCTTCATTGTATTGTCACTTAGGTATGAAATTTTTGAGCATTTCACTATCTTAAATAGGCGGCTATTACTCTCTGCTCACTATAATTTGATACATATTCCTCACTAGTAGTACTACGCTTGGCTTTGGGTATTAGAACAGTTTGTTAAATAAATTTTTTTCAACATATTGTTGTTTAAATTTTTTTTCTTGTGAAATCATCTCGGTCAAATATGAATCCATCTCCGGTTGCAAAGCTTTCTGCTCTGCCATGCTTGATTTTTATTCCACCATTTCTTCTTGCATTTCATCTAACGTCCCTTTGCTACGCTTTGGTGCTAATACTTAATCACTGTATGGTAGAAAGTCATTCTTCATGATCTTTCGTGGCCCTATTCATTTCATTCGAGCCGAGTTGCCCGGGCTCTACGCGTCTCCCTTCTAGCGAGAAATCACAACCCTAGGTATGCAGTCAGTTCCATCGTAACATTTCACCACTGTATATATATATTTTTTTGTTTCCAGGTGAATGTCCTAGTCGTCAAATTTTTTATACTTTTTATATATCCTTGTTGTAGGTTGTTTTGGAGGCAAAGTATCCAATTCTTCAGGGTAATCATTTGTTCTTATGCCCAATACTAATATATATCATTTTCTATGATAAAATTTATAGCGACAAATTAATTCGTATGTCTTACCTGGGTCTTGTTTTATTCAAGTAAATTCGAAGCCCATACAAATTTCCTTCTCGATTTTATAGTGAAATGGGTGTTTCACTCAGCTTTGACTTTGCTCCACCATGCACTTTCAGGTCGGTATCGACGATGTATTGGTCGAATTGAAGCTAGACTCTCACGTTGTTATTATACATAAATTGGTTCAGACCATTCAAGTCTTATTTAAAAAAAAAAAATCTACTGTAATAATGAATGTTACTGTAATAATTCTATGAATTTGCTATGGAACACGATAGACACATTTTATTATTTTTGTTCAGGAATTGCTATATAACCTTATATATATATATATATATATATAGATATATTCCATTCCTGGTCAAGAAACAGATTCATGCTATACTCTGGTGGTTTCCAGATTTCTATTTCATGTTTATGCTCAAGATAGTATTTTGTTTCTACTGAATCTATCTGCCTCAATTTACTTGATGAAATTGATAAGTTTAATAGCATCATCTTGCACTTCTCCTTCCTCCACTTTTTAATAACATAATTGTGTATAAATATCTGTGCTACAACATTGTTCACATTTACAATAATTTAGTGATTCTTGAATGTGTAATCACCATTTCTACCTGGTTTATGTATTTATGTGTGTTATACTACTCCAGCAATATGACTCTCCATTTGCTCCTTGATTTAAATTTTCCATGTATAAGTTATTTGTGTTCACCAGAATAACCTCTGTAAACTATATATATATATATATATATATATATATATATATATTGTATATTATGTTCTGTATATCCAGTTTTCTAGCAAACACCTCTAACCAGCATTTTATGTAGATCTGGTATGTGAAATATTTGTTATCCTTCATAGCTGGTAAAGTTTGCATGCACTTCATATAAGTTTCATTAGATTTATTTTCCAATAGAGTATTCAGTTTGGACAACTCTCTAGTAAAGGATGTTAGTCATGCACCAGTTTATGTTTATGTCTCAGACCAGAATTATTTATAGGTTTATTAAACCATATGTAGCTCTATTTATGTCTGGATATATCTAACGCTAATATTGTACTCATCCATTTGTCTTTTTCTTATCATAGAGGGTAAATCTATAGATGTACAGGCACTATTATTTCAACAAATCTACAGATCTGCAATTCACATACTTAATCCCTCTTTCATACATGTTTTGTTTTTGTAGTGGTTGATGATTTAATTCTAATTTTAACAGAAACAGATTAAAGTTACACATTTATGAATTATGAGGGTAACATAAATCTCCATATTTAAACCAGCCACTGGTTTAGAGTTTCTGGCTGATTTTCCCAAGTTCCTACAACTAGGAAGAAATAAGAGGATTAGATTCTTCCAACAATTCTGTAAATGTATGGAACACAATAAATAAAGCATTGTAAGAAATTCATTCATTCATAAACACTATGTGCATACCACTTCTTCAATTGACCAGTCCTCCCAACCTTAGAGTCCCTCTATCTCTAGAACTCACCCCCGAGCTGAGATCACCTCCAGAACAAACCAAACTCTAATTTGTTTAGGAGTAGCTTATTTAAGCTTTTGCTCCCCAAAGCCTGTTTCTAATTCTGCGTCCAGAATTTCAGGATGCTTTTCTTCTTGCTTGCCTAGGATTCCCTTATTTAGGGATTTTTAAAGCTACTTTCTGTTTTTCCCAGCTTTTTACCTCTTCCTAACTACTCTCCACCTCATTGGGGAAAACTAGATTTTTCCTCAAAAATCTAATTTGGAAATAAATTCTTTCAAGGATTTTTGAAAGATTTTTGGGGAAAGTATTTGCCTCTTTCCATCCTAATGGATTTGGAAAGTGATCTCATGATTCGCATTTGGTCAATTTGCACAAAGTTATTTTATTTAATTCTCATAATTGAATACTTAATTACATCCACAAATTACTTATCCATTGGGGTCCACTCCCCTTTGGATTAAAGTTCAAATGTCTACTTTGCAGGAAACATAAAACTAGGGGTGTTATAGAATAACAGTAATCCAAACTTCAAAATAATATTTAGAGTTAGTATAAAATGTGACATATAATTTTCCTGCGTGGAAAAACATAGTTACCGAGAGTTCAAAACTCATGCATTTGAATACAAAGTGGGTATACGAATGAGCAAGTAGATTCTTTCTAGAAATGAGGAAGTGAAGGTTGATAGAGAGCCACACAAAATTTCAAATTCATACCTTCACAAAATTGTTAGATCCTTTTAAAGAAAACATGTCATATAATCAACTTTCATCGAAATATATGTAAACTCAACACAATTTTATGAAAAATAGTATACCATTTTTTACATTTCACATAATACAAATAGATAAATATTACTTAAGTATTGTTATAAAAATTTAACTACGCATCAAGAGATGGCCAAGTGATTGAGACAGGGCATCATCACAATAAAAAACCAAGCACAAATTGTAGTAATCCTAGAATCATGCTTTACATAAGGTAAAATTGGGGAACTCATGACTTACTATAGATAAAAAAACATGTGTACCCTTACCAAAAAATATATGATAAAAATTGACAAACTAAATAAGCTTAAGCTTAAGGGGATATAATCCTTTTTGCCTTCCATATAGATAATGAAAATGATTGTTCTAAGTCTCATGTTGCTTCTCATGTTACTTTATAAACCTTGATTGGAAAGAAAAATAGGAGGGCAGAAATGTAAGAAATATAAAACATAATGAAACACACACATACATATCTCTCGAAAATCAACACAATTATTTTCCTAGGAAATCCTTATGAAATACAAGCAACCCTAAAAAGTAATGATGATCTAGACTCCTTTTTCCCTAGGAAATCCTTATCGGAGAAAAACAACACTAAAATGTAAACATGCTCTACTCTCTCTTTTCTGGTATGGAAAATATGTAAGTACAAAGAAAGACATAATATCTTTAGAGTTAGCTAAGACTTTTGGCATGTAAGGTTGCTATAAAAACTTAAATTCATACATTTTTCTCTCTAACTTCACACTCCTAGTTGTATTTTCAACTATGGAACAAAATACAATAACACAAAATGGAACTCTTATTCCCCCTAGTGGCCAAGTATTTAACATAGCGTGATAGCCAACTAGGTGTAAGATTTGACTCCGTCAACCATTAACGAGGTTTGTGATTTTAGACCTTTTAGAGTCTTGTTAAAATTCCACATGTAGCTAGCTTTCTATGCATGAGTAATGGGGCTAAAATGCCATTCTCTCATACCATGGTGGTCAACATGATAGGTCAACTTACTAAAGTCATAAATTTTGAATGAACTTTATTTGATTTTTTTATTGCACCATTGGATATGTCTTTAAGTGTAGAATAATGGTCAAGATTTCGGCACAAGGGATAATCGTTTGACTCCCAGAAATGTCATTTAATACCTCAAAATGACTCCAAAAGGTTTGACCCCAATTCTCCACCCACCATTAAAATGACCCTACAAGTTGATTCTTTTAGTTTTTTCAGTCTATAAGCATCAGAATATATGAAAAATAATATAATTATCCAATCTAGATCATTATTTAATAATTTGTTAAAATTATGAGTAAGATATGCATCATGGAATTTAAATAAATCGCATTAATTCATTGAAAACCCTTGTACATTCTTTGTTCATACTTTGAAAGTAATACGTTTTGAAAAATAATTTGTTTTTTGGATTCTTAAGATTATGTAACTTCGGAACCATAATTACAAATTTTTTTTTTTTTTTACTTATCATTTAGATGCTAAAAGTTGAAGAATTTATGTTGGTAAATAATTAATTAGGTCTATTTAAATCATTTACCACTTTTGGGATTTTTGTTTTCGTGGTTTCATTCATAATTTCACTTTTTTGCAAATTGTCAATTTTAATTTTTCACACCACGTGTGCACAATCAAAGCACCTAAGGTCTTTCCCCTACCAAAGTATGTTCTTTTAAAACATGTTTTCTTGGTGATATGGGTGATTTAGAAATGATTGGGAGAGCGAAATTACTCATTTAATACACAATATGTTTGGTTCATGACATTTGATTCTCATTATTAGGTTGTAATCATGAGGCTCTCGCTCAAGAGTAGACCTTCCCAAAATCTTGTGACATCTTGTCACAAACAAAACCATCAAACTAAAAAACACATCATGCAAGAAACATAGCTCGCTGACATACCATATTTCTCCTTCAAAGAAAAAAAATTCACATCATGTGAATATCTCCATGTACTCTTACATATTGGTGTACAAAACCATCAACCAAACACAAGTCGAAAAAACATGCCTCTTCAAACAATTGACTCTCAAGTCAAATAATAGCTCATGTACAAATTTCCATATTTGTTGCATTTAAGTGTGTCAACATCACTCTACCTTCAACATATTGCTTCATGCAACATGCACCATACTTTGATTTTGCAAAGAAATTCATGAAACATCAAAATACATGCAAGGCCTTAAATGGATAAGAAATCTAACCATCCGTTACCAAACCATTTCAATGGCGCTTCTTTTAGTTGCACTTCATCATCATGTGAATCATCTTGACTCTCATCGATTATGGAATCCTCTTTTCCATTCTTGTAATTATCTCTTTCCACCTTCTTCAAATGTTGTGGATGACTTGTTGGATACAAATTCCAACACTTGTCTACAAGGTGACCTTTCTTATGGCAATGAGTAATAAATAATTGCAACTTATTTTCAACATCATTTTCCTTGTCCAATGGGCCTTTGACTTTTTGCCTCATTTATTTATAAAGTTTCATGTGCATGGATATCTTCTTCCAACATCTATAAACATTATGATTATTCAAACCACAAAAGGAACATGCAAGTTATTTTCTATATCTTATTTGAATATTTACCATGTTTATCATAATAAAAAGAAATTTGATTAGAGGAAAATTTATACCTTGAACATTCAACGTTGTTGCCTTCTTGAGGAGGTGAATTTGACATGAGGTAGTGGCTCTCCTTTGAATACTAGCAATGAATTCAATGACTCTAGAGCTTTCAACATCCTCTTCTTTTACATTATCATTAGCTGCAGGATTATTAACATCTTCTTGCAAAGTGGGTGTCAAACTTTTCCATTCATCATGAACACAAACTTCACAAGCTTGAGGTAATGAACACGAAATAAAATTCCTTCTTGGAACAGCTTCATGTGCCTCCTTGGCTTTGGAGCATTCTCCATAATGTTTTCCATAACCAAGACCCAAATAATTAGGCCCTTCCTCAACAACATTTGGCTCAACTATGCCTTGTACATGTTTGCCTTTGACCCTTTACTTTCATAGCACATTTTCATCAAAAATTTGGACCTTATTCCTCTAGTGTGTCTCTAAAAAGCACGTACACATTCATTTTGATTAAAATAGTTTGGCCAAACTAATTTCTATAAATAAATCGCCCGCGAAGTTGTTTTGTTTATTGGTTTCATTATTCCCACGAATTTTTGTCACTGTCGCTACTGTTCGCGTTTTTTCGCTCCTCCCGTCAGTGTTGTTGCTCCTCCCTTCCGCGCTGTTGCTCCTTTCTTCAGCGATGTTGCTCCTTTCATCGAGTATGTTCGACCTTACCGTTTTCAAATTTTTCACATGTATTTGAAAAATTCTTCACTAGGACATACTGCCTCTTATGTATTTGATTATTCTTGACTATTTTCAAACTCTTTAAACTTCCGTAGACTATCCACAATCTACATACTTCATTTAGAAAATTTAATCTCAACAGAAAATAGGAAACTGATGTAGAAAAGATACGAAACTGAAATTGCATAGGCCCAAAGTAAGAATGAATATATGATCAAACATTGTATAAAAAGATTACCTGTGCCGAGAGTGGCCTTTTACAACTCTGGAAAGAATCTGGTTCCACATTCATTCCTTCAGCAGACGCTGCCTTGTAGATACCATACATCTGTCTAAGGTTAAAATCATACAAGAAGAGCTTCATTCCCGGCTTCACCTTTTCTACAAGCTCCTTTTTGGTTGGTGGCAAACCAAACACTTTGTATCGGAAACACTCTTGCTTTGTTTGATAATTACACTTAAAAATCAAGCTGGAAAACTTATCTTTTCCACTGCCATCTTCATTGTTTGCTTCCTTGCCGCCTTGTTTTTTCTTCTTATTTTGATCAACCTTTGACACAGCAGGGTCAAATAAACCCTTGGGTTTGTTCTCTATCTCTATTTTAACAGTCTTATCCACAACATTAACCTTTGAAACAACAAGGTCAGATAAACCCTTGGGTTCGTTATCTGTCTCTATTTTAACAGTCTTATCAACAACATTAGTTGGTGCTGCATCCTACCACATATATCCACAGATTTGTTTTAGGAATTTGTAATCTTCCTTAGACTATCCGCAATCTGCTTCACACTATACGCAATCTGCTTCATACTATACTATCCGCAATCTACTTCAAAGATTACCGAACAATAGATCCACACTATTTTCAAACTCTTTAAACTTCACACTAAAAGCCTATCAACATATTCGTAATGAATCTTACAAGAATCTGTAAATTGTTTTCAGAGATTGCCAAGTTATTCCTTATTAAAAGAGCCACAGACAAGGTATATAAATATAGATAGTTCATTACTTCCTTTTAGGCCGACCAACACTTTGGCATGTAGGTTGACTTGTAACACATCATAATAGCTCGATTTTTCAACGTTGATGTAGAGCTTAAATAAACCATTGGTTCATGTTTTCTTTGACTAGGTCTGGGTTTCTGACTGAATCTATATGGACATCTCTGTCTAGTTAAATACCCTTCTATTTGCAAGATTGATTTATCTTTTAAGATTTTGCATTTGTGTGTTGTATGTATCAAATATTTCTATTCCCAGTTTTTCTATGCACATCAATTCAACTGCACAAACAATTAAATCTAATTTAATATTATTGTCTCCTAGAAGTTAGTTTATGTTTTAAAAATGTGCAGTGTTTTATGTAGCAAAATATTCTACAAGGTGACCTTTCTTATGGCAATGAGTAATAAACAATTGTAACTTATTTTCAACATCATTTTCCTTGTCCAATGGGCCTTTGAATTTTTGCCTCATTTATTTAGAAAGTTTCATGTGCATGGATATCTTCTTCCAACATCTATAAACATTATGATTATTCAAACCACAAAAGGAACATGCAAGTTCTTTTCCAAATCTTATGTGAATATTTACCATGTTTATCATAATAAAAATCAATTTGATTAGAGGCAAATTTATACCTTGAACATTCACCGTTGTCACCTTCTTGAGAAGGTGAATTTGATGAGGTAGTGGCTCTCCTCTGAATACTAGCAATGAATTCAATGACTCTAGAGCTTTCAACGTCCTCTTCTTTTACATTCTCATTAGCTGCATGATTATTAACATCTTCTTGCAAAGTGGGTGTCAAAATTTTCCATTCATCATGAACACAAACTTCACAAGCTTGAGGTAATGAACACGAAATAAAATTCCTTCTTGGAATAGCTTCATGTGCCTCCTTGGCTTTGGAACATTCTCCATCATGTTTTCCATAACCAAGACCCAAATAATTAGGCCCTTCCTCAACAACATTTGGCTCAACTATGCCTTGTACTCAACTATGCCTTGTACATGTTTGCCTTTAACCCTTTACTTTCATAGCACATTTTCATCAAAAATTTGGACCTTATTCCTCTAGTGTGTCTCTCAAAAGCATGCACACATTCATTTTGAGAGGAAATTGAAGACTGAAACCAATAGCTAATTCTTCTAACTAGCCTTGACTAAAATGAGCTAAATTGTACTTTGATACCAACTTGATTTGAATATGGACAAACTAGTTTTATTGGGCTATCTCCCTCATTAATTAAATAAAAATGTGTTTAGGATTGTCTAAAGTTAGCCAATTGGGAAGGGGTTTGTGTCAAGCTTTAAGTGTATTTTGTGAGAAATTTATGAGTTAATTAGCTTTTAAAAACTCATGTGTACAACAAATAAAATGCAAAATTTTTATTTTGGAAATTTTTTTCCCTCAATCCAGATTCCGATCATTGGACATGTAAGAGGAAGAAAGAGGGAATTCACTTTTCAAATTCTAGACCTTGTGTAAACCAAAATAAACTAGAGGTTCGGTTTTCAAAAACATTCACTTATTTGGAAACTTTCTAGCTACCGAAAGTCCATATGCCAATCTACCTCCCAAGAAATCCATTTATTACACCACTGGTTAGTTTTTTGTCTTCCTATACTCTTTATCAACCTCTTCTAGTGATTCTTGAAAGGTGGATACTTAAATCCTTCCTAAAAATTTGAGCTCTAAAACGAGAAGACATACAAGGTAATTTTAAGTCATTCCTCTATCCAATTATAAAAACGAAGTGAATATTTCTACATATTGATTTCTGTCCCATAAACTGTACAATATATGTGGATTTTCCTCGCCCTAAGCGAGATGTTTAACAAACATAATAATAGAGAAACAATTAGTGGCGTCACCAAAAGATGTAGCCTCTTCAAGGTATCATATCCTCTCATCAAGGTCAAGAATCTATTCACCAAAAATGTCCTATGGAAATGATGGTTTAAGAAACAAAACTAGACAAAAACCTTCAGTGAGAACAACAAAATCTAAAACCTCTTCAAGGTCTTCAATTTGATCGTAAAGTTAAATTGTGTTTTGATCAAGTCCAACAACAAAGAAACATTCGGTGACAACACCAAAATCTACAACTTCTTCAACGTCTTCTAAACCATCTTCAAAGTCAATATTGTGTGCATCAAATTCCTCAGCAAGGTCATCAATGGAGTCATCAAAACTACTATTTCAAACTTCAATGCCAAAAATAAGTCAAAAGAATTCATTTTCTCCTCCAAAACCTTCTTCTCTGAGCAAAGCTAGCATGATGTCGTCGAGAAATTCAGTAATTCCAAGAGGAAATTCTATCAAAGTTAAAACAAATCCTTTTCATCCATATTTAATGCCTACTTTTTTAGGTGGAACACCTCCAAATTTAAGGACCACAATGCCATAAAATACAACTTTACCTAATAGGTGTAGACCTAGAACCCCCAACTTTGCGTGACATGTACAATTGAACATCTTATGGTAAGAAGTGTGAGAAGAGAGTCATGGTCACTAAGTTGAGTAAGAGAAATAGTTTGGTATGACAACCTTACTTGTGATAGGTCTATCTAGCGGACTACCAAAGTACATGGTAATGGCATTCAAAATGTGAAAATTCCCATTTCACTTGGAAATAAGATGGTAGAGAAAGGTATAGATGAAAGGAGATATCCATCTATGGTAAATAGATCAAATAGTTCTATCAATTCCACCTTGCAACTCTAAGAGACATTGAATTAAATTTCATCTCAAGACAGGGCTTTGGGAGGACACTCTCAAAGCCAACCTTCATTATGGCTTTGATACACATGGTAACTATCAAGACTTAGCAACCTTATTTGCATAATTTTTTCTAGCATGGACCTTAATGTCATCGCCTTCTTTTGCCTAAAATGAATGCAAATTTCCTTGCAATTTGGCTTGCAACATTCATAATTCATGCTCATGGAACATGATTGTGTTGCAATTGTGATAACATCTATTGTATGCAGAAGCTAATAAAAAATGATCGAAAATGACATTTTTTCTTTGTTTTTTTAAAGATTTAAAGAAAATTACACCAAGTAGCTTCCAGCCTCATATGACCATCATGTCAAACTCATCTCAAGATATTGTCCAAGTAAGAGCCACTTAAGCAAGCAATCTAGTATACATGACTCTCCAATTTTAATTAGCAGCAATGACAGTTCTAAGTATGGTGAAAACATTGCTCCAGATCCTTAATGGGGCATGTTTGATGACAATAATTTTGGGAGTGAGAGAGGGAGATGGTAGGAGAAAAAATTCAAGGAATCCACGGGAAATTGAAAAATATATAACTAATAAGGTGAAGACACTTTGTAACCTAAGAGAGAAACCTGTTAGGAAATGGGTGAAGTTGGTATTACACACCCAATTGGATAACCTCGTGGAGAAAAAATTTCTCCCACTTTATTTGTTGGCATAACCTAGTAAGTGTTATTCACTAGCATGTATTTTGTAAAGGCCTTGACCTAGTTCCCATTCAACTCCATCCACCAGGTTGTAGAGGATTCCAAGCCTAATTTCATGAAAAGTAAGTTGGGGATGATCACATTGACCTTCTTGATGATGTGTCTATGAAGATTAACTACCTTGAACTACTTTTTTGGTAGGGAAAGAGACACATTCCCATGTCTGAGCATGAAAACGTTCTTTGATATTGTTAATGCCTCTAGTGTTTACTTCTAGAACTTCTAGAGGCACAGTCTGTAAAGGGCCAGGTAGCCTTTGGATCTCATCTTTTATGAAAGGTGACATATCTAGTAAATTCCCCTACAGTCAATCTTTGGAATGGATCTAAATAGAAGTTCTTCATTTTAATATCCATAAAACACAACAACCTTAAGGTAAACTATGTACATGTGTCATTTCTCCCACAAACTAAAGTGTATAAGTGGTAAATTTTATACCAAGTGTGCTCCCACCATGTAAAGCGCAATTTGGTGAACTTATCATTTTTATAATTTATTTTTCAATTAAATTTAGTTTCACACATCAATTATTTCTTTGAAAGTTGTGTTTTACATAATTTGTGTACACTAAATTACAAATTAATTTTTTGAAATCTATTTTGTGTAAATGTCGACCAATAGATGTAGATCATGGAGGATGAACGACGAAGATCAGCCAAATCCCATATGGACGTTCAGGGATCGAGGGATGTTCACGGTATTTAAATATAATCTTAAATCTCCATACATGTGTGTACATATGGAATTGATTTTTTATTAACTTTGTGAGTTAAATTAGTTGTTAATAAGTTTCATATTTTAATTTTTAAGAGGTAAGAGGAGAAGGGTTTCTACTCCATCCATGGAGCGTGCCCATGGTTCAACCGGTCGAGGTATGAGTGGTAGCAGGTTGCATGAAGGGGGTGATATTTATTCCCGCGAAGGCCAATCAACGGCTGCTGGTTCTCAATAGGGTCATTTTGGGTCTGGTTCTCAGCAGGGTCATTCTGGGTCTCATTCTCAGCAGGGTCATGTTGGAGAAGATGTTAACCAACAATGTCAAGGTTGCCATCAATTTAAATATTTTTTCATTATTTATTTGTACAACTTTTTTTACACGTGTTTTTTTTAATATACGAAATTATATATATATTGATGCAGAGGCCGAAAATGTTCGAACTAGTGGTCAAAATAGACGAAAGGCAGCCCGCTACATTCAAGAAGAAGGCTGTCAACCCAACAAAACTTATCTGGCCGAGATTACTGATATACCATGGGAAAGAAACATGGCGGAATGCACCTTACAAAGGTGTGAAAGACTTCATGCAAAATTGCAAAGAGATCTCGTGGCTTTGTCTCTACCTGCTGAGAGTCGACAAAGCCTTGAAATAGTTACACATTCATTGGGTGAAATGGTAAATGTATACAGAACTCTTGGGCCAACGGCTGATTCATTTGTAGAAATGATCAGAAAGAGAAAAGAAACAGTGATGGGTCCCGATAAATGGGAGGACGTAAAACAAAAAGTTACAAAAGAAGTGGCCAAGTCAATGTTTAATTACAAGGAAGGGCCAAAAATAAAAATGTTGAAGGTGTAGTATTTCAAGCACCCAGACATAGCTCGTTATTTGTATGATAGGCACCTTGCGGCCTATGGAAGGCTTCCATGGAACGATGAGGTTCCTTTTTATTTTGCACAAATGTTTTATGCAAAAAAAAAATTTGGGTATGAAACCCAATTACAATGACCTTTCGTGAGAATTTTTTTGGCCCAGGGAAAGGTCGATTATATGACCATAAGGGCGCTAAGCGATATGTGGAGTTGCCTCACCCTGAGCTACCATTGGTGAGTCAGCCGTTTCAAGTTGAAACTTTGCGATCAGAGATGGATGCGACTTCTCAAATAAGTCGAGAAGCAAGGGATGTTATGATCAACAATGTTCATAGCAGATTGGGTGGAGTCAATCTTTGTTTAAATCGACAAAGAGCACGTTAAAATGCACGTGCCAATTTGTTTATTGTACAGATGAGGAGATTGACAACATGAATGCTGAAGATCTCCGAACATATGCAAACAATTGTCGCAATGGTTTGCAAGACCTAATTTTTCATGAGGAAGAGGGCCCCGGAACGGTATGTGTTAGTGACCTTAGGGTTTGAAATTATTTTTACATATACATGTGTACAATTTGTAATAAATACATGTGTATGTACATGTATACATTTATTTGTGTGTGTACATTAATCTAACAAAAATGTATGATTATATGTTAAAACACCATTTGCACTTCTCACACATGATGCGTGACGAAAATGTTAATATCACGTTCGGGACCTCTAGTTTAAACAATACAGATCGGTCTGACCATCAAGATATGTTGGCAATTATTAGTGTTTTTTAAGTGACTTTAAAATAAATAATTGTTGCCACACATGTACATGTATGTATATATATAATTTGATAAAATGTTTTAACAGGTACCGATTCCGTCTGATGTTTTTGGGATGGCGGTACCTTCTTCTTCCTTAGGAGATATACCTTCTACTTCATTGGGAGATGTACAAGTATGGAAAATTTTTCACAAGTTCAAAATTTATGTTACCTCAAAAAGTTCCATTAAAAATTGAGATATATAGAGAGAGAGATCTATATTTTGAGTTATTTAAAAATTTTTGAATTTAGGTTCGTATAGAAGATTTTTTTAATCCGAGGACTCTAGCGACGGAGATAGGAACATCCACAGCATTTGAACAAGTTGTCTTTAGTTCTTTTTTTTAATATTATTGAAAATAAGTTTATATATGTACACGTGCATTTTCATTTGAAAGTTTTTAATATATATATATATATATATATATATATATATATATTTAACTGTACATGTATATTGTACAGTTTACCGCTGCAGATGTTCCTATGGGAGAACTTGTTCATCAAATGGAGAGGGAACCTTATGAGGTATTGCATGATTTTTTTGTTATATTTTGTTTTTTACATGAAGTTCTAGATATATATATTCTTATTCATTTTTAAAACATCAAATTTTAATGTTCAAGTACATGTGCATTGTGTATGTAGGTTTCCCATTCACATGATAGGGCGCGAACTGAGACCCTAGTAGGGAAGACGCTAGATCCGTCTCCATTTGATGGACATGATTTATAGTAGATTTGATTTCAAAATTTAGATGGTCTTAAAATTTGTTAAACTTGATATAGTTTGATACTTGTGAGATTTAAAATTTTTGGACATATTTTATTACATTGTTAATATAATTTGTTTTATTTAATTTTTGGATGGTTTTAGTACTTTTGGCATGTGAATGTGAAGTAATGTTGTCATTTATAAATTAATGTTGTCATCTGAACTACATTTGGCATGTTATGTAATGACGTGTTATAATTTGTTTTCTTTTTAAAATTTAAGTTTTGGATGCTTGGAGTACATTTGGCATGTGAAGTAATGTTGTGATCTATATTTTTTTGTTAAATTAAAAGTTAAAAGTTTTGGATGGTTTCAATCTACATTTGGCATGTGATATTTAATGTTAAATATTTTTATTGGATAGTTGAATTATAATTGGCATGGCATGTGAAGTTTTTAAAACTCAAGTTTTGGATGGTTTCAATCTACATTTTGCATGTGATATTTAATGAACTTTAAATGTTTAATGTTTTAATGTTGCACAATATATAATCAAAAGGTTTTTAAAACTTAAAGTTTTGGATTGTTTCAATCTACATTTGCACATGTGGTATATAATGTTAAATGTTTCTATTGGATCTAGTTGAACTATAATTGGCATGGCATGTGAAGTAACGATCTATATATAATTTAAAGTTTTTTAAACTCAAGTTTTGAACGGTTTCAATCTACATTTCGCATGTGATGTTTAATGTTTTAATGTTGCACGATATATTATCAAAAGTTTTAAAAATTTTAAAGTTTTGGATGGTTTCAATATACATTTGGCACATGTGGTATATAATGTTAAATGTTTCTATTGGATAGTTGTTCACTATAATTGGCATGGCATGTCAAGTAATGTTGCACAAATCCCTTTTGGATGGTTGAAGTACATTTGGAATTTTAAGATTGCTTTTGATATCTCCATGTAGTTTTGTTTGAATGAAAAAATTTCCAATAGGAAGAACATAGCTTTTCAATTCAACTAACCATGTATCAATTGAGCTCTAATTGAAAAAAGAGTTTAAAGAAGTAGATATATGTACAAATTATCCCTTTAATTTTGATTGGAAATATAATTCTAGTACATATATATGTTTGTTGAATTTGGGTCAATGTCGTTAATACACTCAAATAGGTAGCCTTGTTGATTTATTTACATTGTGGAAACTTTTTACCAGAAAATCCAACTAGTTTTTCATCAATGCACATAGAAAAACTACTTGGAACAATTAATTGTGCATTCTAGAACATATCTATCCAAGACAAGTAACATTTTTCATCAATGCACATTGAACATATCTGACCATTGGACAAGCAAATTTTGTACTAGATTTTCAATTAGGATTAGAGATGTGGGTCAAATCCCACCAAAAGTCGAAGAATTGCTTCGAGTCTCTTGTCTGAAAGGAATTTTCATACAAAACTATACCGCAGATGATTTATTTACATTGTGTCCATACTTTTTACCAGAAAATCCAACTAGTTTTTCATCAATGCACATAGAAAAACTAGTTCCAGTTAATTGCATTCTAGAACATATATATTGAGTACGTAAATAATTTTTCATCAATGCACATAGTAAAACTAGAACAATTAATTTCATTTTAGAAAAGATATATATATATATATATATATATATATATATATATATATATATATATATATATATATATATATATATATATATATATATCCAATACATATAACATTTTTCATCAATGCACATGTATAGAAAAGCTACTTTCAGTTGATACTAGAGCACGTGTTTGTACCAAAACAATATGTACATGTGCAAACACTTGCACAAATAACATAAGCAGCTCAATTTTTAGTTGAGTACTGGAAGTTCTAAAACATATTTAATCCAAAGAGAATAAATTGTTGGACAATTCACTCAAAAAAATTCTAATGGAATTTCATCTTCAATAATCCGTTCATGATTGGATTTTGACATTTTCCATCTCTTAATTTTTTATTTTTTCTTTGATTGAATTTCTATCAACTTTATGCGTCCTGCACACACCAAGTGACTATATTCACAACTTATGGAATCAGGTTCATAGTCTTCAAAGTAAACAAAGTCTCCACTTTGATGATTTTGTCTGAAAAAATAACCTTTCAGCATAATAGACCCTCTGTCATATTGAAATCCGTGATCATTATAGTTTTGTAATAATTTCATTTTTCGTTCAGTGCAACGCATCAAATAATACTTCACATTTTCATCGTTGTCAATAGGTGCAATTACAGCAAAAACATCTCCTGCACAATAAAATAAACTTAACAAAATTATACATATTTAAATTTATTTTTAGATTTTCAAATCATTAGAAAGTAATTCAAATGTTACCTTGTCTAACAAGATCAGAAAATATATCACCATCGGATGATATTGTAGTTTCCTCTGATTTCATTTCTTCAAACATTGCAACAGACATTTTTCCCTTTGTATTTAGCTCTGTATGTTTCCAATCGTTCACATACATTTTGTTTTCACAAATCTCATTGGATTTTGTGTTGTCTATGCAATCATCACAAAAACAAGAATATTTTATTTTATCCAAACACATTTCTGGACGACTTTGTTTGAATTGAATGCAATTTTCAAGTCCCTTTTATTTTTTCAATGTCATTTCCAATTGATCTATCTACGTCTTCGATTCTAATATGCCAGAAAAACCTTTATATGGAAAATTAGAAGAAGAATTTGTAAATATGATATCAAAATACAATCAAAGATAAGCATTGCATGATAAATGTACAGTGTTTAAAATTAGATTTCCAATATAAATTAAATTGAATGTACCTTTGCACTTCTCCTGATGGGTTTCTCTCATGGCTTAGAGCAGTGATGCACCATTGAACAACTTATTCAGTGTTCAAAAGTCGGCTTGTAGAGTGGTTCATTTGATATATTCAAAGTTCTCATTTTATGCATGCTCCTGCACCATCATGTTCTCCTTTTCCATGGCCAGTCTCAAAGAAATTCTAACAATGTTTAATGCAGGTTTTCTTATGAAGACAACACAACCAAAGAATGATCGTGCAGATTTGAATTGACCTACACATCCGTCTGACCATATCCAATGTTCATTGAATGTTATTCCATGATTTTTCAATGAATCATAAATTTTTCCAGAACAATGTTGTACAAAACGTGTATCATGTGTACGATCGTCACTGATATAAAAGTGATATTCTTTAATGATATGTCGATTTTCACTCGTGCTTTCTATATGATCAAATTTTTGTTTAGCGTGTCTATATAGAATATGGACGAGCATGGATACTTGGTCAGAATGATAGTATTCACTCTGAATTTCTTTTTGTGGAATAGATGTCTAGTTTTCTACAAAATCAATCACTGAAAAAATGGTCCCAGGTGGAAAAACTTCACGATATTTTTTGAATTGCAAGTCTTGCGATCGGGCTCTATGGGAATGCTTGGTGTATTTGTAAATTTCTGCCTCAAACTTTCTCAAAAAGTCTATCAGAAAAATTTCGTCTTCTAGTAATTCAATTCTTTTAACACTATTTGGACCTTGAATCGATGTATCGATATATTCATATCTCTTCCATTTCACTTTCATGTTGGAAAATTATTGATCATTTATATCAATATGATATTTGTTTGAAATTTAGTCAAATTTCCACAATCATCGCATTTTTTACCACCAACACATTTCTTTTTGTAAAATAGTTCATCGCTTTCTCTTTCACATAGAATTTGAGATATGAAATCACGGATAGTGGAAGGAGGAGGTGAATCCTTCCAGGATTTTCTACTGAAATCAAGGAATGTGTCATAATATAACTCAAATTCCACATGATAACGGAAACAACAAGTGTCGTGTACGGTGATAGGTTTTACATACCATGGTTTTTTTTGAACAAAAGCACTGAGTGAAACATGAATTTGATGATTCTGTTCTTTGAACTTGTTGAATAACTCTATCTGAGTGGTTTCCAAGAAATATTTTTCATGTTCTTCGTACTGATTTTGTGCTATTATTCTTTGCATCACATGCCTTGCAGTTGGAAAAACACACGAATTGTTCTTCCAATATTCATATATTATTTTTTTAACATTTTATCCAAGTCTATCTTTGTATGTTTGCCTACAAATAGCTCTCCAACAAGCAAGTTCATCATTTACATCTATTTGCAGCCGAAATTTCCGATGTTTGTGCAAAGTATTTCGTGAGGTTCCCAGTGCTCGTGCCATATATGTTACCAAATAATTCTCTTGAGTACTTGATGAAACCATTGCCATATGTATTCCTCTATGTACAATTGAAACATCTTTCTCTCTAGATATATTAATTAACTTTATAGCACTACTCATATTTTTTATCACATCTTCCTTCATTTTTTTATCTTTGGTTGATTTTCGAATACCCAATAGTGTCGTAGCTTCTTTTAATTTCCTTAATGATAGGAGACCTTTCAACATTTGAGCCTAAACTGTCACCTGCTCATTTAAGAAATACTTTTCAAAAATGCAGTTAACATGATATCGTATAACATGGTCAGGTTTTTTATCTCCATATGTGTGAGTGTCAACATTTTCTAACATCTCATTATCGATAGTGATTTCATATGTACATATTCGAAAAAATAGTACATATTCAATAAATAACTAAATTAATAAATATATCTATAATTTCAATGATATGTGCATGTGTTTAATATATATATATATATATACCTTGTATCTCATCATCAATGTTTTGAGGAATATCTCTGTCTATTTACATTAAACAAAATATTTTTCAAATTAGTTCATCAAATAAAAATTAAGCTTCACATTTTACATTAGGAAAATTTTAAATATATCAATAGATCATAATATTTACATTTATATACCTGCTTCAATTTCTGCTTGAGGTTGATTTTCTTCTTCAATATTTTGAGGAGTATCTCTGTCTGTTTACATTAAACAAAATATTTTTCAAACTAGTTCATCAAATAAAAATTAAGCTTCACATTTTACATTAGGAAAATTTTAAATATATCAATAGATAATAATATTTACATTTACATACCTGCTTCAATTTCTTCTTGAGGTTGATTTTCTTCTTCAATATTTTGAGGAATATCTCTGTCTGTTTAATTAAACAAAATATTTTTCAAATTAGTTCATCAAATAAAAATTAAGCTTCACATTTTACATTAGGAAAATTTTAAATATATCAATAGATCATAATATTTACATTTACATACCTGCTTCAATTTTTTCTTGAGGTTCATTTTCCTCTTCAATATTTGAGAGGGCTTCTAACTTTCTTTTGCGAGATTGTCTCGTCTCTTCTCTACGTTCCTCAGGGTCTCTTTTTTTATCATATTTTCTCGCACAAGTTCTTCGATTTCCCATGATAATAGCGTATGAAGTTCAAAAAAATTCCTTCAAAAAATTATACAATAACTCGATTACAAAAAATATCACAAAACATTTAATTTAAAAAAATTCAGTTTAAATTTTTTGCAAACAATACATACTCCAATCCAAAACACTTACTTTAAAAAATTCAAGATAAAAATGTCTTATAAAAATGAAACGAAGCTCAAAAGATCTACTTCAACTCAAAACACATACATACCTCCAAGAAATGTCTTTTGAATGTACATCCAAGAAATTTTTTTTAAGTTCAAAACAATTTTTTACAAAATCAGGCCACCTCCAAGAAATGTCTTCCAAAAAAATTCTTTAAACCCAAAACAATTCTTTGTAAAATCAGTTTGCTTCCAAGAAATGCTCTTAAATCCAAAATTTGAAGAAAATTTTTTAAACCCAAACTAAGATCTTTGTAAAACCAAATGAAATGTGCGAAATGTGCGAAAATTGTGAATGATCTCGTGGCAATTTATATTTCCGCGAAATGTGTTTTAGTAGGGGCTCCGCAAAACTTTCTGGCTGATAAAAATTTACTTAATAGTTCGGCCAAACTTTTGATTAAAAGTTAGGCCGAACTATTAAGTCATTAGACTTAACGAGCTGTCGGCACAAAACATATTTAGGCTGAACTGTTAATCAAAGTTCGGCCGAACTAATGCGTCACCAGTTACGCAAAAACCAGGCTTTGAATACGTTTCTGCAACTTTGGACTGATTAAACTCCATGAAAGGTTGTTAATTAACTGTCAGAACCAAGACAAGCATTTTCAAAATTTAATCTACTTTCAAGAAATATAACTTTTATGGAATTTCATAAACGTTTACTAATTTTAATTATTTTTCTAATAAAATGGGTGCAAACAATTTCTGAGGGTCATCGTGATTCAGTGAAATCAAAATTTTATATCTCCCAAAATACATAGTAAAAAAATTGAAAAAATTATGGGGCATTACATTGGTCCGTCGTCTCTAATGGGTAGTTTTTAGATTTTTAGTTTATAACTTATATGTTAAGAAATTTCTTGCGTCATGAAACATATCTAAAATACACATCTTTTCGTATTGGACCAGTTCAAAAAATTCTAGTAATTATGATATGCATCCATTGGCTTTGTAAATATGATGAAACCAAAGTAGACTCTGTCTAGATTGTTGTAACACATTTTGTTTTCTCAAAAACACAATTTTTCGATGAATACAGCATTGCATCATAACATGACTTCTTATGAATCCTTTTATTGTTAAGAAACACACACTCAAAGAAACACTAAGTTGACATATCAAATCTGCATAATTTTTTTTCAAAAAATCAGTAATAGAAAGCTAACAAAATTTATCACAAATTTTATTTTTATCGCAAAATGAAATTCTACACAGAAAAATTGTTATAGTTTTCAAAAAGTTGAAGAACCGAAAAAAATGAATTTTTTTTCTCAAAAAAGGGCAAAAAGTGTAACCCAGCTTCACATTTTCACCTCATTCAAAGATTTTTGAAACTCCCAAAGGACTTCCACCTATTCGTGATCATGATCATGCTATTCATTTGATTCCGGGAAGTGTTCCTCAAAACATCAGGCCTTATAGATATCCTTATATCCAAAAGAGTGAAATTGAACGTATGATTGCAGAAATGTTAGAGGCGGGTATAATTCAACCTAGTCAAAGTTCTTTCTCTGCTCCTGTAGTATTGGTACACAAGAAGGATGGATCATGGCGCATGTGTCGGGATTATAGGGAGCTCAATAAGCTCACCATTAAAGATAAATTTCCCATTCCTGTGATTGATGAATTATTGGATGAATTACATGGAGAAATTTATTTTACCAAGTTGGATCTTCATTCAAGATATCATAAAATTAGAATGAAGACTGAAGATATTCTGAAAACAACATTTCAAACTCATGAGGGTCATTATGAATTTTTGGTCATGCCTTTTGGCCTTACCAATGCACCTTCTACATTTCAAGGTTGATGAATTCCATTTTCAAACCCTTCCTTAGAAAATTTGTGCTAGTATTTTTTGATGATATACTAATCTACAGCAGGTCTTGGAAGGATCATGTTGAACATGTTGACAGGGTGCTCAAACTATTGCAGGAGAAACAGTTATATGCAAAAAAATCCAAATGTTTCTTTGGAGTACAAGAGGTGGAATATCTTGGTCATATTGTATCTCACGAGGGTGTTAAAGTAGACCCTAACAAAATTAAAGCCATTAAGGAATGGAAAGTCCCCACAACCATAAAGAAGTTGCGAGGATTTCTCGGGTTAACAGGGTATTATCGCAAGTTTGTTAAGAATTATGGGAGAATAGAAGCACCTCTAACAATATTATTGAAGAAAGATGCATTTTCATGGACTCCTGAAGCAACTAAGGCCTTTGAAAATCTTAAAGAGGCAATGTGCCTAGCACCAGTCTTAGCTACGCCAGACTTCACAAAAGCCTTTATTGTGGAATGTGATGCCTCAGGAAATGGAATTGGTGTTGTTTTAATGCAGGAAGGAAGACCCATTTCTTTTGAAAGTCGTCCAATCAAAGGAAAGTATTTACAGAAACCTATTTATGAGAAGGAAATGTTAGCAATACTGCATGCACTAAAGAAATGGCGAACTTACCTAATGGGAAGACACTTCAAGATAAAAATTGATCATGATAGTCTTAAACACTTTTTGGAACAAAGACTATCGTCAGAAGAACAGCAAAAATGGGTCACAAAGATGTTGGGTTACGACTTTGAAATAATCTACAAAAAAGGAAAGCTGAATGTTGTTGCAGATGCACTCTCAAGAAAGAAGGAAGAGGTGGAAGCATTGCTTTGTGCCATTTCTATTATCCAACCAGATTGGATAACTGAAGCAAGAGATGAATGGAAGAAGGACAAAGATGTATGGATACTCATTCAAAAGTTGCAGCAAGATCCTAGTACATCTGATAGATTTAGTTGGAAAAATGATTCCTTATGGTACAAAGATCGCTTATATCTTTGTAAGAATTCCCAACTAAAACAAAAGATTCTTCTGGAATTGCACACTTCTCCTTTAGGAGGATACTCAGGATTTTTAAAAACTTACCACAGGGTGAAGAAAGAATTTTTTTGGGATGGCCTTAAATCTGATATTCAAAAGTTTGTGGCGGAATGTTTGGTTTGCCAGCAGAATAAAGTGGAAACAATTAAGACCCCGGGACTTCTACAACCTTTATCCATTCCAAGTCAACGTTGGGAGGAGATTTCAATGGATTTTATCACGGGTTTACCTAAGTCCAAAGGAAAGAGTGTCATCATGGTGGTAGTTGATAGACTTACCAAGTATGCACACTTTTGTGCATTATCTCATCCATTTAAAGCAAGTACAATTGCTACTACCTTTATGGACACAATTCAAAAGCTACATGGAAACCCAAGGGTTATTGTGAGTGACAGAGATCCCATTTTTACTGGAAATTTTTGGACCGATTTATTTTCTTGTTTGGGTACTCAATTAGCTCATAGCTCATCTTATCACCTCAATCCGATTGTCAAACTGAGATATTAAATAAATTTTTGGAAGGATATCTTCGTTGTTTTGTATCTGATAAACAAACACAATGGGTCAAGTGGTTACCTCTCGCTGAATTGTGGTATAACACTTCCTTCCATACTGTAGAAAAAATGACCCCATTTATGGCACTTTATGGATATCATCCACTGTCCATCACATTATATTTAAGAGAAAATTTGAAGGTTCAAGCAGTGGAAGATCACATCAAGCATCAACAAGAAGTTCTCCAACTCTTAAAGGATAACCTGAATTTGGCACAAAATCGAATGAAACAATAGGCAGATCAACATCGTAGTGAGAGAAGTTTTTATGTAGGGGACTGGGTATTTTTACGGCTACAATCATACAAAAAAATGTACCTCAAGCAATCTAGGAAGGATAATAAATTATTTCCAAAGTAATATGGCCCTTACAAGGTGTTGAAAAATATTGGTACTATGGCATACAAATTGGAGCTTCTTGCTTCTCCACGAGTGCATCCAGTTTTCCATGTTTCATGCTTAAATAAGGTTATAGGTGAAATTATTCCAGTTCAAACAATATTCCCAGAACTTGATGAGGAAGGAAAAAACATATGGGAACCTAAAGCGGTCACAGAAACAAGAACTCGACAACTACGAAATCGATCAATTTCAGAGTATCTAATCAAGTGGAAGAACTTACCCACTGAAGGTTCTACATAGGAGGATGAGAATTTTATACAAAAGCACCCAGAGCCACTCAAGCGTTGAGGACAACACTTTTTTGAAGGAGAGGGGCATGTTAGGTCCTTTTATTATTAGTATAGTCCCTTATTGTTGTTAGTGTAACCCCCTTATTGTTATTATTCTACTCTTGTAACCCCCACATTTTTATTATTGTGCCCTTAAATTATTATTGTTAGGTCAGCTAGGATTACATTGTGGCCCCATGGACTCCTATATATAGAAAGAAGGTTTTGTAATTTGTATCATCCAAGAATTGTTCATTCATGTAATGTAATGGAGGTTTCCCCCTCGGAGTGGCTTATTTCAAAGGTGTTGATATCTCTCTTCTTCTATTTTTGGAGCTAGTTTCACAACATAAACCCAATCATTATATTGGGTAAAAGGTCATGGTCTTACCTTAATTTCTATTCTAATTCCCTTTCCTAACTTCCTGACTTTGATTTTCATTTAATATTTCTTATCATAATATTTCTTGAACTTCCTTCATGATATCTATGGTTGCTCACCTTTGTTCAATATTGGGTAAAATTTCATGATCTTACCTTAATTTCCATTCTAATTCCCTTTCCTAACTTTGATTTTCCTTTTGACCTTGCAGATAAGCCCAATCATTATATTGGGTAAAAGGTCATGGTCTTACCTTAATTTCTATTCTAATTCCCTTTCCTAACTTTGATTTTCCTTTTGACCTTGGAGATAAACCCAATCATTAAATATGATAGTCATCCCTTCCAGGGAACTTAGTATCGGTTTCTTAGTGGTTTCGAACCCTTATGATGATTTGAGGTGGTGTTTCAAACATGGGAGTAACTTGTATTTGCATGTGATCCTCACGGACCATGGTTTCCTTTATGGGTTATAGACGGTTTATTTCTACCCCGTGAGATAAACTTTCTAAAAAACTTCCCTTTGTTACTTAAAGTCAAAATAGATCTATACTAAGGATTAGTCTTTATACGTATTTCTACAATAAAAATTCTAACGATAATTAATCACATATGTGTTAAAGTAAAATATGAAATAAGCCCTTTTTACACTTGTCTTGGTTCTTAGGTACATAGATGTGTGGGTTTGGGAATGTGGTTCACATGAAAATTAATAGGGATGGATTTAGTGGAAAACTTTTATAATATCAGGACTCAAACAATTGTGATATTTTCCCTTCTTTCCAACTTAGTCCATCCTTCTAGAAAAATTCCTGTTAATGAAGCAGATATATCCATAGTGATCCACTAATATTTGTTCACCAACAACTATTCCATTTTAGACTTTTATATCTCAAAACTATGCTCATTGAATTTATGCATCTATATCTTTAAACTACTCAACTATTTTACTACACCATAGGAATTATTTCGATATGTCTCCCATTTTAATGGGGTGTATCACATTTCACGAAAAAAACACAAATTAGCCATAAAAGTTTCCCATTGAAACCAAAAGTGTTTTGATACAAAACATAGGTTTTAACCTTATATAGGAAATTGTTTCAAATAGATTCTTAAATTAAAATGAAAAATATTCAATGTAAAACACATGCATTCTTATACACCCTTATGTCTACGTAAAGTAATTTGAGTGATTCCACAGGTCCTCTACACCCTTCATAAGGTATAAATGGGACATGTAGTGTTAACTTCTACAAGTTGTATAGGCAGAGTTTATAAAGGGCTAGGTAGCCTCTGGATCTCATCTTTTATGAAAGGCGACATATCTAGTAAATGCCCCTACAGTCAATCTCTAGAATAGATCTAAATAGAAGTTTTTCAATTTCATATCCATGGTCTCAAACAATGAGAGAGAGAAAAAAACCTTTTATATTCAATGTAAAACACACATGCATTAACATATAATTGTGATATTTTCCCTTCTTTCCAACTTAGTCCATCCTTCTAGAAAAATCCCTTTTAATGAAGCAGATATATCCATAGTGATCCACTGATATTTGTTCACAAACAATTATTCCATTTTGGACTTATATATCTCAAAACTATCCTCATTGAATTTACGCATCTATATCTTTAAACTACTTGAAACTATTTTATTACACCATGGGAATCAATTCGAGAAAAACACATTAGCCATAAAATTTTCCCACTGAAACCAAAAGTGATTTTATAGAAAACATAGGCTTTAACCTTATATAGTTAATTGCTTCAAATAGATTTTTAATAAAATGAAAAATATTCAATGTAAAACACATGCACATTAACATATAATTGTGATATTTTGTCTTCTTTCCAACTTAGTTGACATCCTTCTAGAAAAATCCCTTTTAATGAAGTAGATCTATATCCATATTGATCCACTGATATTTGTTCACAAACAACTATTCAATTTTTGACTTTTATATCTCAAAACTATGGTCATTGAATTTATGCATCTATATTTTTAAATTACTTGAAACTATTTTGCTACACCATAGGAATCATTCCCATATATCTCCCATTTTAATTGGTGTATCACATTTCGATAAAAACACAAATTAGCCATAAAAGTTTCCCATTGTAAGAAAAAGTGATTTGATACAAAACATAGGTTTTAACCTTATATAGTTTAATTGTTTAAAATAGATTTTTATTAAAATGAAAAATATTCAATGTAAAACATGTACAGTATTTAGAAACAAAAAGTAATTTGATAGAAAACATAGGTTTTAACCAAGTATATAGTTAATTGTTTTGAAAATAGGCTCTTAAAAAAATGAAAAATATTCAAGGCAAAAAACATGCACATTAACATATAATTATGATATTTTCCATTCATTCCAACTTAGTCAATCCTTCTAGAAATATCCCTTTTAATGAAGCAAATATATGCATAGTGATCCACTGATATTTGTTCACCAACAACTACTCCATTTTGGACTTATATATCTCAAAACTATACTCATTTAATTTATGCATCTATATCTTTAAACTACTTGAAACTATTTTATTTCACCATTGGAATCATTTTGATATGTCTCCCATTTTATTGGGGTGTATCACATTTCGAGAAAAAACACATTAGCCATAAAAGTTTCCTATTGAAACCAAAAGTTCAATTTGATACAAAACATAGGTTTTAACCTTATATAGGTAATTGTTCCAAATAGATTCTTAATTTAAAATGAAAAATATTCAATGTAAAATACATGCATTAACATATATAATTTTGTGATACTTTCCCTTCTTCCGAACTTAGTGGACATCCTTTTAGAAAAATCTCTTTTAATGAAGCATATATATCCATAGTGGTCTGCATATTGATCCACTGATAAATGTTCACAAACAACTATACCATTTTTTACTTTTATATCTCAAAACTATGCTCATTGAATTTATGCATCTATATTTTTAAACTACTTGAAACTATTTTATTACACCATAGGATTCATTTTGATATATCTCCCATTTTAATGGGGTGTATCACATTTCAAGAAAAAAACATTATCTATAAAATTTTCCCATTCAAAACAAAAGTAATTTGAGACAAAACATCTAGGTTTTAACCAAGTATATACTTAATGCTTCAAATAGATTTTTAATAAAATGAAAAATATTCAATGTAAAACACACATCCATTAACATATAATTGTGATATTTTCCCTTCTTTCCAACTTAGTGGACATCCTTCTAGAAAAATACTTTTAATGAAGCAGATCTATATCCATAGTGATCCACTGATATTTGTTCACAAACAACATTTCGAGAAAAACCAAATTTGATACAAAAACATAGGTTTTAACCTTATATAGTTAATTGTTTCAAATAGATTTTTAATGAAATGAAAATTATTCAATGTAAAACACATGCACATTAACATATAATTGTGATACTTTCCCTTCTTTCCTACTTAGTGGACATCATTCTAGAAAAATCCCTTTTAATGAAGCATATATATCCATAGTGGAATTGATATTTGTTCACAAACAACTCTTCCATTTTGGACTTTTATATCTCAAAACTATTCTCATTGAATTTATGCATGTATATTTTATTACACCATAGGAATAATTTCGATATATCTCCAATTTTAATGGGGTGTATCACATTTCGAGAAAAACACATTAAAGCCATAAAAGTTTCCCATTGAAACCAAAAGTGATTTGATACAAAACATAGGTTTTAACCTTATATAGGTAATTTTTTCAAATAGATTCTTAATTTAAAATGAAAAATATTCAATGTAAAATACATGCATTAACATATATAATTTTTTGATATTTTCCCTTCTTCCGAACTTAGTGCACATCGTTTTAGAAAAATATCTTTTAATGAAGTATATATATCCATAGTGGTCTGCATATTGATCCACTGATATATGTTCACAAACAACTATTCCATTTTGGACTTTTATATCTCAAAACTATGCTCATTGAATTTATGCATATATATTTTTAAACTACTTGAAACTATTTTATTACAGCATAGGATTCATTTCTATATATCTCCAATTTTAATGGGGTATATCACATTTCGAGAAAAAAACATTAGCCATAAAAGTTTCCCATTCAAACCAAAAGTAGTTTGATACAAAACATCTAGGTTTTAACCAAGTATATAGTTAATTTTTCAAATAGATTTTTAATAAAATGAAAAATATTCAATGTAAAACACACATGCATTAACATATAATTGTGAAATTTTCCCTTCTTTCCAACTTATTGGACATCCTTCTAGAAAATCCTTTTAATGAAGCAGATCTATATCCATAGTGATCCACTGATATTTGTTCACAAACAAAATTTCGAGAAAAACCAAATTTGACACAAAAACATAGGTTTTAACCTTATATAGTTAATTGTTTCAAATATATTTTTAATGAAATGAAAAATATTCGATGTAAAACACATGCACATTAACATATAATTGTGATACTTTCCCTTCTTTCCAACTTAGTGGACATCATTCTAGAAAAATCCCTTTTAATGAAGCATATATATCCATAGTGGCATTGATATTTGTTCACAAACAACTCTTCCATTTTGGACTTTTATATCTCAAAACTATGCTCATTGAATTTATGCATGTATATTTTATTACACCATAGGAATCATTTCGATATATCTCCCATTTTAATGGGCCGTATCAAATTTCAAGAAAAACACATTAAAGCCATAAACGTTTCCCATTGAAACCAGAAGTGATTTGATACAAAACATAGGTTTTAACCTTATATATGTAATTGTTTCAAATAGATTCTTAATTTAAAATGAAAAATATTCAATGTAAATTACATGCATTAACATATATAATTTTTTGATACTTTCCCTTCTTCCGAGCTTAGTGGACATCCTTTTAGAAAACTCTCTTTTAATGAAGCATATATATCCATAGTGGTCTGCATATTGATCCACTGATATATGTTCACAAACAACTATTCCATTTTGGACTTTTATATCTCAAAACTATGCTCATTGAATTTATGCATCTATATTTTTAAACTACTTGAAACTATTTTATTACACCATAGGATTAATTTCAATATATCTCCCATTTTAATGAGGTGTATCACATTTCGAGAAAAACACATTAGCCATAAAATTTTCCCATTGAAACCAAAGATAGGAGATAGCGAATTTGATACAAAACATCTAGGTTTTAACCAAGTATATAGTTAATGTTTCAAATAGATTTTTAATAAAATGAAAAATATTCAATGTAAAACACACATACATTAACATATAATTGTGATATTTTCCCTTCTTTCCAACTTAGTGGACATCCTTCTAGACAATCCTTTTAATGAAGCAGATCTATATCCATAGTGATCCACTGATATTTGTTCACAAACAAAATTTCGAGAAAAACCAGATTTGATACAAAAAAATGGGTTTTAACCCTATATAGTTAATTGTTTTAAATAGATTTTTAATGAAATGAAAATTATTCAATGTAAAACACATGCACATTAACATAAAATTGTGATACTTTCCCTTCTTTCCAACTTAGTGGACATCATTCTAGAAAAATCCCTTTTAATGAAGCATATATATCCATAGTGGCATTGATATTTGTTCACAAACAACTCTTCCATTTTGGAATTTTATATCTCAAAACTATGCTCATTGAATTTATGCATGTATATTTTATTACACCATAGGAATCATTTCGATATATCTCCCATTTTAATGGGCCGTATCAAATTTCAAGAAAAATACATTAAAGCCATAAATGTTTCCCATTGAAACCAGAAGTGATTTGATACAAAACATAGGTTTTAACCTTATATAGGTAATTGTTTCAAATAGATTCTTAATTTAAAATGAAAAATATTCAATGTAAATTACATGCATTAAGATATATAATTTTTTGATACTTTCCCTTCTTCCAAACTTAGTGGACATCCTTTTAGAGAAATCTCTTTTAATGAAGAATATATATCCATAGTGGTTTGCATATTGATCCACTGATATATGTTCACAAACAACTATTCCATTTTGGACTTTTATATCTCACAACTACGCTCATTGAATTTATGCATCTATATTTTTAAACTACTTGAAACTATTTGATTACACCATAGGATGCATTTCGATATATCTCCCATTTTAATGGGGTGTATCACATTTTGAGAAAAAGACATTAGCCATAAAAGTTTCCCATTCAAACCAAAAGTAATTTGATACAAAACATCTAGGTTTTAACCAAGGTTATAGTTAATGTTTCGAATAGATTTTTAATAAAATGAAAAATATTCAATGTAAAACACACATGCATTAAGATATAATTGTGACATTTTCCCTTCTTTCCAACTTTGTGGACATCCTTCTAGAAAATCCTTTTAATGAAGCAGACCTATATCCATAGTGATCCACTGATATTTGTTCACAAACAACATTTCGAGAAAAACCAAATTTGATACAAAAACATAGGTTTTAACCTTATATAGTTAATTGTTTTAAATAGATTTTTAATGAAATGAAAAATATTCAATGTAAAACACATGCACGTTAACATATAATTGTGATACTTTCCCTTCTTTCCAACTTAGTGGACATCATTCTAGAAAAATCCCTTCTAATGAAGCATATATATCCATAGTGGCATTGATATTTGTTCACAAACAACTCTTCCATTTTGGACTTTTATATCTCAAAACTATGCTCATTGAATTTATGCATGTATATTTTATTACACCATAGGAATCATTTCGATATATCTCCCATTTTAATGGGGCATATCACATTTCGAGAAAAACACATTAAACCCATAAAAGTTTCCCATTGATCCCAAAAGTGATTTTATACAAAATATAGGTTTTAACCTTATATAGGTAATTGTTTCAAATAGATTCTTAATTTAAAATGAAAAATATTCAATGTAAAATACATGCATTAACATATATAATATTGTGATACTTTCCCTTCTTCCAAACTTAGTGGACATCCTTTTAGAAAAATCTCTTTTAATGAAGCATATATATCCATAGTGGTCTGCATATTGATACACTGATATATGTTCACAAACAACTATTCCATTTTGGACTTTTATATCTCAAAAATATGGTCATTGAATTTATGCATCTATATTTTTAAAATACTTGAAACTATTTTATTACACCATAGGATTCATTTCGATATATCTCCCATTTTAATGGGGTGTATCACATTTCGAGAAAAAAACATTAGAGATAAAAGTTTCCTATTCAAACCAAAAGTAATTTGATACAAAACATCTAGGTTTTAACCAAGTATATAGTTAATGTTTGAAATAGATTTTTAATAAAATGAAAAATATTGAATGTAAAACAGACATGCATTAACTTATAATTGTGATATTTTCCCTTCTTTCCAACTTAGTGGACATCCTCCTAGAAAAATCCTTTTAATCAAGCAGATCTATATCCATAGTGATCCACTGATATTTGTTCACAAAAAACATTTCGAGAAAAACCAAATTTGATACAAAACATAGGTTTTAACCTTATATAGTTTATTCTTTCAAATAGATTTTTAATGAAATGAAAAATATTCAATGTAAAACACATGCACATTAATACATAATTGTGATACTTTCCCTTCTTTCCTACTTAGTGGACATCATTCTAGAAAAATCCCTTTTAATGAAGCATATATATCCATAGTGGCATTGATATTTGTTCACAAAAAACTCTTCCATTTTGGACTTTTATATCTCAAAACTATTCTCATTGAATTTATGCATGTATATTTTACTACACCATAGGAATCATTTCGATATATCTCCCATTTTAATGGGGTGTATCACATTTCGAGAAAAACACATTAAAGCCATAAAATTTTCCCATTGAAACCAAAAGTGATTTGCTACAAAACATAGGTTTTAACCTTATATAGGTAATTTTTTCAAATAGATTCTTAATTTAAAATGAAAAATATTCAATGTAAAATACATGCATTAACATATATAATTTTGTGATACTTTCCCTTCTTCCGAACTTAGTGCACATCTTTTTAGAAAAATCTCTTTTAATGAAGTATATATATCCATAGTGGTCGGCACATTGATCTACTGATATATGTTCACAAACAACTATTCCATTTTGGACTTTTATATCTCAAAACTATGCTCATTGAATTTATGCCTATATATTTTCAAACTACTTGAAACTATTTTATTACACCATAGGATTCATTTTGATATATCTCCCATTTTAATGGGGTATATCACATTTCGAGAAAAAAACATTAGCCATAAAAGTTTCCCATTCAAACCAAAAGTAGTTTGATACAAAACATCTAGGTTTTAACCAAGTATATATTTAATGTTTCAAATAGATTTTTAATAAAATGAAAAATATTCAATTCAAAACACACATGCATTAACATATAATTGTGATATTTTCCCTTCTTTCCAACTTAGTTGACATCCTTCTAAAAAATCCTTTTAATAAAGCAGATCTATATCCATAGTGATCCACTGATATTTGTTCACAAACAACATTTCAAGAAAAACAAAATTTGACACAAAAACATAGGTTTAACCTTATATAGTTAATTGTTTCAAATATATTTTGAATGAAATGAAAAATATTCGATGTAAAACACATGCACATTAACATATAATTGTGATACATTCCCTTCTTTCCAACTTAGTGGACATCATTCTAGAAAAATCCCTTTTAATGAATCATATATATCCATAGTGGCATTGATATTTGTTCAAAAACAACTCTTCCATTTTGGACTTTTATATCTCAAAACTATGCTCATTGAATTTATGCATGTATATTTTATTACACCATAGGAATCATTTCGATATATCTCCCATTTTAATGGGCCGTATCACATTTCGAGAAAAACACATTAAAGCCATAAAAGTTTCCCATTGAAACCAGAAGTGATTTGATACAAAAAATAGGTTTTAACCTTATATAGGTAATTGTTTCAAATATATTCTTAATTTAAAATGAAAAATATTCAATGTAAATTACATGCATGAACATATATCATTTTGTGATACTTTCCCTTATTCCGAACTTAGTGGACATCCTTTTAGAAAAATATCTTTTAATGAGCCATATATATCCATAGTGGTCTACATATTGATCCACTGATATATGTTCACAAACAACTATTCCATTTTGGACTTTTATATCTCAAAACTATGCTCATTGAATTTATGCATCTATATTTTTAAACTACTTCAAACTATTTTATTACACCATAGGATTCATTTCGATATACCTCCCATTTTAATCGGGTGTATCACATTTCGAGAAAAAAACATTAGCCATAAAAGTTTCCCATTCAAACCAAAAGTAATTTGATACAAAACATCTAGGTTTTAACCAAGTATATAGTTAATGTTTCAAATAGATTTTTAATAAAATGAAAAATATTCAATGTAAAACACACATACATTAACATATAATTGTGATATTTTCCCTTCTTTCCAACTTAGTGGACAAATTACACTCCTTACAAACCAATTTTTTAATGAAGCCGAGATCTATATCCTCGTGAATCATGAAATATTTGTTCACAAACAAAATTTACGAGAAAAACCAAATTTGATGCAAAAACATAGGTTTTAACCTTATATAGTTAATTATTTAAAATAGATTTTTAATGAAATGAAAAATATTCAATGTAAAACACATGCACATTAACATATAATTGTGATACTTTCCCTTCTTTCCAGCAAGTGGACATCATTCTAGAAAAATCCTTTTAATGAAGCATATATATCCATAGTGGCATTATTCTTTGTTCTAAAACAACTCTTCCATTTTGGACTTTTATATCTCAAAACTATGCTCATTGAATTTATGCATGTATATTTTATTACACCATAGGAATCATTTCGATATATCTCCCATTTTAATGGGGCGTATCACATTTCAAGAAAAACAAATTAAAGCCATAAAAGTTTCCCATTGAAACCAGAAGTGATTTGATACAAAACATAGGTTTTAACCTTATATAGGTAATTGTTTCAAATAGATTCTTAATTTAAAATGAAAAATACTCAATGTAAACTACATGCATTAACATATATAATTTTGTGATACTTTCCCTTCTTCCAAACTTAGTGGACATCGTTTTAGAAAAATCTTTTAATGAAGCAGATATATCCATAGTGATCTGCATAGTGATCCACTGATATATGTTCACAAACAACTATTCCATTTTGGACTTTTATATCTCAAAACTATGCTTATTGAATTTATGCATCTATATTTTTAAACTACTTGAAACTATTTTATTACACCATAGGATTTATTTCGATATATCTCCCATTTTAATGGGGTGTATCACATTTCGAGAAACATACATTAGCCATAAAAGTTTTCCATTGAAACCAAAATTATTTTGATACAAAACATCTAGGTTTTAACCTTATATATGGCTATTGTTTCAAATGGATTTTTAATAAAATGAAAAATATTCAATGTAAAACACATGCATTAACATATAATTGTGATATTTTCCCTTATTTCCAACTCAGTGGACATCCTTCTAGAAAAATCCATTTTAATGAACCAGATCTATATCCATAGTGATCCACTGATATTGGTTCACAAACAACATTTCGAGAAAAACCAAATTTGATACAAAAACATAGGTTTTAACCTTATATAGTTAATTGTTTCAAATATATTTTTAATGAAATGAAAAATATTCAATGTAAAACACATGCACATTAACATATAATTGTGATACTTTCCCTTATTTCCAACTTAGTGGACATCATTCTAGAAAAATCCTTTTTAATGAAGCAGATATATCCATAGTGGCATTGATATTTGTTCACAAACAACTCTTCCATTTTGGACTTTTATATCTCAAAACTATGCTCATTGAATTTATGCATCTATATTTTATTACACCATAGGAATCATTTCGATATATCTCCCATTTTAATGCGGTGCATCACATTTCGAGAAAAACATATTAAAGCCATAAAAGTTTCCCATTGAAACCAAAAGTGATTTGATACAAAGCATAGGTTTTAACCTTATATAGGTAATTGTTTCAAATAGATTCTAAATTTAAAATGAAAAATATTCATTGTAAAACACATGCATTAACATATATATAATTTTGTGACACTTTCCCTTCTTCCAAACTTAGTTGAAATCCTTCTAGAAAAATCTCTTTTAATGAAGCAAATATATCCATAGTGATATAAATATTGATCCACTGATATATGTTCACAAACTCTTATTCCATTTTGGACTTTTATATCTCAAAACTATGCTCATTGAATTTATGCATCTATATTTTTAAACTACTTGAGACTATTTTATTACACCATAGGATTCATTTTGATATATCTCCCATTTTAATGGGGTGTACCACATTTCGAGAAAAACACATTAACCATAAACGTTTTCCATTGAAACCAAAAGTAATTTGATACAAAACATCTAGGTTTTAAACTTATATATAGTTTAATGTTTCAAATAGATTTTTAATCAAATGAAAAATATTCAATGTAAAACACATGCATTAACATATAATTGTGATATTTTCCCTTCTTTCCAACTTAGTGGACATCCTTCTAGAAAAATCCCTTTTAATGAAGCAGATCTATATCCATAGTGATCCAATGATATTTGTTCACAAACAACATTTCGAGAAAAACCAAATTTGATACCAAAACATAGGTTTTAACCAAGTATATAGTTAATTGTTTCAAATAGATTTTTAATTTAATGAAAAATATTCAATGTAAAACACATGCACATTAACATATAATTGTGATACTTTCCCTTCTTTCCAACTTAGTGGACATCATTCTAGAAAAATCCCTTTTAATGAAGTAGATATATATCCATAGTGGCATTGATATTTGTTCACAAACAACTCTTCCATTTTGGACTTTTATATCTCAAAACTATGCTCATTGAATTTATGCATCTATATTTTATTACACCATAGGAATCATTTCGATATATCTCCCATTTTAATGGGGTGTATCACATTTCGAGAAAAAACACATTAAAGCCATAAAAGTTTCCCATTGAAACCAAAAGTGATTTGATACAAAACATAGGTTTTAACCTTATATAGGTAATTGTTTCAAATAGATTCTTAATTTAAAATGAAAAATATTCAATGTAAAACAAATGCATTCTTATACACACTTATGTCTACGTAAAGTAGTGTGACTGATTCTACGGGTCCTCTACACCCTTTATAGGGTATAATTGGGACATGTAGTGTTAACTTCTAGAAGTGCTATAGGCAGAGTCTGTAAAGGACCAGGTAGCCTGTGGATCTCATCTTTTATGAAATGTGAAATATATAGTAAATGCCCCTACAGTCAATCTCTGGAATAGATCTAAATAGAAGTTCTTCATTTTAATATCCATTGTAAAAAAAATGCATTTTTATACATCCTTATGTCTACGTAAAATAGTGTGATTGATTCCACGGGTCCTCTACACCCTTCATAGGGTATAATAAGGACAGGTAGTGAAATAACTTCTACAAGTTTTATAGGCAGAGTCTGTAAACGACTAGTTAGCCTCTAGATCTCATCTTTTATGAAAGGTGACATATCTAGTAAATGCCCCTACAATGAATCTCTGGAATAGATCTAAATAGAAGTTCTTCATTTTAGTATCCATAAAACACAACCACTTTAAGGTAAACTGTGTACATTTGCCATTTATCCCACAAACTAAAGGCTTCCTCCTATTAATTCTAGATGTGGATTCTACCATAATATTTTTAAGTCAAATTTTAAGATAAACCATGCACATGTCATTTATCTCATGATCTTGTGTCATTTCTCCCATGAATTTGCAACAAATGTCAATTTGATATATATTTTTATTGAATTGTTTTTTTCTAGGGATAAGAAAACCATTAAATATGGTTTAAAAATGGAAATTATGCATAGAAGTTTCTTTCTATCCCAATCCAAGGAAAGCAGTGATTACATATGTGCTTTCCAATATTGCGACTAGCAAATTTGTCCAAAGGAAAATGAATATATCAGGAAGAACAAAAAACAACGAGGCATATTACATTGGATTGATAGAAGGCTTGGGAACAACTATGGAGTATGGATCAAATGGAATTGTAGTTTTCGCCAATTCTGAACTTGTGTGCAACCAGATAAATGGCATGTACCAAGTTAAGAAGGAGAGGCTAAAATAACTACGTGGAATAGCAACAAATATTGTTAGCCAATTTCAATATTTTAGTATAAGACATTGTTCAAATGTGAATAAGATGTATGTTGATCTAGTGCATGGGGAAATTTCAATTCAGGATTCATCTATCAAAGAAGAATTAATAGATGAATTAGAATTATATGAGCCAATGTCGATACAATATTCATCTCTCAAAGACGAATTAGTTTTGAGACACTCTTCTTCAAAAATTCAAGATTCATCTCTCAAAGATGAATTAGTGTTGAGACTCTCTCCTTCAAAATTTATTGGTGGACATTGTAACATATCTTAGATATGTGTGTGTTTTCTACTTATAAATGCATATTTTTTAATGACCGTGTGCTTTTTTCAATTATATACCAAGTGTGCTCCCACCACACCGTGTAAAGCACAACTTGTTGAACTTCACATTTGCAATAAGTGGTGAACTTCAAGTTTTTATAAAATTAAAATGCGGGGACTTCAACAAATTTTTGTCTAAATGGAGTTTCACTTCTTTTTTAATGACAATGTGTTTTTCTCAATTTTATACCATGTGTACTTTGAAAGTTGTGTTTTACATCATTTGTGTATAGTAAATTACATTAATTTTCTGAAATTTATTTTGAATTTCTTTTAAATTCTAGCCATTTAAAAAATAATTGTAAATGTCCACCATAGATATATATATCATGGAGGATGAACGACGAAGATCAATAGAATCCCATATCTCTAGGAGGGGGGATCAGGGATCGAGGGATGTTCATGGTATTTAAATATAATCTTAAGTCTCCATACATGTATGTACATATGGAATTGATTTTTTATCGACTTTGTGAGTTAAATTAGTTGTTAATAAGTTTATTTTTTTATTTTTTAGGAGATAAGAGGAGAAGGGTCTCTACTCCATCCATGGAGCATGCCCATGGTTCACCGAGTCGTTGTATGGTTCACACAATTTAATCAATGAATATGTACATGTATTTATATGTATGAATGTAATTTTCAATTGATTATAAATTCGTATTTGTTTATGAAGTTTCTCTCTTGTCTCAAGAGGTTGGTGGTGGTTCAAATCCACTTAGAGAGCCATCAATAAGTGCTAGCAGGTTGCATGAAGGCAGTGATATTTATTCCCCTGGAGGCCAGTCAATGGCTGGTGGTGTTGGTTCTCAGCAGGGTCGTTGTGGTTCTCAACAGTTTGAGGGTGGGGAAGATGCTAGCCAACCACATTGAGGTTTCCATAAATTTGAATATTTTTTTCATTTAATTTGTACAAATCTGTTTACATGTTTTTTTTCTAATATACAAAATTTTATATACTGATGGAGAGGCTAAAAATGCTCCAAATGTTGGTTGAAATAGACGAAGGGTAGAACGCTTCATTCAAGAATAAGGTTGTCCACCCACCACGACATATCCAACCGACATTTCCGATATACCATGGGAAGGAAATATGAAAAAATGCACCTTAGAAAGGTGTTAACAACTTCATGCAAAATTGCAGAGAGATCTCGTGTCTTTGACTCTACCTGCTGAGAGTCGACAAATCTTGGAAATAGTCAAACATTCTTTAGGCAAACTAGTAGATGTGTACCAAAATATTGGGCCAACCACGGATACTTTTATCGATGTCATGAGAAGAAGAAAGGAAACAGTGATGGGACCCGATAAATGGGAGGCTGTTAAAGAAAGAGTGACAACAACAATGGCAAAGTCTCTATTTAATTTTAAAGAAGGGCCGAAAAGAAAGATGCTGAAGGTGTAATATTTCAAGAACCCTAATATGGGTCACTATTTGTATGATAAACATTTTGTGGCTTATGGAATAATCCCATGGAACGACGAGGTTCCACTTTATTTTGCAAAATTATTTTATGCATAATTCTTTTTGGAAATGAAACCCAATTACAATGACCTTCCCTCTAAATTTTTTGGTCCTGGGAAAGGTTGATTCTGTGACCGTAGGGGTGCTAGACGTGATAATAAGTTACCTCGTTCTGAGCCACCATTGGTTACTCAACCTGTTTGTGTCGAAACTTTGTGGTCAGAGATGGAAGCCACATCTCAAATTAGTCGAGAAGCAAGGGATGCCATCATCGACAATGTTCACAGTGGATTGGGTGGAGTCAATGTTTGTCTGAATCGACAAAGAGTATGCGAGAATGCACGTGCCAATTTTTTGTATTATATAGATGAAGAGATTGACAACATGAGTGTTGAAGATCTGAAAACATATGCAAAGAATTGTCACAATGGTTGGCATGACCTAATTTTTCATGAGGAAGAGGGCATGGGAACGGTATGTGTTAATGGTTAGGATTCAATTATTTTACCACACACACACGTATACATATATATATATATATATATATATATATAATTGTATTTACATTAATCTAACACCAATGTATTATTATATGTTAACACCATTTACAGTTGTCACACTTGATGAATGAAGAAAATGTTAATATCACGTTCAGAGCCTCGGGTTCAAACAATCAAGATGGGCCTCACCATCAATATATGTTGGAAAATGTTAGTGTTTTTTAAACTTGATATTTTTAAAATAAATAATTTTGCACACATGTACATTTTCATGTATATATAATAATATGTTTTAACAGATTCTGATTCCGTCCGATGTTTTTGGGATGGCGGTACCTTCTTCTTCCTCAGGATATGTACCTTCTACTTCCTTAGGAGATGTGCCAGGTTCACAACAAGTATGGAAAATTTTTCACTTTTAAAATTTATATGTCTTTAAGTTATATATATTCCACCTCAAAAAGTTCCATTAAAAAATGAGATATATATCGATATATCTTGAGTTATTTTAAATTTTTTGAATTTTAGGTTTTTGGAGATTTTATTTTGGAGCCTTTCTTAGGAGATGTGCCAGGTGTGCCAAATCCACTTGCAGAAGTATTCAATTTTTCACTTTTAAATATATATGTTTTTAATTTACAATTTATAAATTGAATTTTAAAAGTTTTATTATAAACTAAGATCTTGATCTTGAGTTATTTCAAATGTACGTAAATTAATTTTTTTAATTTTAGGTCTCTATAAAGGATTTATTTTCTCCATGGACTCTAGCGATGGAGATAGGAACATCTAGAGAATTTCAACCATTTGAACAAGTTGTCTATTTTTTTTTATATTATTGAAAATAAGTTTATAAATATGAATTTTCAATTTAAATTTTTTTAAGATATATATATATATATATATATATATATATATATATATATATATAGTGTACATGTATATTGTACAGTTTACTTGTTGGAGATGTTCCTCTGAGGGAAGTTGTTCTTGGCAAGCAGCTTGGAAATGGAGAGGAACCTCATAAAGTGTGCATGATTTTTTTTAATATTTTGTTTTTTACATGAAGTTCTATATATTTTCACTCATTTTTAAAACATCAAATTTTAATGTTTGTACGTGCATTGTGTACAGGTTCCCCATGCTTCGCAAGATAGCTCGCGGATTGAGACTCTGCTAGGAAAGACACTACATCCATCTGTATTAGATGGATGATTTCTAGTTTTGATTGAGATTTCTAGTCTTAAATTTACTTTTTTATATATTATCTAGATGCAGTTATATATATATATATATATATATATATATATATATATATAACTTGATACTTGATACTTGTGAGATCTACAATTTTTGGACATATATTTTATGTGAACTACATTTGGATAGTTGAACTACTAGTAATGTTGTGATCTATAAATTAATTTTTTTCTTTTGAACTACATTTCGCATGTGAAGTAATGTTGTGTTATAATTTGTTTTGTTTTTAAAAGTTAAGTTTTGGATGGTTGAAGTACTTTTGGCATGTGAATGTGAAGTAATGTCGTGTTATAATTTGTTTGGTTTTTAAAACTTAAGTTTTGGATAGTTGAAGTACTATTAATGTTGTGATCTATAAATTAATGTTTTTCTTTTGAACTACATTTTGCATGAGAAGTAATGTTGTGTTATAATTTGTTTTGTTTTTAAAACTTGAGTTTTTGATGGTTGAAGTACCTTTAGCATGTGAAGTAATGTTGTGATCTATAATTTTTTGTTAAATTAAAGGTAAAGTTTTGGATGGTTGATCTACATTTGGCATGTCATATAATGTTAAATGTTTTTATTGGATAGTTGAACTACAATTGGCAGATAAATCCCTTTACATGAGAAAAGGGATTTGGCAACTATATATATCCAATACATGCAACATTTTTCATCAATGCATGTATAGAAAATATACTTTCAGTTGATCCTAGTGTGTATGTACCAAAACAATTTGTACATGTGCAAACACTTGCACAAATAACATAACAAGGCAGCTCAATTTTTAGTTGAGTTCTGGAAGTTCTGAAACATAATCCAAAGAGAAGAAATGGTTGGGCAGTTCAATCAAAAAAATTCCATTGGAATGCCATCTTCAATGATCCGTTCATGATCAGATTTTGGCATTTTCCATTTCTTAATTTTCATTTTTTCTTTGATTGAACCTCTATCAACTTTATGCATGTTGCACACACCAAGTGACTATATTGACTACTTATGACATCAGGTTCATAGTCTTCAAAGTAAAAAAAATCCCCACTTTGATTAGTTTGTCTGAAAAAATAACCTTTCAGTATAATAGATCCTCTTTCATATGGAAACCCGTGATCATTATAGTTTTCTAATAATTTCATTTTTTGTTCAGTGCAACGCATCAAATAATACTCCACATTTTGATCATTTTCAGTAGGTGTAATTATAGCAAAAACATCTCCTACACAATAAAACAAACTTAACAAAATTAAATGTATTTAAATTGATTTCACACATGAATTAGTGCATAGTAGTTTCACCAATTGAATAAAATTTAAAAAGGGAAATCATATCATATTCAAAGAGATAGAAAGGTTAAATATTGCATAAGCATTTCACTAGTTGAATAAAATTAAAAAAAGAAAAATCTAAAATAGAATCTTATTCACATGATAGAAAGGTTAAATTTCTTCTCCATATAATAACTCAAGGCAATCTTCTTTTGAAAAAGTCACTCATCCAAAGTGTAGATTTAGGTGATTACTAATGTCATCAATTTACCAATTTATAAATCAACGAGGCTTCCTAGTTGAGTGCATTAATGACATTGACTCCAATTCAACAAACATATATGTACTTATTATCTTTCCAATCAAAATTAAAGGGATTTATATGGGAAAAAGAGATAGAAAATATAGCCCATCAACTACTTTTTAGAGGTCAATGAAGGTATCTAGTGAAATGGAAAAGCTCAGAGAAGGCTCAACCAATAGGAGTTTTCATCATGTGGGAAAATGTTTGGAACACTTGATTGTACTCAAGTAATATTAAGATTGCTTTTGATCTCTACATACTCTTGTTTGAGTGAAAAAATTTCCAATGGGAAGAACATAGCTTTTCAATCTAACTAACCATATCAATTGAGCTCTATTTGAAAAAAGAGTAAAGAAAAGCTAACATGCCAACAAAATAACATTCTTGGTTGTCATTTTTTATTGGAATAGCTAAATCATATTAAGGATTCTCCATCCAAAAACAATTTCAATGAAGAGAATAATAAGAATCCAAAAGTTTCTAAAAAGAATTATTGTCTCTTTATTCTTTTTAAGAATAATTTAAGAATTCTTTTTAGAAACTTTTGGATTTCTATTATGTAATGAAATTATTGGTTTTGGATGAAGTCACCTAATATGATTATTATTCAATAAAATATAGCAAAATATTTTGTTGAATTTTGAACACACTTTTCAAATAGAGCTCAATTGATATGGTTAGTTGGATTGAAAAGCTATGTTCTTACCATTGGAATTTTTTTCACTCAAAAAAGAGTATGTAGAGATCAAAAACAATCTTAAGATTACTTTCAAGTATAGTCAAGTGTTCCAAATATTTTCCCACATGATGAAAACTCCTATTGGTTGAGCCTTTTCTGACCTTTTCCATTTCACTAGATACCTTCATTGACCTCTAAAACGTAGTTGATGGGCTACATGTTCTGCCTCTTTCCCATATAAATCCCTTTAATTTTTATTGGAAATATAAGAAGTAGATATATGTTTGTTGAATTGGGGTCAATGTCATTAATGCACTCAACTAGGTAGCCTTGTTGATTTATAAATTGGTAAATTGATGACATTCATAATCACCTAAATCTACACTTTTGATGAGTCACTTTGTCAAAAGAAGATTGCCTTGAGTTATTATATGGAGAAGAAATTTAACCTTTCTATCCCGTGAATAAGATTATACTTCAGATTTTTCCTTTTTGAATTTTATTCAACTAGTGAAATGTTTATGCAAGTTTTTAAAGCTCAAGTTTTGGATGGTTGAAGTACATTTACAGATAAATGTGTTGTGAGTAAATAATGTGATGTGTGTGTGTGTGTGTGTGTGTGTGTGTGTGTGTATATATATATATCTAAAAACAATCATAATATTGTAGATCTTGTTAGATGTGTTGAAAACAATCATAAAATTTTAAAAATGCAATCTATAATGTACATATATGTCCATTATTTTCTTCAATGCACGTAACCTTAGAAAAGCTACTGAGTTAATTCAACTAGAACATATATATCCGTACAACATTTTTCATCAATGCATAGAAAATCTGTTTGAATAATTGTTTTCTTTTTTAGAACATATATATCGATTACTTCAACATTTTTATCAATGTCGATAGGTGTAAACTACTTTTATAGTAGCTGAATATATAATTTAGCTACTTTCGTTACTTTGCATTCTAGAACATATATATATATCCGATACGTGCAATATTTTTCATCAATGCACATAGAAAAAGCTATTTTCAGTTAATTTCCTAGAACATATCTGACCATTGGACATAAAAATTTTGTACTATATTTTCTATCAGGAATAGAGATGTGGGTCAAATCCCACCAAAAGTTGGAGAAGTGCTCCGAGTCTCTTGTCTGAAAGGAATCTTTGTACAAAACTATATTGTGGATGATTTCTTTACTTTCCATACTTTTTACCAAAAAGGCCCATGAGAAAAAATAGTCACATTCAGTTCGTGTATATATCCAGTACGTGCAACATTTTTCATCAGTACACATAGAAAAAATGCTTTAAGTTAATTGCAGTCTAGAACATATATATATATATATATATATATATATATATATATATATCCAATACATATATATATATATATATATATATATATATATATATATCCAATACATGCAACATTTTTAATCAATACATGTATAAAAAGCTAATTTCAGTTGATCCTAGTGTGCATGTACCAAAACAATTTGTACATGTGCAAACACTTGCATAGATAACATAACAAGGCAGCTCAATTTTAGTTGAGTTCTGGAAGTTCTAAAACGTAATCCAAAGAGAAGAAATTGTTGGGTAGTTCAATCAAAAAAATTCTCATGGAATGCCATATTCAATGATTCGTTCATGATCGGATTTTGACATTTTCCATTTCTTAATTTTTGCTTTTTCCTTTGATTGAACCTCTATCAACTTTATGCGTGTTGCACACACCGACTGACTATATTGACAACTTATGACATTAGGTTCATAGTCTTCAAAGTAAAAAAAATCCCCACTTTGATTATTTTTTCTGAAAAAATAGCCTTTCAGTATAATAGATCCTCTTTCATATGGAAACCCGTGATCATTATAGTTTTCTAATCATTTCATTTTTTGTTCAGTGCAATGCATAAAATAATACTTCACATTTTCATCGTTGTCAGCAGGTGCAATTACAGCAAAAACATTTCCTGCACAATAAAACAAACTTAACAAACTTATGTATTTAATTTTATTTCTATATCTTTATCATTTGAAATCAATTCAAATGTTACCTTCTCCAACAAGATCAGAAACGCAATCACCATCGAATGGTATTGTAGTCTCCTCTCATTGCATTTCTTCAAACATTGCAACGAACATTTTTCCCTTTGTATTTACCTCTGTATGTTTCCAATATTTTACAAACATTCTGTTTTCAAAAATGTCATTGGATTTTGTGTTGTCTATGCAAACATGACAAAAACAAGAATATTTTCTTTTATCCAATGCAAACACATTTCTGGACAAATTTGTTTTAATTGAATTCAATTTTTGAGTCCCTTTTATTGTTTCAACGTCATTTCCAATTGATCTATCTACTTATTCGATCCCAATATGCCCAAAAAAAATTATATGGAAAATTCAAAGAAGAATATAAATATGATATCAAAATAAAATCAAAGATAATCAATCAGAGATAATCAAATTGTGATAAATGTACATTGTTTAAAATTAGATATCCAATAAAAATTAAAATGAATGTACCTTTGCACTTCCCTTGATCGGTTAGCCTCATGGCTTAGAGCAGTGATGCACCATTGAACAACATCTTTAACTTCCACAAGTCAGCGTGCAGCGGGATTCATTTGATATCTTCAAAGTGCTCATTTTATGCATGCCCCTGCACCGTCATGTTCTCCTTTTCCATGACGAGTCTCAAAGAAATTCCAACAATGTTTAATGCTGGTTTTCTTATGAAGACAACACAACCAAAATAATGATCGTGCAGATTTGAATTGACCTGCGCATCCATCTGACCATGTCCAATGTTCATTGAATGTTATTCCCCCACTTTTCAAGGAATCATAAATATTTCCAAAACAGTGTTGTAAAAAATATGTATCATGTGTACGATCATCACTGATATAAAAGTGATATTCTTTAATAACAGCTCGATTTTCACTGGTGCTTTCTATATTATCGATGTTTTGTTCAGCATGTCTATATAGAATATAGACAAGCATGGAGACTTGGTCAAAATGATAGTATTCACTCTGAATTTATTTTTGTGGAACAAATGTGTAGTTTTCTGCAAAATCAATTATCGAAAATATGGTCCCTGGTGGAAAAAATTCACGGTATTTTTTGAATTTAAAGTCTTTCCATCGAGCTCTATGGGAATGCTTGGTGTATTTATAAGTTTCTGCCTCAAACTTTCTCAAAAAGTCTATAACAAAAATTTATTATTCTTGTAATTCAATTATTTTAGCACTATTTGCACCTTGAATCGATGTATGGATATATTCATATCTCTTCCATTTCACTTTCATGTTGGACAATGATTGATCATTTATATCAATACGATATTTGTTTTGAAATTTAGTAAAATTTCCACAATCATCGCATTTTTTACCACCAACACATTTCTTTTTGTAAAATAGATCACCGCTTTCTATTTCACATAGAATTTGAGATATCAAATCACAGATAGTGGAAGGAGGAGGTGAATCCTTCCAAAATGTTCTACCAAAATTAAGGCATTTGTCATAATATAACTCAAATTGCACTTGATAATGACAACAACAAGTGTCACGTACGGTAATAGGCTTTACATGCCATGGTTTTTGTTGAACAACATAACTGATTGACACATGAATTTCACGATTCTCTTCTTTGAACTTGTTCTTGAACTTGTTGAACAACTCTATCTGTGTGGTTTCCAAGAATTTTTTTTCATATTCTTCATACTGGTTTCGTGCTATTCTTCTTCACATCACATCCCTTACATTTGGCGAAACACGTGAATTTTTCCTCCGATATTCATATATTATTCTTTTAACATGTTCTCCAAGTCTATCTTTGTATGGTTGCAACCAAAATTTTTGATGTTTCCACAAAGTTTTTCATGAGGTTCCTAAAGCTCGTGCCATATATTTTACCAAGAAATTATCTTTAGTACTTGATGAAACCATTGCCATATGTATTTCTCTACATACAACTGAAACATTTTTCTGTCTAGATCTTCTAATTGAATTTATAGCACTATTTATATTTTGTATCACATTTTCCTTCATTTTTTTTATCTTTTCTTGATTTTTGAATACCCAATAAAGTCGTAGCTTCTTTTAATTTCTTTAATGATAGGAGACCTTTCAACATTTGGGATTGAACTGTCACATTTTTCTTTATGAAGTATGTATTAAAAATGTAGTTAACATGATATCGTATATAATGGTCACCTTTTTTATCTCCATATGTGTGAGTGTCAACAATTTCTAACATCTCATCATCGACATTGATTTCATCTATACATATTCAAATGAATAGTACATATAATAAGTTTACATATTCAATAAATAACTAAATTAATAAATATATGTATAATTTCAATAATATACATGTGTTCAACATTGTATATATATATATATATATATATATATATATATATATATATATATATATATATATATATACCTTGTGATTCAATTTCTTCAGATGAATTTCTTTCAACATTTTCAGCATCTTCAATCATTGGTTCAATATCTCTTTCACTTTCTTTTTCAAAATTTTGTCTCTCATCATCAATGTTTTGAGGAATATATCTATCTATTTACATTGCAAAATATTTTTCAAATTAGTTCATCAAATAACAATTAAACTTCACATTTTACACTAGGAAAATTTTAAATATCTCAAACTCGTAATATTTACATTTACATACTTGCTTCAACTTATAGTTGAGGTTGATTTTACCCTTCAATATTTGAGAGTGCTTCTATCTTTCTTTTGCAAGATTGTCTCATCTCTTCTCTACGTTCCTCGGGGTCTCTTTTTCGATTATATTTTCTCGTACAATTCCTTCAATTTCCCATTGTAATAGAGTATGAAGTTCAAAAATTTTCCTTCAAAAATTTAGACAAAAACTCAATTAAAAAAAACATCACAAAAGATTTAATTTAAAAAAAAACTCATTTTAAAATTTTTGCAAAAACTACATACTTCAATCCAAAACACTTACTTCAAAAAATCTAAGAAAAAAATGTCCTATAAAAATGAAACGAAGCTCAAAATATTTCCCTCCAAGTCCTACAAAAATATTTCATTTAAAAAGTTAGACAAAAACTCATTTTAAAAAATCATTATAAAATATTTACTTCAACCCAAAACATGTACTCTAAAAAAATGTCACTTCAAAAAATGCTTCCAAAAGATGTCTATTGAAAATTAATTCCAACTTCTTAAAAAATGTCACTTTAAAAAATACTTCAAAAAAACCTCTAAAAAAATATCACTTTAAAAAATACTTCCAAAAAATGTCCAAAAACTGTCCTTTGAATATTAAGCCTAAAAAAATTCCTTTCGAAATTAAGCTCAAATCCATACCTTCAAAAAAAATGATGCCCAGAAAGCATCCAAAAAATGTATCACATACCTCCATGAAAATTAAGCCCAAATCCATACTTTCAAAAAAAATGAAGCCCAAAAAACATCCAAAAAATGTATCACATACCTCCAAGAAAAGTCTTTAAACCCAAAACATTTTTTTGTAAAAATGTTCTTTGAATGTACCTCCAAGAAAAGTCCTAAAACCCAAAAACATTCTTTGCAAAATCAGACCAAGACCTTTGTAAAATTAGACCAAATGTGTGAAAATATGCAAAAATAATGAATAATTTCGCGGCAATTTATATTGCCATGAAATATTTTTTTGGAGGGGCTCCGCGGTATTTTTTGGCCGACATAAAGTCAGGTAAGAGTTCGGCCAAACTTTTATAAAAAAATTTGGTCGAAATTTTATGTCGTTAGACTTGATTGGCCGTCGGCACAAAAAACAATTCCGCCGAACTTTTTTTAAGAGTTCGGACGAACTAACGCATCAACAATTACATAGAGCCAAGCTCTGAATACGTATCTGTAACTTTGGACTGATTAAACTCCGCAAAGCATTCTGAATTTATTGTCGGAACCAAGACAAGCATTTTCATAATTGAATCTAATTTCAGGTAATATAACTTTTATGGAATTTCATAAATATTTACTAATTTTATTTAATTTTGTAATAAAATGGGTGCAAACAATTTCTGAAGGTCATTATGTTTCAGTGAAATTATAATTTTGTATCCTCCAAAATACATTGTAAAAAAAATTGAAAAAATTATTGTGTATTACATTGGTCTGTCATCTCTAATGGGTAGCTTTTAGGTTTTTAGTTTATAACTTATTGTTAAGAAATTTCTTGTGTCGCGAAACATATTCAAAATATGCAGTTTTTTCATATTGGACCGGTTCAAAAAATTCTAGTGATTATGATATGCATCCATTGGCTTTGTAAATATGGCGAACCTGGAGTAGACTCTCTCTAGATTTTTGTAACACATTTTGTTTCTCAAAAACACAAATTTTCGAAGAATACAACATTTGTTAGAAAATTATATATTACGGAGCAATGCAACACATAAAATATGCGAAAAATACAAGCACACAAAACACATAAAACTAGAGAGACACAGATATACGTGGTTTACCCAGTTTGGGTTATGTCCACCCCGAACAGTCAGTCCTTCCTTTCTATTATCCAGCAAAATGAAGAGACAAAACCTACAGCAGATCCGCTGTAATATCCTCTATTCTCTCTCACAGTCTCCCTATATATTTCCTCCTCAGAGAATACACATGTAATACACAGCCGCAATACAATACCCTCATACAAAGAGATGGGTTGCCTTCTAGGGCAAAAAACCCTAAACTAAACATAACTTCTACCGTCATATCATTCGCCTAATGAACGACCTAGATTGACTAGAAATTACTATACTTTTACAAGGCAATTTTACATTTGTTTTTAGCTTCGGGGGCGGCAGCGATTAATTACGGGTGACGTTGCCGCCCCATTTAAGGTACAAGGGTCTAATGCTGTGATACAAAGTAAACAAGATAATCAGGCTCCACACCCAACAATCTCCCACTTGGAGACTAATTGTAGCAACTCCACTGCTACTTCATTTGCTGGACAATGACTCCTCTTTGGACCTGGCTATTACTCATCTTCATCGTCATCCTTGAAGACCAATTGAAACTGAGCACATTCTCAGTTTCTCCCTAGTTACAACTTTTGTTAGCATATCTGTAGGATTCTGGCTAGTGTGTATCTTTTCCAGCTTCAACTCTCCATCTTCCAATACTGAACGTATGAAATGGTACTTGAGATGTATGTGTTTAGTCCTAGAATGAAATTATGAGCTCTTTGCAAGATGAATGGCACTTTGGATATCACTGTATAACGTGCCCATATCATGCTTCTTACCCAATTCATCCATAAACCTTTGTAACCAAATGATTTCTTTACTAGCCTCTGTAGCAGCAACATACTCTGCTTCTGTTGTTGAAAGTGCAACAACACTTTGGATTTTTGAAACCTAATTGACAGTTGTTCCATCTACAGTAAATACATATCCTGTAGTGCTCCTCCTGTTATCTCTCTCACCTACCATATTTTCATCAACATATCCCTGTAGAGCAATGTTTGAACCACCAAAGCATAATGCTTTATTTGTGGTACCTCTCAAATATCTGAGAATCCATTTTACATCCATCCAATGTTCTTTTCCTGGATTATTCATGTACCTTCTTACAACTCCCACTGCATGTGCAATATCAGGCCTTGTGCAGACCATTGCATACATTAAGCTTCCAACTGCTGATGCACATGGAACTTTAGAAATATAATCCATGTCTTCTTGGGTCTTTGGGCACATCTCTTTACTAAGTTTGAAATGGCTAGCAAAAGGTGTACTAACTGGTTTTGCATTGTGCATATTAAATCTTTTCAACACCTTTTGTATGTACTCATTCTGAGACAGTGTTAATTTTCAATTTTTCCTATCTCTGGTTATTCTCATACCAAGGATCTATTTTGCAGCTCCCAAATCCTTCATTGCAAATGAATTTGCCAATTTTTGTTTGAGCACATTTATTTTCTGCATGTTAGACCCTGCAACAAGCATGTCATCTACATACAATAACAATATAATATAGCTGCCATCATTTTTCTTTTTTAGATAAACACAATGATCAGAGTGACATCTAGTATAACCTTGTTCAGACATAAACTTGTCAAATTTTAGATACCACTGCCTTGGAGCCTATTTTAAGCCATACAAGCTCTTCTTTAACCTACACACCAATTTTTCTTTCCCTTTGAGCTCATATCCTTCTAGTTGATGCATGTATATCTCTTCCTCCAAATCTCCATGGAGAAATGTTGTCTTTACATCTAACTGTTCATGATGTAAATCCTTCGCTGCTACAATACTTAAAATAGTTCTGATTGAAGTCATCTTAACAACAAGAGAAAATATTTCATCAAAATCAATACCTTTCTTCTGTGCAAACCCCTTCACCAAAAGTCTAGCTTTGTACCTCTCTTTTCCTCCATCTTCTTCCTTCAGCTTGTAAACCCATTTATTCTGCAAATTAGTTTTACATGTAGACAACCTGACTAAGTCCCAAGTCTGGTTATGCATTAAGGAGTCCATCTCTTCTTCCATGACTAGCTCCCACTTATTCCTGCTTTCAACCTGCATTGCTTCTTCATAACATTCGGGTTCACCAGAATCAGTCAGCAATAAATAATATAATGAAGGAGAGTATCATTCAAAGTTTCTGTCTATCTTAGTGATGTTAACATACTTTTGATTATTTGAAGTGCTATTCTTTGTTGATGTTGTTATTTATGGGTTGTTGATTATTATTATTTTCAAGCACCTTTACTTTTTCAGTTATCTCATCAAGAACCGTGTATTCCTTGCTTTCTTTTTCCTATTTCTTTTCTTGCAACTAATTCTTATACAAGACCTTTTCATTGAATATTACATCTCTGCTCCTAATGATTTTGTGATTTTCATAATCATATAAGCGATAACCAAAATCATTAGCACCATATCCAGTAAAGGTACATTTCTTTGATTTTGCCTCAAGCTTTGTTCTGTTTTCTTTATTAATATGGACAAAGGCCTCACAACCAAAAGGCTTTAAAAAAGAGTAGTTTACCTTTTTACCTGTCCATGCTTCCTCTGGAATACCACCATCCAAGGAACTTGAAGGCCCTCTGTTTATTAGATAAACATCAGTATTTACAGCATCTACCCAAAATTATAAAGGCAATCCTGCATGCAATCTCATGCACCTTGCACGCTCCATGATTGTTCTGTTCATCCTTTCTGACACACCATTTTCTTGTGGTGTTCTTGGAATTGTCTTCTCTCTATGAATTTCATGCTCTGAACATTACCTATCAAACTCTTTGCTACAGTATTCACCTCCGTTGTCTAATTTGAGACACTTAAACTTCTTTTATGTCTGAATCTCAACCAAAGCTTTCCATTTCTTGAAAGTATCAAATACATCAGATTTATTCTAAATATAATAAATCCAATTTTTTCTAGTTGCATCATTTATAAAAGTAACATAATAATGAGAGCCACCGAGAGATGATACCTGAGCAGGTCCCCATACATCTGTATGCACAAGCTCTAATATTTCGCTCTTCTTTTCTTTCCCAACTCTGAGAAATTTGACTTCCTTCTGTTTTCCATAAATGCAATTCTCACAGAAATCCAAATCAACATTCTTCAAACCTGGTAACAAATTTCTTGAGTGAAGAATCTTCATCCCGTTCTCACTCATGTGTCTGAGCCTATGATGCCGTAATGCTGCATCTGCTCCTTTGGAAGAAAAAGCATTAACAGAGTTAGAAATACCATTGCATAAATACAATGTACCAACCTTTTCGTCTTTTTCTATTACCAGGGCTCCTTTGGTGACCTTCCAAGCTTTATCTGTGAAAGTTGTCACACAACCTTCACCGCCTAACTGCACTGTTAAAATCAGATTTTTCTTTAGATTTGGAACATGCCTTACCTCCTTTAGTAGCCATTTGTTTCCATTTTGTTCTTTTACAATAACTTTACCCATTCCAACAATTTTACAGGGTTTATCATCACCCATACGAACTTGTCCAAAATCTCCTTGAACATAGTCATGAAAATATTTCTTATTAGGTGTGGCATGGAATGAGGCCCCTAAATCTACTACTCAGGAATCAGTAACATTTTCGAAAGAAAGAATCAAAGCATATTGTAACACATCACCTGTCACATTTGCTTCATGATTGTTTTCTTGTTGTGCGTCTCCTTCTTTTCCCTTCCGAGATCTACAGTATTTCTTTAGGTGTCCTTTATTTCTGCATTTCTAGCACATTATCCCCGATCTAGACTTGTATCTGCCTTTTCTTGATTTACTCCGATATCCTGAGCTCTTTCCTCTTTCCATTCTCCTTCCCCTATAATCTGCACTAAAATCATTTCCCGATGCCTCACCAGAGCTTTTCCATCGCATTTCCTTGCTAAGGATAGCACCGAAAACATCATCAAACTTTAAAGTACTAGATCCAGAGATAGAGTTACTACTGGCCATTACTAAACCATTCCAACTCTCTGGCTATGAGCACAATAATAACAGAGTTCTAACTTCATCATCAAAGTTTACCCCTACAGAACTTAACTGGCTGGTAACTATATTAAAATCATTTAAATGGTCTGCAAAAGATCCACCTTCTGACATCTTCATATTAAATAATCGTTTCATAAGAAATACCTTGTTTGAGGCTGAGGGTTTTTCATATAGTTTTTCCAACGTCTGCATCAAACCCTTTGTTGTTGTTTCCTTCGAAATATTGAAGGCGACTAACGCTGCAAGGCACAACCGTACTGTTCCGAGTGCCTTTCTATAGAGAATATTCCATTTTGCGTTTGTCATCGTCGTCGGCTTCTTTGTTTTTCTGCTCAATGGTTGGTACAGATCTTTCTGATACAGATAATCTTCCATCTGCATCTTCCATAGCGGGAAGTTTTGGCTGTTAAATTTCTCGACCCTAAACTTACCATCATTCACCATTGCTCCCACTCGAACCAGGAACCCTTCTTTCCTGCGAGTTTATCAGCTAAATATACCTTTGGCTCTGATACCAGTTGTTAGAAAATTATATACTATGGAGAAATTCAACATAGAAAATATGCGGAAAATAAAAGCACACAAAACACATAAAACCAGAGAGACATAGATATACATGGTTCACCCAGTTTGGGCTACGTCCACCCCAAACAACTAGTCCTTCCTTTATATTATCCAACAAAATGAAGAGACAAAACCTACAGTAGATCCGCTGTAATATCCTCTGTTCTCTCTCACAGTCTCTGTATCTATTTCTCGCTCAGATAATACACGTGTAATACACAGCCTCAATACAATACCCTCATACAAAGAGAGGGGTTGCCTTCTAGGGCAAAAAACCATAAACTAAACATAACTTCTACTGTTAGATCATTCGCCTAATGAACGGCCTAGATTGACTAGAAATTACTATACTTTTACAAGGAAATTTTACATCTATTTTTAGCTTCAGGGGCGCTGCCCCTGAAACCCTCCGCTAGGGGGGGGCTTCATAAAGCCGTTGTTGCCCCCCCTGGACCCCGCATGGCAGTGATTAATTACGGGTGGATTTTCCACCCCATTTAACGTACAGGGGTCCAATGTTGTGATACAAAGTAAACAAGATAATCAAGCTCCACACCCAACAACATTGTGTATTAACATGACTTCTTGTGAATCCTTTGATTGTTAAAAAAAAACACACTCAAAGAAACGCTAAGTTTAAATATCAAATGTGTATAAAAAAATCGAAAAATAAAGTAATAGAAAGCTAACAAAATTTCTGACAACTTTTATTTTTATCGCAAAATCAAATTCTAAACGAAAAATTTGTTTTAGCTTGCAAAAATTTGAAGAACCAAAAAAAATGAAAGTTTTTACTCAAAAAAGGGCAAAAAGTGTAACCCAACTTCACATTTTCACCCAAATGTGTTTATTCATTGGTTTTTTTTAATGAATATGTGTTTATTTTTATATCTTGATGAAAAGAAAATAGTAGTTAATTACATCAGTTCTTTTGAAATGATTAATTGTTTATTTTTCCTAACAGAAATGGTTATTTTATTTGGAAAATAGAATAAAATAAAAGCATATTAGATGCAAGGAAAAAAAAAATTAATTTCATCAATTTTCTTGAAATTATTATATGTTTATTCCTACACACTTAAAAAAAATTTTGCATGAAAACCTTACACAAAAATACATATATCTTGAAAAGGAAATACATTGTATTAGTTTCCTTTGAGAAATATTCTTTTGGGAAAGTCATGTTGCATATAAGCTATATGTTGGAGAAGAACATATAGTTATATGCAAGTGTAATAGTTGTTATGACAATTCCTTTTGGAAATATTTTTTTGGATGCAAGGATAATAGCTATAATGTTAGCTTCTTTCGAAAAGGTTATGGTTTCATGTTAGAATAGTAGCTATTATGGGAAAGTTTCCGTATTCACATTGTGTATTTTTAAGCAAGAATAATACTTGTAGCCTTAATTCCTTGAAAAAGGGGTATATGTTTAATTATATTGGCATGCATGAAAAATAACTATGATTCTTTTAACCTCATGAAGAGAAATAAGTTATTTTCATGCAGGAAAATTTAATTGTTAAGTATGATATCACTTCAAAGGAAATGAGTTAAGTGCATGCACAAAAATAACTACTACATTTGATATTTATTGAAAAGAAATATAATATTTGCATTCATAAGAGAAAATGAATGATATGGTGTGAAAGTTCTTAAAAGAGAAAATATAAGTTGGCATGCAAGAAAATTAGATACTACACATTGGAATTGTTAAAAACAAAACACCTGTTTGCATGTTCTAATTGTGTTACAGTTAAGGATACTTTTACATATAAGCATGGTATTAGCCATGTCAAAAGATAAATTAGTGGTGGTAATTCTTTGAACATAAAACATATGAATTATTGTGCATTAAACAAAGACAACTAGGATTATTTTCTTGGAAAGAATATATAGTTGTGTGTGGGAAATGATAGCATGTTTAGTTATCCTACATTGGAAAATATTATTTGCAAAAGAAGATGGATTACATGCATAAACCCATATTAATGTGTTGGTTTTCTTGGAATATATATGTGGTTAATGTTTTTATAATATTTGGAAAAAGGATTCATGTATTTGTATGTTTTATTTACCTAATTTTTATGGAAAAGGAAACATGTTTTGCATGCCTTATCATGCTAAAATTCCCTCAAAAAGGAAACGTGTGTTTTCATGTTGCATGATTGATTGTGTTAAGAATTCCAATGGGAAGATTATTTTGTAATATGAAATTTGTATGCATAGGAACAACATTTGTTGTGTTAGCTTTATTTACATGAACCAAAAGTAATAGCTTAAGGGTTAGTTATTTTGTTTAAAATTTTGTAAATTGCATGCACGAAGATCATAACTGATGTATTAGTTTCTTCTAAGGAAATTCCTAGTAGATGTAGCTATTAATTTGCAGGAATGTGTGATTATGTGAGGGATATATTAGTAAATGTGATTGCATATAACTAGCACATATGCAGTGCGGTTAAAGGGAACATGTCAAGACATTTTACTTGCATGTCTTGAATGTACATGAGTAGATGGAGAAGCATCACTAGTATAAATTTATGAATGGGTTGTTTAATACTTTATGAATCTTGACATCAATGTATGTTGGAGACAACATTAGCAAGAAATGATGTTAATTTGTACAAAGGAAATATTATGCTTAACATGGTGGTAGGTAAATGATTAATGGTTCATGCAGATGAGTGCGAGCTACAAGGTGGTCCATTGTAGGTACATCCATTCCACCAAGATGAGAAGATATGAATATTAGTGGGTAAATTCTATCATAATTATTGTAATGGCTTTAAGCTAGATATTTGTATATTTCCTTGGAAGATTTATAATAATGGTTAAGGGATGGTCTCCCTTATAAGCCATTGAGTGAGGGGTGAACACCCTCACAAAAATTTAATAATAAAATTAAAATTTTGCTGGTGTTCACCCTATGGGGTTTCCAGGGTATATTGGTGTTCAATGATGTGATTGATTATTGTGTCAGATTGATGATGTTCATTCCTTTCTTGTTGTGATGTTCATAATGTCAAGTATGTGATGACTACATGAATAATGAAATGAATGCAATGTTACATCATACAGTTTTATGTTAATTTACTACAATAGTGGTTGTTAATGGTCAAGCAACTTGCTATTCTTACACTAAGGTTAAATTATGAATTGGTTTCTATCTAATGATTAGTGAGGAATATTTAATAGTGATTTGGATAGTTACCTGTGGGTAATTTGTATAAAAAAAAAAACTCCTAGCATTTCCATGTGAGGTTATCGGGGTATGTTACGAGTGGTATTAGAGCTAAAGGTTACAGGATTGGCGCCTTTGGGATTTTTTAAGCAAAAATAAATTGGGGTATGATACTAATGGACATCAGTTAAGGTATGATTCTAGAAATCTACATTGATATATGATTCTAGAAATCTATATATTGATTGATATATGCAGTCGTCTACTTTTGAGATGAGATGTGCAATTCATGTTTATAACTGCATTGAAGACTAATAAGTAATAAATGCTGCTGCAAAACGGTTTTCATAACATTGGAATCCTGTTGAGGATAAAAGACAATAAAACCTTTGTTGTACTTATGAACAACCTGAGTACTCACTAGTGAATGTGAGAGTTGACTATTAACATTTGGGTATATGACATATTACTCATACATTTAATGAACATAACTAAAGTTACCATGCACTAATTGAAAAGGATGAATGTGTATAGTGACGGTGTGTGAAACTAATGCATGAATGCAAAATATGGGGAAAGTCCTTGAAGAGGATGATATAGTGTTTTAAAGTAAAATTTACTGAACCCTTTCAGATATTAAAAACACACAATGGGTCAAGTATTGAGACTTGAATAAAATGACTACTTTTTGAATGAGTCGTGTCATGGATGCATTAATATTATTAGTGCATTGATTAGTTATTGTTGTATGACTAACTAATAAAACCTATATGCATGAATGGGTTTTTATTAAAGATTATTGCATGTTTTGAACAAGTAGTTACTTCATGTGTGAGACTGTTAGTAATAGTACACTATTGGAATTGGAAATGTTGGACTATTACCTTGAACTTTATTGATATATACACATTAATGAATATTTTTATATAATTTTATGCATGACAAAATTGTATCCATGAAACTAAAATTATTATGAAAGTGAACATTTTTTTTTGGCAATGCATATTTATGATTAGTATCATTAATGAGATTAAGCATGGTTAGCTTAATGGCAACAAGAAAACCTATGAAAGTAAAATGGTGCAGTGAAAATTGCAACGATAATTATAAGTATCATGTTATAAGATTCATGATTGTGTTATTTGTTAAATAATAATGTATAACACATGGTATCATGTTATAATGTGCATGATTGTGTTATTTGGGAAATAATAATGTATAACACATGTATGTTATTCATGTTCCCTGTTAATCTAGATATCATTAGACCCATGTGGAGGGCCAAGTATGATGTATGACTTACATAAATTTTATTTTTTCTTTATGTATAATGTGCATATAGTTCATTATGTAATTTACTATGGGAAAGAATGCTAAAAGATAAATTTAACATGCTAGACAGTTGTCAACAATTGTGAAAGTCTAAAAGGACTTGGGTTGACGGTGTTTTCCTACCCGGAGGGGTTGATGGTGCTTACCTCCCAGGATTTCCTTTCCCTAGAGATAAATGATATCAATAAGGGAAAAGAGTTGTCGAATACGGTGAAGAGGGAAAAATATGAGACAACTCTATTGATTTTAGAGCCGGTTGGAGGAGGTCCAAAATTCCTCATAGATGAGATGTTGTTAGAGGAATAGGCATGATGTTTCCAAGAGGAATCCTATACTAGACCTAGAATGGTTTTTTGTCAAATAACTATCTAGATGTGAAAATGATTCGATTTGGTTGTGGAAACCAACTCCCATGGGTTGGGAGGAGCATTTTTTTACCATTGTTGTTCTCATAGCAGAACAAGTTAAGTAATCAGTTATGTGTTATATTAAAATGAATTCTCTCTATAATGGTGTCAATATTTATTTACATTATTTACATTGTATTATTGATTTCTTGAATCTCTTAGCAGGGGCTAGGAAAATATGCACATGGTGCATTTATTGACCATTTGCACGATTTGAGAGATAGGTGCTCTTTGATTACTTTTTGAAGTATTGTATGGATGTCTTTAGTGGAAGCTAACACAATGTGCACATGGTATAGTGATTTATAATTTTTATGATTGGAGGGTTGGTTCTCTCCCAGTACTTGTGCAAGTAATATGGTTAAAATATAAACTGATATTGCATAATTGAATGACATTTAAAATTATATTATGTAGTGGATGATATGATTATGCTAGATTTGTTAGTCGTAAATTCCAGGGTGCTTGTCATGGATTGTTGATGGGTTGTCAAACCATTGGAGCGCTTGTGTAAAAGTTACCATGAATTCCAATAGTAATTGGTAAGTAATGGTAAGTTGGTTTATAGATTTTTTTTTGTTTCTATGAATTTGAATAATGTCTTATGTGATGGAAAATAGAACTTTCATATCTTGTAGCTATGAATTCTTATGATTATTGATGAAAACATTATTGTTTAATTTAATGGTATTTGTGGAAATGAAAGTGTTTCATTGTGAAGGGGAAGGAACCTTGTTTTTGATATTGTTTAGATTGCTATATAATAAGTAAAAGTTAATGATAGACACCAGGGATGGTTTTTAATTTAAGGGGGGGAGTATGTAACATCCCTATAGTTAAATACCATAAAAAGAAAAATATTCTTGTAAAAAATTATAAAATTGGAAAATAATAATATTTTCCTTAATTGGTCATGAGCCATGAATTCGTTGGGGATTTTAAATGGTTTATCTGCTAGTTTGAATTTACCTATTAAATGGGAATATATTATTGGTGGGAAGCTCAAAATAGAAAAGGGAATCATTCCAACGAAAATGGTTGAAATTCCCTGCAATAGGTACCTTACAAAATCTTGGGAAGAGGAAGTTAAAGGTGACTTTCCCTTGATATTCAGGCTGGATGTAGAGTTACGGGGAGGTAATGTTCATTTGGAAAACTCAAGATTCAAATAGTTTTTATATGGGCTTCTATGGTTAAATATGGCATAGTGTTAATGGTGGACAATGGTCTCACCAGAACCGTAGTGTTAATGGTGTACAGTGGTATGGGTTTTCGGAGTTAAACATGGCGTAGTGTTGGTGGACACTGGTCTCAATAGTACCTAGTCATAATCATTGTGTTAGCTGCATTTAACAAGGAGGAGCTTCAGTCGCTTGAGGGAGTCCGCTATCAACTGCATTTAACAAAGAGAAGCTTGAGTCTCTAGAGAGGGCCGACTTTTAGAAATACAAGTAAACAACCATTATTATAAAATAGGAAATGTGTTTATTTTTATATTTTGATACAAATAAAACAGTAGTTAATTACATCAGTTTTTTTGAAATGATTAAGTGTTTATTTTTCATTTCTGTTTGGAAAAGAGAATAAAATAAAAACATATTATATGCAAGGAAAACAATGGTTAATTTCATCAATTTTATTGAAATGATTATATGTTTATTCCTACACACTTAAAAGAGTTTTTGCATGAAAACCTTATACAAAAATACATATATCTTGAAAAGGAAATAAATTGTATTAGTTTCTTTTGAGAAAGATTCTTTTGGGAAAGTCATATTGCATATAAGCTATAGGTTGGAGAAGAGCATATAGTTTTATGCAAGTGTAATAGTTGTTATGAAAATTCCTTTTGGAAATATTATTTTTTGGATGCAAGGATAATAGCTATCATGTTAGCTTATTTCAAAAATTTTATGGTTTCATCTTAGAATAATAGCTATTATGGGAAAGTTTGTGTATTCACATTGTGTATTTTTATGCAAGAATAATACTTGTAGCCTTAATTCCTTGAAAAAGGGGTATATGTTTAATTATATTGGTATGCATGAAAAATAACTATCATTCTGTTAACTTCATGAAGGGAAATAACTTATTTTCATGCAGGAAAGTTTAACTGTTAAGTATGATATCACTTCAAAGGAAATGAGTTATGTGCATGCGCAAAAATAACTACTACATTTGATATTTCTTGAAAAGAAATATAATATTTGCATTCATAAGAGAAAAGGAATGATATGGTATGAAAGTTCTTGAAAGAGAAATATAAGTTGGAATGCAACAAAATTAGATATTATGCATTGGAATTGTTGAAAACAAAACACCTATTTGCATGCTCTAATTGTGTTACAGTTAAGGATATTTTTACATATAAGCATGGTATTAGCCATGTCAAAAGATAAATTAGTGGTGTTAATTATTTGGAAATAAAACATGTGAATTCTTGTGCATTAAAAAATGACAACTAGGATTATTTTCTTGGAAAGAATATATAGGTGGATGTGGGAAATGATAACATGTTTACTTAGCCTACATTGGGAAATATTATTTGGAAAAAAGATGGATTGCATGCATAAACCCATATTAATGTGTTGGTTTCCTTGGAATATATATGTGGGTAATGTTTGTATAATATTTGGAAAAAGGATACATGTATTTGTATGTTTTATTTACCTAAGTTTTATGGAAAAGGAAACATGTTTTGCATGCCCTATTATGCTAAAATTCCCTCGAAAAGGAAACATGTGTTTTCACGTTGCACTCTTGATTGTGTTAAGAATTCCAATGGGAAGATTCTTTTGGAAACTATATGCAATTTGTATGCATAGCAACAACATTTGTTGTGTTAGTTTCTTTACATGAACCAAAAGTAATAGCTTAAGGGTTAGTTATTTGGTTTAAATTATGTAAATCGCATGCACGAAGATCATAACTGATGTATATGTGTTTATTCATTGGTTTTTTTAATGAATATGTGTTTATTTTTATATTTTTATGCAAATAAAATAGTAGTTAATTACATCAATTTTTTTGAAGTGATTAAGTGTTTATTTTTCCAAACATAAATGGTTATTTTATTTGGAAAAGCGAATAAAATAAAAACAGATTAGATGCAAGGAAAAAAATAGTTAATTTCATCAATTTTCTTGAGATTATTATATTTTTGTTCCTACACACTTAAAAGAGTTTCTGCATGAAAACCTTACACAAAAATACATATATCTTGAAAAGGAAATACATTGTATTAGTTTCCTTTGAGAAATATTATTTTGGGAAAGTCATGTTGCATATAAGCTATATGTTGGAGAAGAACATATAGTTATATGCAAGTGTAATAGTTGTTATGACAATTCCTTTTGGAAATATTTTTTTTGGATGCAAGGATAATAGCTATAATGTTAGCTTCTTTCGAAAAGGTTATGGTTTCATGTTAGAATAGTAGCTATTATGGGAAAGTTTCCGTATTCACATTGTGTATTTTTAAGCAAGAATAATACTTGTAGCCTTAATTCCTTGAAAAAGGGGTATATGTTTAATTATATTGGCATGCATGAAAAACAACTATCATTCTTTTAACTTCAAGAAGTGAAATAAGTTATTTCCATGCAGGAAAATTTAATTGTTAAGTATGATATCAGTTCAAAGGAAATGAGTTAAGTGCATGCACAAAAATAACTACTACATTTGATATTTCTTGAAAAGAAATATAATATTTGCATTCATAAGAGAAAAGGAATGATATGGTGTGAAATTTCTTTAAAGAGAAAATATAAGTTGGCATGCAAGAAAATTAGATACTATACATTGGAATTGTTGAAAACAAAACACATGTTTGCATGTTCTAATTGTGTTACAGTTAAGGATATTTTTACATATAAGCATGGTATTAGCCATGTCAAAATATAAATTAGTGGTGTTAATTCTTTGGACATAAAACATATGAATTCTTGTGCATTAAACAATGACAACTAGGATTATTTTCTTGGAAGGAATATATAGTTGTATGTGGTAAATGATAGCACCTTTAGTTAGCCTACATTGGGAAATATTATTTGGAAAAGAATATGGATTACATGCATAAACCCATATTAATGTGTTGGTTTCCTTGGAATATATATGTGGGTAATGTTTGTATAATATTTGGAAAAAGGATTCATGTATTTGCATGTTTTATTTACCTATTTTTTATGGAAAAGGAAACATGTTTTGCATGCCTTGTCATGCTAAAATTCCGTCAAAAAGGAAACGTGTGTTTTCACATTGCACACTTGATTGTGTTAATAATTCCAACGGGAAGATTATTTTGTAATATGAAATTTGTATGCATAAGAACAACATTTGTTGTGTTAGATTTCTTTACATGAACTAAAAGTAGTAGCTTAAGGGTTAGTTATTTGGTTTAAACTTATGTAAATCACATGCACGAAGTTCATAACAGAGGTATTAGTTTCTTCTAAAGAAATGCCTGGCAGATGTAGCTATTGTCTTGCAGGAATGTGTGCTTATGCAAGGGACATATTAGTAAATGTGATTGCATATAAATAGCACATATGCAGTGCGGTTTAAGGGAGCATGTCAAGATATCTTACTTGCATGTCATGAATGTACATGAGTAGATGGAGAAGCATCACTAGTATAAATTTATGAATGGGTTGTTTAATACTTTATGAATCTTGATATCAATGTATGTTGGAGACAACATTAGCAATAAATGATGTTAACTTGTACAAAGGAAATATTATGCTTAACATGGTGGCAAGTAAATGATTAATGGTTCATGCAGATGAGTGCGAGCTACAAGATGGTCCAATGTATGATGGTCCATTGTAGGTACATCCATTCCACCAAGATGATAAGATATGAATATTAGTGGGTAAATGCTATCTAATTATTGGAATGGATTTAAGCTAGATATTTTTATATTTCCTTGTAAGATTTATAATAATGGTTAAGGGATGGTCTCCCTTATAAGCCATTGAGTGAGGGGTGAACACCCTCACGATTGTTTAATAATAAAATTAAAAGTTTGTTGGTTTTCACCCTACGGGGTTTCAAGGGTATATTGGTGTTCAATGATGTGACTTATTATTGTGTCATATTGATGATGTTCATTCCTTTCTTGTTGTGATGTTCATAATGTCAAGTATGTGATGACTACATGAATAATGAAATGAATGCAATGTTACATCATACAGTTTTATGTTAATGTACTAAAATAGTGGTTGTTAATGGTTAAGCAACTTGCTATTCTTACACTAAGGTTACATTATGAACTGGTGAACATTCTATCTAATGATTAGTGAGGAATATTTAATAGTGATTTGGATAGTTACCCATGGGTAATTTGTATAAAAAAATTAACTCCTTGCATTTCCATGTGAGGTTATCGGGGTATGTTACAAGTGGTATTAGAGCTAAAGGTTGCAGCACTGGCACCTTTGGGATTCGTTAAGCGAAAATAAATTGGGGTATGATACTAATGGACATCATTTAAGGTATGATTATATCAGTCTACATATTTATCGATATATGATTCTAGAAATCTACATATTGATTGATATATGCAGTAGTTTAATTTTGAGCTGAGATGTGTGATTCATGTTTATAACTACATTGAAGACTAATAAGAAATAATTGTTTCCGCAAAACGGTTTTCATAACATTGGAATCTTGTTGAGGATAAAATACAATAAAACCTTTGTTGTACTTATGAACAACCTGAGTACTCACTAGTGAATGTGAGAGTTGACTATTAACATTTGGGTATATGACATATTACTCATACATTTAATGAACATAACTAAAGTTATAATGCACTAATTGAAAAGGATGAATGTGTATAGTGATGGTGTGTGAAGCTAATCCATGAATGCAAAATATGGGAAATTCCTTGAAGAGTACAATATAGTGTTTTAAAATGAAATTGAATGAACCCTTTCAGATATTAAAAACACACAATGGGTCAAGTATTGAGACTTGACTAAAATGACTAGTTGTTGAATGACTAGTTTTTGAATGAGTCATGACACGGATGCATTAATATTATTAGTGCATTGATTAGTTAGTGTTGTATGAATAACTAATAAAACTTATATGCATGAATGGGTTTCAATTAAATATTATTGCAAGTTGTGAACAAGCATTTACTTCATGTGTCAGGCTATTGGTAATAGTACACTATTGGAAATGGAAATGTTGGACTGTTACCCTAACCATTATTGATATATACACATCAATGAATATTTTTATATAATTTTATGCATGACAAAATTGTGTGCATGAAACTAAAAATATTTTGAAAGTGATTTTTTTTTTAGCAATACATATATATGATTATTTTCATTAATGAGATTAAGCATGGTTAGCTTAATGGCAACAAGAAAACCTGTGAAAGTAAAATGGTGCAGTGAAAATTGCAACAATAACTAATAAGTATCATGCTATAAGATGCATGATTGTGTTATTTGGTAAATAATAATGTAAACACATGGTATCATGTTATAATGTGCATGATTGTGTTATTTGGGAAATAATAATGTATAGCACATGTATGTTATTCATGTTCCCTGTTAATCTAGATATCATTAGACCCATGTGGAGGGCCAAGTATGATGTATGATGTACAGAAAGTTTCTTTTTTCTTTATGTATAATGTGCATATAATTCATTATGTAATTTACTATGGGAAAGAATTCTAAAAGATAAATTTAACATGACAGATAGTTGTCAACAACTGTGAAGGGCTAGAAGGCCTTGGGTTGACGGTGTTTGCCTACCCGGAGGGGTTGATGGTGCTTACCTGCCCAGATGTCCTTTCCCTAGAGATAGATGATCTCAGTAATGGAAAATAGTTGTCCAATATGGTGAAGAGGGAAAAACCTGAGACAACTCTATTGATTTTAGATCCTGTTAGAGGAGGTCCAAAATTCCTCATAGATGGGATGCTGTTAGAGGAATAGGCATGATGTTGCCAAGAGAAATCCTATACTAGACCTGGAATGGTTTTTTGTCAAATAACTGTCTAGATGTGAAAATGATTCGATTTGGTTGTGGAAACCAACTCCCATGGGTCGGGAGGAGAATTTTGTTTACCATTGTTGTTCTCATAGCGGAACAAGTTAAGTAATCAATTATGTGTTATATTAAAATGAATTCTCTGTATAATGGTGTCAATATTTATTTACATTGTATTATTGATCGTTTGAATCTCTTAGCAGGGGCTAGGAAAATATGCACATGGTGTAGTGATTTATAATTTTTATGATTTGAGGGTTGGTTCTCTCCCAGTACTTGTGTAAGTACTATGGTTAAAATATAAAGTGATATTGCATAATTGAATGACATTTAAAATTATATTAGGTAGTGGATGATATGATTATGTTAGATTTGTTAGTCGTACATTACAGGGTGCTTGTCATGGATTGTTGATGGGTTTTCAAACCATTGGAGCGCTTGTGTAAAAGTTACCATGAATTCCAATAGTAATTGGTAAGTAATGGTAAGTTGGTTTATAGGTTTTTTTTTGTTTCTATGAATTTGGTTAATGGCTTATGTGATGGAAAATAGAACTTTCATATCTTGTAGCTATAAATTCTTATGATTATTGATGAAAACATTATTGTTTCATTTAATAATATTTGTGGAAATGAAAGTGTTTCATTATGAAGGGAAACCCATTTTTTGGGATTGTTTAGATTGCTATATAATGAGTAAAAGTTAATGATAGACACCAGGGACGTTTTTTAATTTAAGGGGGGGAGTATGTAACATCCCTATAGTTAAATACCATAAAAAGAAAAATATTCTTGTAAAAAATTATAAGATTGGAAAATAATAATATTTGTCTTAATTGGTCATGAGCCACGAATTCATTGGGAATTTTGAACGGTTTATCCTCCAGTTTGAATTTACCTATTAAATGGGAATAGATAAATGGTGGGAAGCTCAAAATAGAGAACGGTTGAACTGTCTGCTGCCAGCTACATTTAACAAAGAGAAGCTTGAGTCTCTATAGAGGTCGAATTTTAGAAATATAAGTAAACAACCATTATTATAAAATAGGAAATGTGTTTATTTTTATATTTTGATGCAAAGAAAATAGTAGTTAATTACATCAGGTTTTTTGAAATGGTTAAGTGTTTATTTTTCCAAATAGAAATGGTTATTTTATTTGGAAAAGAGAATAAAATAAAAACATATTAGATGCAAGGAAAACAATAGTTAATTTCATCAAGTTTCTTGAAATTATTTTATGTTTATTCATACACACTTAAAAGAGTTTTTGAATGAAAAACTTATACAGAAATACATATATCTTGAAAAGGAAATACATTGTATGAGTTTCTTTTGAGAAAGATTCTTTTGGGAAAGTCATGTTGCATATAAGCTATATGTTGGAGAAGAACATATAGTTGTATGCAAGTGTAATAGTTTTTATGACAACTCCTTTTGGAAATATTATTTTTGGATGCAAGGATAATAGCTATCATGTTAGCTTCTTTCGAAAATCTTATGGTTGCATCTTAGAATAATAGTTATTACAGGAAAGTTTGTGTATTCACATTGTGTATTTTTATGCAAGAATGATACTTGTAGCCTTAATTCCTTGAAAAATGGGTATATGTTTAATTATATTGGCATGCATGAAAAATAACTATGATTCTTTTAACTTCATGAAGAGAAATAAGTTATTTTCATGTAGGAAAATTTAACTATTAAGTATGATATCACTTCAAAGGAAATGAGTTAAGTGCATGCACAAAAACAACTACTACATTTGATATTTCTTGAAAAGAAATATAATATTTGAATTCATAAGACAAAAGGAATAATATGGTGTGAAAGTTCTTGAAAGAGAAAATATAAATTGGAATGCAAGAAAATTAGATACTATGCATTGGAATTTTTCAAAACAAAACACCTTTTTGCATGTTCTAATTCTGTTACAGTTAAGGATATTTTTACATATAAACATGGTATTAGCCATGTCAAAAGATAAATTAGTGGTGTTAATTCTTTGAAAATAAAACATATGAATTCTTATGCATTAAAAATTGACAACTAAGATTATTTTCTTCGAAAGAATATATAGTTGGATGTGGGAAATGAAAGCATGTTTAGTTAGCCTACATTCGGAAATATTATTTGGAAAAAAAAATGGATTACATGCATAAACCCACATTAATGTGTTGTTTTCCTTGGAATATATATGTGGGTAATGTTTGTATAATATTTGGAAAATGGATACATGTATTTGTATGTTTTATTTACCTAAGTTTTATGGAAAAGGAAACATGTTTTGCATTCCATATTATGCTAAAATTACCTCGAAAAGGAAATGTGTGTTTGCACGTTGCACCCTTGATTGTGTTAAGAATTCCAATGAGAAGATTCTTTTGGAAACTATATGCAATTTGGATGCATAGCAACAACATTTGTTGTGTTAGCTTTCTTTACATGAACCAAAAGTAATAGCTTAATGGTTAGTTATTTGGTTTAAACTTATTTAAATCGCATGCACGAAGATCATAATTGATGTATGGGTAAAAATCCAAAGTTGGGTTACACTTTTGTGAGAATTAGGGGCAGAAAACTTTTTTTCTCAATAATTCGACTAGTTCGGCTGAACTCATTCTGTCGTTTACACTGATGTCATACTGACGGTGTGGGAAAATAGATTTTTGGCCAAAGATGGGAAAACTAGAAACAAAAGTTCGGCTGAGCTTTTAAAATATTTTGGTCGAACTTGTATTTTATAAATATATCGGCCCACAAGCTTTTATGGGTTTCTTGTTCACATCTATCTCGCTCGTTCGTCTGTGTAGGTGTTGTTGTTGCTTTATTGCGCTCTGCGACGAGATGAATTTTGTTGATTTGTAGTTGCGCCACGAAGATGAGGTGATTTTTGTTGATTTGTAATTGTGCCATGACGACAAGGTGATTTTTTTTTATTTGCAGTTGATTTTGTGGTTGCAGTTGCTCTTTTTTTTAGTAATTTTGTTTTCTTGATTTTTTTTTGTTTGATTTTAATTTAATTTTTTTTGTTCACAGGGAATTTGGTTTTCGTCCTCCATGATGTCTTCAAGGATCTCCTGGATTTTTCCTCATTGCAGCTTCGTCTATGAATTTTTGTGAATTTCCAAGTATGATACCAGATTCCTGTACGCCATACACCAAGACTTGTAATGCAAGAAAATATTTTGCTGAAATTGAAAGTAAGGTTTAATCCTACATTAAAAAGAAACTATTAAATTATTTAGGAACAACGTGTAGCTCCCTTGTTCCCTCAACATGATGACATAGTAATTATTTTGTAGATTGTTGTTCAGGTGATTGCTCTGCAATCAAATGTGGAAAATCAGTAGCTAGTATTTCTGCTCTTTTTGTTTTCAGTCATAAAAAACTTTGGCATATATAATGTGCCAGTTCATACTACTAACTTGAAACTTTCATACATAACTATTCATTGATAAGTTTGTTTAGTAAAAACCTAACATTCCTTAACTATTCTATCATCTGTCATATATTTCTAGTAGTTTTCATCATTTGTACTCGTGATATTATAGTTAAAAGCATGATGATTCATAGTTCTATAGCCTCTAAAAGTACGCTGCCTGCTAATTTAGATTTCCCTAATCTCCATTCGATAGAGTCATCATCAACATAACTTTTTTTATCGTCATCATCATCATCATCATCATCATCATCATCATTGTTTGTCTCATGTTCCACTAATTCTTCTGGAACATATTCTATCTCATTATCATGGATTATCTCAATAGCGTCCTCTATAACAGCTTCTTGTATCTAATTATCGATAAATCATACATTTTTCTGATGAAACCATAAATTGTGCATACTATTTGGGAAGGAAAATAATAATAAAAATTGGAAAATCAGTAGCTAGTATTTCTACTTTTTTTTTCAGACAAAAAAAACTCTAGCTTATATAATGTGCTATTTCATATTACTAACTTGAAACTGTCATACATAAATCTTCATTGATAAGTCTATTTGATTAAAACGTAAAATTCCTTAAATATTATATCATTTGTCTTATAGTTCCAGTAGTTGTCATCAGTTGTACTTGTGATATTACAGTTAAAAACATGATGATTCTTAGTTCTGCATCCTCTCAAAGTACATTGCCTGCTAATTTAGATTTCCCTAATCTCCATTCGATAGAGTCATCAACAACATAACTATCTGTATCGTCGTCATCATCATCATTGTTTGTCTCATGTTCCACTGATTCTTCTGGAACACATTCTATCTCGTTTTCATGGGTTATCTCAATAGCGTCCTCTATAATATCTTCTGGTGTCTAATTATTGATAAATTGTACATTTTTCATATGAAACCCAAAAATCGTGCATACTATTTGGGATGGAAAATAATAATAAAAATTGGAAAATCAGTAGCTAGTATTTCTACATTACAAAAAAAACTCCGGCTTATATAATGTGCTATTTCATATTACTAACTTGAAACTTTCATAAATAAATCTTCATTGATAAGTCTTTTTGATAAAAATCTAACATTCCTTAACTATTCTATCATCTGTCATATAGTTCCAGTAGTTTTCATCATTTGTACTTGTGATATTACTGTTAAAAATATGATGATTCTTAGTTTTGCAACTTGGCTCTTAGGTACATAGATGGGTGGATTTGGGAATGTGGTTCACATGAAAATTAATAGGGAATGGATTTATTGGAAACCTTTTATAATATCAGGACTCAAACAATGAGATAGAAAAAAAACCTTTTATATTCAATGTAAAACACATGCATTAACTTATAATTGTGATATTTTCCCTTCTTTCCAACTTAGTGGACATCCTTTTAGAAAAATCCCTTTTAATGAAGCAGATATATCCATAGTGATCCACTGATATTTTTTCATAAACAACTATTCTGTTTTGGACTTTTATATCTCAAAACTATGCCCATTGAATTTATGCATCTATGTTTTTAAACTACTTGAAACTATTTTATTACACCATAGGAATCATTTTGATATATCTCCCATTTTAATGGGGTCTATCACATTTTGAGAAAAACACATTAGCCATAAAAGTTTCCCATTGAAACCAAAAGTAATTTGATACAAAACATAGGTTTTGACCATATATAGTTAATTGTTTCAAATAGATTCTTAATAAAATGAAAAATGTTCAATGTAAAACACATGCACATTAACATATAATTGTGATATTTTCCCTTCTTTCCAACTTAGTCCATCCTTCTAGAAAAATCCCTTTTAATGAAGCATATATATCCATAGTGATCCACTAATATTTGTTTACCAATAACTATTCCATTTCAGACTTATATATCTAAAAACTATGCTCATTGAATTCATGCCTCTATATCATTAAACTACTCAATTATTTTATTACACCAGAGGAATCATTTCGATATATCTCCCATTTTAATGGCGTATATCACATTTCGAGAAAAAAACATTATCCATAAAAGTTTCCCATTCAAACCAAAAGTGGTTTGATAAAAACCATAGGTTTTAACCTTATATAGTTAATGGTTTCAAATAGATTCATAATAAAATGAAAAATATTCAATGTAAAACACATGTGTTAACATATAATTGTGATATTTTACCTTCTTTCCAACTTAGTGGACATCCTTCTAGAAAAATCCCTTTTAATGAAGTAGATATATCCACGGTGATCCACTGATATTTTTTCACCAAAAACTATTCCATTTTGGACTTTTATATCTCAAAACTATGATCATTGAATGTATGCATCTATTCCCCTAAAATTACTTGAAACTATTTTATTACACCATAGGAATCATTTCGATATATCTCCCAATTTAATGGGGTCTATCACATTTTGAGAAAAACACATTAGCCATAAAAATTTCCCATTGAAACAAAAATTAATTTGGGACAAAACATAGGTTTTAACCTTATATTGTTAATTGTTTCAAATAGATTCTTAATAAAATGAAAAATATTCAATGTAAAACACATGTATATTAACATATAATTGTGATATTTTCCCTTCTTTCCAATTTAGTCTGTCCTTCTAGAAAAATCCCTTTTAATGAAGCAAATATTTCTATAGTGATCCATTGATATTTGTTCACCAACAACTATTCTCTTTTGGACTTATATATCTCAAAACTATGCTCATTTTTTCCCAAAAACATTTTTTTGGGTCACTACCCTTGAACACCTGTGTGTGTGGAATTTTTCATCTATATGAAACCCTAAAGTGGGGGTCCTTTCCACCCATTTTATTCCCACCATTATGCTTAGAAAAATATACAGTGCATGGGGGTATTCACATAAAGAATATAACACATACCAAACATCCAATAATTCTCCTTAATGTGACCATCGATGTTGCATTGGTTAGAATTATTTCTACTACCCTTGCATGGATGTGTAGTGGCTATTTTATTCTTATCCTGCTATTTCCAGTTCTTATTCCCCTCCTTCAAAGCTTCTTGGTGCTATTTTTTCTTCAAACCACTTAAGTACCATTTATTTTGGCCTATGGTTTCTAGATAATGTGCATATACACATGGCTCATAAATTATGCTTAGCTTGGAGAGAATCACTTGTTTTTGTAGATGGTTATATTGACCCCACATATACTTAAGGAGTACATTTGGGCTCTTTGGAAAGATATCCAATAATATGACCATATTTTTTAACTTAGTACACTCTTATACACCGTTATGTCTATGTAAAGCAGTGTGAGTGATTCCACGAGTCCTCTACACGCTTCATAGGGTAGAACTGGGACAATTAGTGTTAACTAATACAAGTTCTATAGGCAGAGTCTATAAAGGGCCAGGTAGCCTCTGGATCTCATCTTTTATGAAACATGACATATCCAGTAAATGCCCCTACTGTCAATCTCTGGAATATATCTAAATAGAATTTCTTCATTTTAATATACATAAACCACAACCAATTTAAGGAAAACTGTGTATATGTGTCATTTCTCCCATAAATTCTTAGGCAAATTTTTTAAAGCATACATGTAATGTTGGCTTTCTCCCATTAAATTTAAAGCATGTTTTTTGTAAGTGCATAAAATAATTTTTCAAACCATGTAAATGTCAATTCTCCACAAACTAAAGGATTTCTCTCACTAATTCAAGGCAAACTTTAAGGCCTAAAAATTGAACCTAAAGTGGCTAAAATCTCATAGGATTTTGAACTTCCATAGGATTTTAGTCTGTCTGTTGAGTGTTAACTTCTACAAGCTCTAAAGGTAGAGTCTGTAAAGAGCCATGTAGCCTCTAGATGTCATCTTTACTCAAAGGTGACATATATAGTAAATGCCCCTACAGTCAATCTCTGTAACACATCTAAATAGAAGTTCTTCATTTTAATATCCATAAACCACTACCACTCTAATCCAAACCTTGTACATGTGTCATTTCTCCTTCTCCTATATATCAGAAAAACAGCTGTTTTAGTAACTACATAAAATAATTTTACAAACCATGTAAATGTTGTATTTCTCCCACAAATTAAAGGATTCTCCCATTAATTCAAGGAAACATTTAAGACCTAAAATCAACCTAAAGTGGTTGAAGTCTCATAGATAAGTATCCCCAAACTCAAGGCTTTCCCTCATTAATTCAAGGCAAACTTTAAGGCCTAAAAACTGAACATTGTTTTAGTAAGTGCATAAAATAATTTTTCAAACCATGTAAATGTCATTTCTCCCTCAAACTAAAGGTTTCCTCCTATTAATTCAAGGAAAACTTTAAGGCCTAAAAACTGAAACTAAAGTGGTTGAACTCTCATAGGATAGTATCCCCAAACTCAAGGCTTTCCCACATTAATTGAAGGAAAACTTTAAGGCCTAAAAACTGAACCTAAAGTGGCTAAAATTCCATAGGATTTTAGTTTGTTGGATAAGTCTTAACTTCTACAAGTTCTTAACTCTCGATCTAATCCTTTCTTAAGGCATGTTATTGAACTAGATGTGATTTATGCCATAAATTTTAAGGCAAAATTTCATGCAAACCATGCATGAACCATGTATATGTGTCATAAATCTCCCTTAAACTCTAGGAAATGCAATATTTAATGCATCTCATTTCTAGATGTGAATTCTACCATAAAATTTAAGTCAAACTTTAAAATAAACCATGCACATGTGTCATTTCTCCCATGCATTTGCAATAAATGTCAATTTAATATATATTTTTATTGAAATTTTTTTTTTTCAGGGATAAAAAAACCACTAAATATGGTTGAAAAATGGAAATTATGCATAGATGTTTCTTGCTATCCCAATCTAGGGAAAGCAGTGATTACATATGTGCTTTCCAATATTGTGACTAGCAAAGTCATCCAAAGGAAAATGAATATACTGGGAAGAACAACAAACAACGAGGCATATTATATTGCATTGATAGAATGCTTGGGAACAACTATGGAGTATGGATCAAATGGAATTGTAGTTTTCACCAATTTTGAACTTGTGTGCAACCAAATGAATGGCATGTACCAAGTTAAGAAGGAGAGGCTAAAAGAGCTGCATATAATAGCAAACAATATTGTTAGCCAATTTCAATTTTTTAGTCTAAGACATTGCACAAATGTGAATAAGATGTTTGTTGATTTATTACGTAGTTCAACTCCAATTCATAATTCATCTATCAAAGATGAATTAATAGATGAATTAGAATTATACGGAGCAATGCCAATGCAAGATTCATCTCTCAAAGATGAACTAGTTTCGAGACGCTCTTATTCAAAAATTCAAGATTAATCTCTCAAAGATTAATTAGTTTTGAGGCGCTCGTCTTCAAAAATTCAAGATTCATCTCTCAAAGATGAATTAGTGCTGAGACGCTCTCCTTCAAAATTTATTGATGGACATTGTAACATATCTTGGATATGTGTGTGTTTTGTACTTATAAATGTGTCTTTTAGAATGACCATTTATTATTTTCAATTATATACCAAGTGTGCTCCCACCACACCATGTAAAGTGCAACTTAGTGAACTTCACTTTTCCAACAAGTGGTGAAATTCACATTTTTATAAAATTAAAATGCGTGGACTTCAACAATTTTTTGTTTAAATGGAGTTTCAAGCTTGTTTTTTAATGACCATGTGTTTTTTTCAATTTTATATGAAGTATGCTCACACCATGTAAAGCGCAATTTGGTGAACTTGCAATTTTTATAAATTTTTTTTTCTTAAATTGAGTTTCACACATCAATTATTGCTTTGAAAATTGCGTTTTACATAATTTTTGTACAGTAAATTACATTAATTTTCTGAAATTTATTTTGAGTTTATTTTAAATAGTAATTTAAAAAATTAATTGCAAATGTCCATTGTAGATATATATATAGCATGGAGGATGAACGATGAAGATCAATAAAATCCCATATCTCTATGAGAGAGGGCGATCAGGGATGAAGGGATGTTCATGGTATTTAAATATAATCTTAAATCTTCATACATATACATACATGTGTGTACATATGGAATTGATTTTTTATCAACTTTGTGAGTTAAATTAGTTTTTAATAAGTTTAATATTTTATTTTTTAGGAGCTAAGAGGAGAAGGGTCTCTACTCCATCAATGGAGCATGCCCATGCCAATGGTTCACCCAGTCGTGGTATGGTTCACGCAATTTAATCAATGAATATGTACATGTATTTATATGTATGAATGTATTTTTGAATTGATTATAAATTCATATTTGCTTATGAACCTTCTCTCTCTTCTTGAGAGGTTGGTGGTGGTTCAAATCCCCTTAGAGGGTCATCAATAAGTGCTAACAGGTTGCGTGAAGGTGGTGATATTTATTCCCCCAAAGGACAATCAACGGATGGTCATGTTGGTTCTTAGTAGGGTTGCTCTAGTTCTCAACAGTCTTAGGGTGGGCAAGATGCTAGCCAACCACATCGAGGTGGCCATCAATTTGAATAGTTTTTCATTCAATTTGTACAAATTTTTTTACATGTGTTTTTTCTAATATACAAAATTTTATATATTGATGGAGAGGCCGAAAATGCTCCAAATGTTGGTAAAAAAAGACGTAGGGCAGAACGTTTCATTCATGAAGAAGGTTGTCCACCCACCACGACTTATCCGGCCGACATTTTCGATATACCTTAGGAAAGAAACATGCAGCAATGCACCTTAGAAAGGTGTCAACATATTCATGAAAAATTACAGAGAGATCTCGTGGCTTTGACTCTACCTGTTGAGAGTCGACAAAGCTTGGAAATAGTTACACACTCTTTAGGAAAACTAGTAGATGTGTACCGAAAGCTTGGGCCAACCACTGATACTTTTGTAGAATTCATGAGAAAAAGAAGAGAAATAGTGATGGGTCCCGATAAATGGAAGGTTGTTAAACAAAGAGTTACAAAAAATATGGCCAAGTTTATGTTTAATTTCAAAGAAGGGCTGAAAAGAAAGATGCTGAAGGTGCAATATTTCAAGCACCCTAATATAGCTCACTATTTGTATGATATACACCTTGTGGCCTATGGAAGACTCTCATGAAATGACAAGGTTATGCTTTATTTTGCAAAATTATCTTATGCAGAATTCTTTTTGCAAATGAAACCCAATTACAATGACCTTCCCTCTGAATTTTTTGGTCCTAGGAAAGGTCAATTGTGTGACCGTAGGGGCGCTAGGCGTGATGTTGAGTTGCCTCGACCTAAGCCACCATTGGTTAGTGGACCATTTCATGTCAAAACTTTGCAGTCAAAGATGGAATCCACTTCTCAAATTAGTCGAGAAGCAAGGGATGCCATCATCGACAATGTTCACAATGGATTGGGTGGAGTCGATGTTTTTCTTAATCGAAAAAGAGCATGTGAGAATGCACGCGCTAATTTTTTGTATTATATGGATAAAGAGATTGAAAACATGAGTTTTGAAGACCTCAAAACATACGCAAAGAATTGTCACAATGGTTGGCATGACCTAATTGTTCATGAGGAAGAGGGCATGGGACCGATATGTGTTAATGGTTAGGGTTCAATTATTTTAACACATGTACAATTTCTAATAATTACATATATACATGTACATTTATTTGTATACATTAATCTAAAAATAATGTATCATTTTATGTTAACACCATTTGTAGTTGTCATGCTTAATGAATGAAGAAAATTTTAATATCACATTCGGAGCCTCTGGTTCAAAAAATCAAGATGGTTCTCACCATCAAGATATGTTGGAAAATGTTAGTGTTTTTTAAGTGATATTTTTAAAATAAATAATTGTGCACATGTACATGTACATATATATAATAAAATGTTTTAACAAATTCCAATTCCGTCCGATGTTTTTGGGATGGCGGTACCTTCTTCTTCTTTGGGAGATGTACCTTCTACTTCCTTAGGAGATGTGCCAAATCCACAATCACAAGTATTGACAATTTTTCACTTTTAAAATTTATGTTTTTAAGTTATATATTCCACCTCAAAAAGTTCCATTAAAAAATGAGATATATCTATATCTTGAGTTATTTAAATTTTTTGAATTTTAGGTTTTTGGAGATTTTCTTTCTGAACCACTCTTAGGAGATGTGCCAAATCCACCAGCACAAGTATTCAATTTTTCACTTAAATATATATATGTTTTTAAGTTATAAGTTATAAATTGAAGTTTAAAAGTTTTATTATAAATTGAGATCTAGAGATTTTGAGTTATTTTAATTTTTTTGAATTTTAGGTTTTTGGAGATTTTCTTTTGGAGCCTCTCTTAGGAGATGTGCCAAATCCACTAGCAGAAGTATTCAATTTTTCACTTAAATATATGTTTTTAAGTTATAATTTATAAATTGAAGTTTAAAAGTTTTATTATAAATTGAGATCTTGATCTTGAGTTATTTTATACTTTTAAATTTTTTGAATTTTAGGTTTCTATAGAGGATTTCTTTTCTCCGCAGACTCTAGCAATGGAGATAAGAACATCCACACCATTTCAACCAATTGAACAAGTTGTCTAAATTCTTTTTTAATATTATTGAAAATAAGTTTAAATATGCATTTTCATTTGAAATTTTTTAATATATATAACTGTACATGTATCTTGTACAGTTACTATTGAAGATGTTCTTGTGGGGGGAGTTTTAGTGGACAAGCAACATATGGAGAGGGAACCTCATGAGGTATTGCATGATTTTTTTTTACATTTTGTTTTTTACATGAAGTTTTATATATTCTCACTCAATTTTAAAACATCAAATTTTAATGTTTATGCACATTGTGTACAGGTTCCCCATGCTTCGCAGGATAGCTCGAGGATTGTGACTTTGCTGAGAGAGACACTACATCCATCTGTATTTGATGGATGATGCACATGCACTATTTGATGGATGATACACATGCACACGTGCAACATTATATTTTCAATAGATTTAGTCTTAAATTTACTTTTTTATATATAGTTTTATCTAGATGTGATCATATATAATTTGATACTTCGTACTTGATACTTGTGAGATCTACAAATTTTGGACATATTTTATCTGAACTACATTTGGTACATGTGAATGTGATATATAATGTTTTTAAAACTTAAGTTTTGGATGGTTGAACTACATTTCGCATGTGAAGTAATGTTACAGTGTTATATATAATTTGTTTTGTTTTTAAAACTCAAGTTTTGGATGGTTGAACTACATTTGGCATGTGATGTGAAGTAATGTCGTGTTATAATTTGTTTTGTTTTTAAAGTGTTATGGTTGAACTACATTTGGCATGTGAAGTAATGTTGTGTTATAATTTGTTTTGTTTTTAAAACTTAAGTTTTGGATGGTTGAACTACATTTGGCATGTCAAGTAATGTTGTGATATATAATGTTTTGTTAAATTAAAGCTTAAGTTTTGGATGGTTGATCTACATTTGGCATGTAATATAATGTTAAATGTTTTTATTCGATAGTTGAACTACAATTGGCATGGCATGTGAAGTAACGTTGTGATATAATCAAAAAGTTTTTAAAACTCAAGTTGTCATTTTCCAAACAAACAAAAAATTCACATGAATATACGTACATGTACACAAATGATTTTACACATGTTTGAATATATATGCTAAAATGATTGAAGTACAATAAATATTGATATATATATATATATATATATATATATATATATAAACAATCATAAGGTTATAGGTATTGTTAGATGTCAAACAATCATATAATTTTAAAAATGCATTTTCTAATGTATATATATCCAATACGTGCAACATTTTTCATCAATGCACATAGAAAAAATACTTTCAGTTAATTACCTAGAACATGTATATATCCAGTACGTGCAACATTTTTCATCAATGCACATAGAAAAACTACTTTCAGTTAATTGCATTCTATAACATATATATCCAGTACTTGCAACATTTTTCATTAATGCACATACAAAAACAACTTTTAGTTTTAATTGCATTCTAGAACACACACACACACACGCATATATATCCAATACTTCTAGAACATATATATCCAGTACTTGCAACATTTTTCATCAATGCACATAGAAAAGCTACTTTCAGTGAATTGCATTCTAGAACATATATATATATATATATATATATATATATATATATCCAATACAAGCAACATTTTTCATCAATGCATGTATAGAAAAGCTAATTTCAGTTGATACTAGTGTGCATGTACCAAAACAATGTACATGTGCAAACACTTGCACAAATAACATAACAAGGCGGCTCAATTTTTCGTTGAGTTCTGGAAGTTCTAAAACATGAATCCAAAGAGAAGAAATTGTTGGGTATTTCAATCAAAAAAATTCCAATGGAATGCCATCTTCAATGATCCGTTCATGATCGGATTTTGGCATTTTCCTTTTCTTAATTTTCATTTTTTTCTTTGATTGAACCTCTATCAACGTTATGTATGTTGCACACACCAAGTGACTATATTGACAACTTATGACATTAGGTTCATAGTCTTCAAAGTAAGCAAAATCCCCACTTTGATTAGTTTGTCTAAAAAAATAACCTTTCAATATAATAGATCCTCTTTCATATGAAAACCCGTGATCATTATAGTTTTCTAATAATTTCATTTTTCGTTCAGTGCAACGCATCAAATAATACTTCACATTTTCACCGTTGTCAGTAGGTGCAATTACAGCAAAAACATCTCCTGCACAATCAAACAAACTTAACAAACTTATGTATTTAAATTTATTTCTAGATCTCCATCATTTGAAAGCAATTCAAATGTTACCTTCTCTAACAAGATCAGAAACTTGATCACCATCAAATGATATTGTAGTCTCTTTTGATTGCATTTCTTCAAACATTGCAACAGACGTTTTCCCCTTTGTATTTAGCTCTGTATGTTTCCAATATTTTACATACATTTGTTTTCACAAACGTCATTGGATTTTGTGTTGTCTATGCAAACATGACAAAAACAAGAATATTTTCTTTTATCCAATGCAAACACATTTGTGGACAACTTTGTTTTAATTGAATGCAATTTTCAAGTCCCTTTTATTGTTTCAACGTCATTTCCAATTGATCTATCTACATCTTCGATCCCAATATGCCAAAAAAACCTATATATGGAAAATTCAAAGAAGAATGTAAATATGATATCAAAATACCATCAAAGATAATCATTGTGATAAATGTACATTGTTTAAAATTAGATATCCAGTAAAAATTAAATTGAATGTACCTTTGCACTTCCCTTGATCGGTTAGTCTCATGGCTTAGAGAAATGATGCACCATTGTACAACTTCTTTAGTGTCCACGAGTCGGTTTGCAGAGGGGTTCACTTGATATCTTTGAAGTGCTCATTTTATGCATGTCCATACACCATCATGTTCTCCTTTTCCAATGCCAGTCTCAAAGAAATTCCAACAATGTTTAATGCAGGTTTTCATATGAAGACAACACAACCAAAAGAATGATCGTGAAGTTTTGAATTGACCTATGCATCCATCTGACCATATCCAAGGTTTATTGAATTTTATTCCACGACTTTTCAATGAGTCATAAATATTTATAAAACAATGTTGTACAAAATATGTATCATGTGTACGATCGTCACTGATATAAAAGTGATATTCTTTAATAACATGTCGATTTTCACTAGTGCTTTCTATATGATCGATGTTTTTTTCAACATGTCTATGTAGAATATGGACAAGCATCGAGACTTGGTTAGAATGATAGTATTCACTTTGAATTTATTTTTGTGGAACAAATGTGTAGTTTTCTGCAAAATCAATTACTGACAAAATGGTCCCTAGTGGAAAAAAATCATGGTATTTTTTGAATTGCAAGTATTTCCATCGAGCTCTATGGGAATGCTTGGTGTATTTATAAATTTCTTCCTCAAACTTTCTGAAAAAATCTATCACAAAAATTTCTTCTTGTTGTAATTCAATTCTTTTAGCACTATTTGAACCTTGAATCAATGTATGGATAGATTCATATCTCTTCCATTTCACTTTCATGTTGGACAATGAATGATCATTTATATCAGTATGATATTTGTTTTTAAATTTATTCAAATTTCCACAATCATTGCATTTTTTACCACCAACACATTTCTTTTCGTAAAATAATTCATCGCTTTCTCTTTCACATAGAATTTGAGCTATGAAATCATGAATAGTGGAAGGAGGAGGTGAACCTTTCCAAAATGTTCTACCAAAATTAAGGAATGTGTCATAATATAACTGAAATTCCACATGATAACAACAACAAGTGTCACGTATGGTGATAGGTTTTACATACCATGGTTTTTGTTGAACTAAATAATTATTTGAGACATGAGTTTCACTATTCTCTTCTTTGAACTTGTTCAACAAATTTATTTGAGTGGTTTCTAAGAAAAAAAAAATTGTTCTTTGTACTGATTCTGTGTTATTCTTCTTCACATCACATCTCTTGCATTTGGCGAAACATGTGATTTTTTCTTCAAATATTCATATATTGTTTTTTTAACATTTTCTCCAAGTCTATATTTGTATGGTTGCCTACAAATAGCTCTCCAACAAGTGAGCTCAGCATTTACATCTATTTGCAACTAAAATTTCTGATGTTTGTGCAATGTTTTTCGTAAGGTTCCTAATGCTCATGACATATATTTTACCAAGCGATTCACTTTAGTACTTGATGAAACCACTGCCATATGTATTTCTCTATGTACAACTGAAAAAAAAATCTGTCTAGATATTCTAATTGAATTTATAGCACTATTTGTATTTTGTATCACATATTCTTTCATTTTTTTTTTATCTTTTGTTGATTTTTGAGTAACCAGTAAAGTCGTAGCTTCTTTTAATTTCCTTAATGATAAAAGACCTTTCAAGATTTGTTCTTGAATTGTCACATTTTCCTTTATGAAGTACGTATCAAAAATGCATTTAACATGATATCGTATAACATGGTCAACTATTTTATCTCCATATGTGTGATTGTTAACATCTTCTAACATCTCATCATCGACATTGATTTCATCTGTGCATATTCAAATGAATAGTACATAATAAGTTTACATATTCAATAAATAAAGAAATTAATAAATATGTATAATTTCAATAATACATGGACGTGTTCAATGCGTGTGCATGCACACACACACACACATATACATACCTTGTGATTCAATTTCTTCACTTGAATTTCTTTCAACATTTTCACCATCTTCAATCATTGGTTCAATATCTCTTTCACTTTCTCTTTCAAAATTTTGTATCTCATCATCAATGTTTTGAGGAATATCTCTCTTTGTTTACATTGAAAAATATTTTTCAAATTAGTTCATGAAATAAAAATTAAGCTTCGCATTTTACACTAGAAATTTTTAAATATCAAATTCATAATATTTACATTTACATACTTGCTTCAACTTCTAGTTGAGGTTGATTTTCCCTTTCAATATTTGAGAGTGCTTCTCTCTTTATTTTGCGATATTCTCTCCCCTGTTCTCTACGTTCCTTAGGGTCTATTGTTCGATCTTATTTTCTCATGCAATTCCTTCGATTACCATGATAATAGAGTATGAAGTTCAAAAAAATTCCTTCAAAAATTTAGATAGAAACTCAATTAAAAAAATCAGCATAAAAGATTTAATTTTAAAAAAAAATCATTTTAAAAATTTTGCAAAAAATACATACTTCAATCCAAAACACTTTAAAAAATTCGAGAAAAAAAATGTCTTATAAAAATGAAATGAAGCTCAAAATATTTCCTTCCAAGTCCTACAAAAAAAATTCATTTAAAAAGTTAGACAAAAACTCATTTTAAAAAATCATTATAAAAGATTTACTTCAACCCAAAACACGTACTCTAAAAAAATGTCACTTCAAAAAATGCCTCCAAAAAATGTCCATTGAAAATTAATTCCAACTTCATAAAAAACGCCACTTTAAAAAATACTTCCAAAAAAGCTCTAAAAAATATCACTTTAAAAAGCATACCTCCAAAATGTCCTTTGAATATTAAACCTAAAAAATATCCTCTTTCAATGAAGCCTAAAAAGAGTCCTCCAAAATTAAGTTTCAAAACCCTAAAAACAATGAAAATTATGTCAAATCCCCAAAACAAAATACCCTAAAAAAAATGAGCGTCAAAAACATCCAAAAAATGTATCACATACCTCCAAGAAAACGTCCTTGAATGTAATGTCCAGTCGTTGGTGAAATGGTTACACAAGCGTCTTTTGAGGAAAATTTCATTTTTTTCTGTTCTTCAACTTTCTGCAAGCCAAAACAATTTTTCTATTTAGAATTTCATTTTGCAATAAAAATAAAAGTTGTCAGAAATTTTATTAGTTTTTTGTTACTTATTTCTTGGAATTTTTTTATACACATTTGATATATCAACTTAGCGTTTATTTGAGTGTGTGTTCTTTAACAATTAAAGGATTCATAAGAAGTCATGTTAATACGCACTACTGTATTCTTTGAAACTTTCTATTTTTGAGAAACAAAATGTGTTAAAACAATCTAGACAGAGTCTACTTCTATTTCATTATATTAACAAAGCCAACTGATGCATATCATAATTAATAGAATTTTTTGAACTGATCCAATATGAAAAACTGCATATTTTGAATATGTTTCGTGACGCACGAAATTTCTTAACATATAAGTTATAAACTAAAAATCTAAAAAACTACCCATTACAGACGACGGACCAATGTAATGCACCATAAATTTTTCAAATTTTTTTTTTATAGTGTATTTTGGAAGATACATAATATTGATTTCACTGAATCATAATGACCTTCAAAAATTGTTTGCACCTGTTTTATTACACAATTAATTAAAATTAGTAAATATTTATGAAATTCCATAAAATTTATATTTCCTTAAAGTAGATTGAATTCTAAAAATGCTTGTCTTGCTTCCTACAATTAATTCAGAATGTTTCATGGAGTTTAATCAGTCCAAAGTTGAAGATATTTATTCAGAGCTTGGCTCTACATAATTGCAGACATGTTAGTTAGGCCAAACTCTTAGAAAAATTTTGTCCGACTTGTTTTTTGCACTGACGACATGTCAAGTCTAACGACATAAAAGTTTGGTCGAATTTTTTATAAAATTTTAGCCGAACATTTACCGGACTTTCCATCAGTCGAAAAATACAACGAATCCCCTCCAAAAAAACATTTCGCGACAATATAAATTGATGTAAAAGCATTCATTATTTTCGCATAATTTCGCACATTTGGTTTGATTTTGGAAAGAATTGTTTTGGGTTTAAGGACTTTTCTTGGAGATACATTCAAAAGACATTTTTGAAAAGGATTGTTTTGAGTTTAGGGAATTTCCTAGGAGGTACATTGAAAGGACATTTTTGCAAAGGATTGTTTTGGGTTTAAGGAGTTTTCTTGGAGGTACATGGGTGAGCGCATGGAGTTGGGTTGCACTTTTTGGCAAAGAGGGTGAATTTTGGTGAAAAAAGGATGCTCAATCAAAAAATTTTAAGTGATCGATTGAGCAATTTTGAAGCACTCAATAGAGCTTCTTAGGTGCTTAAACATTCCTCGACTAAAATTTTAAACAAACCCTTGATTGAGCTACTTTATAACCCAAGTTAGAAGCTCAATCAAGAGTTAGGGCTCAATTGAGATATATGGTTAGATTGAGCTCTATGGCTTGATCAAGTGCTATGTGCCTATATAGACTTACTTCTTATTGAAAAACCTAGGTCGTGATTAGTGCAATCCATTTTGGGTAGACTGTGACGAAAAAGGCATTTGAAGGAATATTTCTAAGCTTGAATGAGATGAAAGAACTCAATCCAACTACCCATCTACCTCACCAACAACCTGGAGTCTCAAGCCAAGTTAGGTTTCTTATCTTTTTTATCTCTTTTATTTATTTTTTCTTGCAAAATAAAATAAATTAATTTTGGAAAAAAAACCTACCCTACGAAAACTGAAAAAACAAAAACCACTAAAACCACCATGAAAACCATGAAAAACCACCAAGAAACCCTTGAAAACCCCAAAAACAACCTAGAAAATTGTTAAGAAAATCCTTGAAGACCAAAAACAACGTAGAAAACCACTGAGAAAACCCTAGAAAACCACAAAAAAACTATAGTTTAGGTTTTACTTATTTTTACTTCATTGTGCAAGTTATGTGCAATGGTAGCTTGTTTATTATGAATATTTTCAATGGTTAAAACTTTATTTTTAAATATTTTTAGGTTTTAAAGTTTTTCCTTAGGAATTTAGTGAAACAAAATAAATAAATAAGTGAATTTTTGTTATTTAAAATGCATTTTAAATTTTGAACAAATTTGGCGAGAAATATGCCGAAAAATATTCCAAAACAGGAAACAACTAAAATAGAACCAATGAATAAATATATAAATTAGGATCTTTAGAATGACATGATGAATATGGTTACTAATGGTGAACCTTTATTAAAATCAATTAAGAAATTTTATTTCAATTTTATTTTAAATTTAAATTAACTTATATTTTAAATATTTTTTAAATAATAAATATAACTTAATTTGTTTAAAAAAACTAATTATACTTAAATAAAATATTAACTAGATTAAAAGTCCAAAATGAGAAATATTTTCTATTGAATTAAATTTTATTAACTATATATATATATATATATATATATATATATTATATATATATATATATATATATATATATATATATATATATATATATAACAAAATATAAAGTTATATATAACATAACCTTTTTTTCTTATAAGTTGGCACCGACAAGGGATTTGAATCGGTGACGTATCGCAAGGAGTGCCTTAACAATGCACCCATTCACCATTAATCTAAAGTCCCATGAGCTATATATAACATAGCTAATATATATATATATTTCATAAGGGAAAATTTTAATTTTATTAATGAAAACAAAATTACATGATGTAGATGCTTGCAAAGCATCCCATCAAGCTAATCTAAGACCGGTGATCATAAAAACAAATAAAAGACTTGAATATGAAGAGAAAACATGTTACCCTTTTCTCAATTTCTTCTTTTCTACTTTCCTCCGTTCTCCTTGAGATGGAGTGGTTGTTACAAGTGATATCTAGTTTTCTTCTTCCATTCTAGGATTTTCCTTATCTGAGTCTGAGCTTTCTAATACATGGTTACATTTGATACCCCCTAGTTTCTTGTCTTCAGAAATCCCATCTAGCTGAGCTGTGGATACTAGGATTTCTGATGCTTCACCGTTTTCTTCCTTCTTTTCTGAACTTTCTTGTGGATTATGGGTTTCTTCATTGTGAAGGGGACCAAATTATTATTCATCCTCTTCATATTCAACCAGTGATAATTTCCATCCTTCGGGATGATTTTCTGACTTCTTCTTCCTTCCTGACTCTTTATTGGCATCGAGACACGCATTTTGTAGATGTCCTCTCTATCAACATATTCAGAATATGGAAGCCATGTTCTCAAAATATAGGAACTAAGACAATCTTTGCTAGTTGTGTGTCAAGAGGATGCAGTCCGAAAGTCCTTTTCTGAGGTCCACCTCGACACATATTATGGAGAAAGTGTAGATACTTTCTTCAATTATTTGTGTATCTATCTTCATAGATCACCCTAAAAGGTTCCCAGTGCCTTCTAGTAATTTATGATTCCAGAAATGTAGGGGAATATCATGAAACCTAACCCACACCGGCATTCTTCATACTACCATTTTGTTTGGATCAAAATCTGGGAACCATGGGGTAACAAAACGTCTTGTAGATCCCAAAAACCATGGTCCTTGCAGAATATTTTCTCATTCCTCTAATGATACAAACTTTACTATGAATAAACCTTTGGATAAAAGGTGAATTTCATAATTTATTGTCCACATTGTGAAGATCCAGTGAAATAGATCCATTAGCTTTGGCCAAAAACTATTGATTTTGCATATAGCTGCATGGGATTCATAATTTGTACGTAGATCATTTGTTTCTATTAGATCTATAGTTAATTTTGGGGCATGATTCAACTGCTCCACTATATAGGGATTGGGGATGTTGTGTGTCTGATCTAGTGTGGTTGAAGAAACTACCTTTACTTTTAGTATGCCTTTGAAAGAGGGACCTCCACTGACTTGACCTTGATTCAATTATGTTTATTTTGGAAGGCTAGATCCAAATGTACTCCCTATACCCATTGATTTGTATGGTCCAAAAGAGCCTCCTAACATGTTTATATATATATATAAGGTATAGCATAACCATAACTAGTATAAATTGCACCTAGAGGTGAAAAATAATGCCAATATGAGGAGTGGGGATTGTGGAAGGTGATAATAAGAGTTTGTTGTTGATGTTGGAGGTGATATTGATAAAGTTGATGTTGTGAATATTGGTGTCATGAAATATATTTGGCAATTATTTTTGCAAATATCCCATGATGTCATTGCCATAAATCATCCCTACTGTAATGTAAATGTAGATAAAAATGTTCCACATGATGGAAGTGGATATTTGTATTGATCACGTAAAATTTTTTTTATGTTGGTGAGGTATATTTACAAAATATGAAATGTTGTTAAGGAGACATGTCATGATAATTTTCTTACATTTTATGTATGAACATGAATAGATGTTGAATCATCACTAATAAATATCTATTATTTGTTTGATTAATATTTTATCTAATCACGATATCGAAGTTTGTTAAAAGTAGCAATTGCAGGAAAAAATTATGACATGCAAAAGATAGATTATGTTTAACATTATGGAATGAAATGAGCTAGTGGTCCATGCACATTCAAGGAATTTCAACTATAGGATAATCCTATGATGGAAATAACTAGGTCGCAAAGACATTATGTTTGAGGATTTGTGGGTAAATGATATCATGGTTATTGTAATTTCTTCTAGCTAGCTATGTTGTATTTAATATGAAATGAATTTGTAATATTTTATGAAAATGTTCAAGGAATGGTCTCCCTTACAACCACTAGTCAGGGGTGAACAACCTCATGAGTTGTTTAATAAAATTAAACGTTTTCTTGTTTTTCACTACGGGGTTTATAAGGTATATTGATTTTCAATGATGTGGTTGGCTATCTTTCCATTCTAATTATATTTCTTCCTTACAGAATGCGACACTTACATTCTCAAATAAGTGATTAACTATCCTAATTAAATGAACGATTAAAATTATGCAAGTTTATGATGCAAAGCTTATGTTATATACTGCAACAATTGGTGTTATGTTATGTAACTTACTATTCCACTTCTAAAGTTACTAAATGAAATGATACTAATTTAATCTAATGGTTATTTAAGGAATATGGAATAGTGAATTCGGTTATTACATGTTGGTAAATTACATTAAAAAATTATAATCCTATGTAATTTTACACAAGGTTTACTAGAGGATGTTACAAGTGGTATCACAACAAAAGGTTTCAAATTTGGCGTCTTTTGGGAATTAGTAAGTGGAAAATAAGTAGAGGTATGATGCTAGTAGGCCTCAGCTCATGTATGATTCTAAAGAAAATACATAATTATATATGTAGTGTAATACTTTTAGCATGAGTTCCATGATGCATGTTAATAACTTCATTAAAGAATAGTAAGTGATAACACATTCTCTAAAACTATGTTCATGACATTTGAATATTTATGGAGATAAAAGACAATAAAAACATTGTTGCATTTATAAAAAACCTTGACCACTCACAAGTGATATTGTGGATTAACTACCAACCTTTGCATGCATTATAATGATTTATGGTGCATTTAAATAAGATGATAAAAGTTACAATGCATTTGTTATAAATAATGAATGCATACATAGTTCTGTGTGATAACGAAATATTGTAAAAGATGGGAATTTTCCTTGAAGAGGACAATAGACTGTTTTAAAATCCATTGAAAGAACCCATTTAGATGTTAAAAAAAACAATGATTCAAGTGATTGAGTATTGTCATGGATTTAGATTGAATTTAATATGGTTGGTAGCATTGACTTTTGGCATGACCAAATATTAAAAGTATATGCATGAATCGGTTTGATTCAAGATTATTGCATGTTTTAAACAAATTCATTGTGGAAATTTACTTTATGTTGCTGGTCTATTGGTAATAATACACTATTATATTTGGGGTTTTTTGGATTTTTACCATAATTATTATCGGTATTTACACATTAATGATAAATAAGTGTTGTAAATGAATAATTCTTTGCATATGCTTTTATGCATAACAATATTGTATGCAAGAAACTACACTGATTTCAAAAGTGAATACTTATTTAGAAATGCATACATATGACTACAAGTTCTTGAAGGTTACAAAGAACTTATATCATGATATAGTAGTATAGTTAAAGTAGCTAATGTGTTGTTATGTAGAGACTTGTGGATTTTCATATGAACATGCAAAAATGATAGTTGGAAGGATGAGAATACCCAATAATATTTGATAGTATTATAATCTAATGAAACACATCAGATATATTATAATTTTTGTTCTACCAACTTAATGATAGAACTAGTAGTAATGATATTTCATTGGTTACCTTGTTTGTTAAAACTTTACAACTTTATAATTTGATGATTCAATGATGATGCTAACTAGTATGATTCCGACATCTAGAAAATATGTTGATTTGTCCTTTAGAAATTTATTCAATGCATGTGAATATTGTGGTGGAATTACATTGAAACTAATGAATTAATTCTATTCTATTGTGTATATTTGATCTATCTATTTTCATCGCTCAACAAAAATATGGATGGCATTGGAATATGTTGGCATTACTAGTTTGTTTAGTAAAAACAAATTATGTGATGGACTTGAATTTGGTATTGTTGCATAATGATGGTTGATTATATGCATATGCATAAATAAATGATCATTATGCATGAATTAGAACTATGGGAATGTCAATGATTAATTGTTATTTTAGAAAAACAAATTCAAGGAAACGCTTTTTTAAATTTCCTTGGATGTAGCATCTAGAAGATGTATCTTTATTTGTTATGTTCACTTTTAATGCATAAAAGTGGTTTATGAAAAGTAGCATGACCAATAAATTTCTATTATGTTGAAATATTGAGAATGTTGATGCATGTGGAAGTAAAATGCATATTAAAACTACTTGACAAAATGTTTTGTGAATAAGAGTATTTTGTAGAAGCTATTGTTTTAGTAAAGAGAGTTGTGAATAATATTGTTGATGTAATTAATCAAGGGTAGCTTAATGGCAACATGAGAACCTGTGAAAGGTAAAACTTTGCAATGTGATTTGAAATTACAAATGAGAAAGTATAATTTCATGATCTGCAAATTACATTATGGTTATTATGCGGAAATTTTGAAATGAATACCACCTTTACAATATGAGGTGTTAGTTATGAATTACTGTGAAATTTACTTTTATAGATTATGGGACCCACGTTGAGGGTCAAGTATGAATTCAAGGTATACATAAATATTCTTTTTTCCTTAAAGTTAATGTTCATATGGTTAGTTATGTAAATTATAGTGGGAAAAAGTGTTGAAAGATAATTTCACATGTGGGCCAATTATGGGATAGTTGTGAAAATCCCGAGGGCTATGGGACAATGGTGGTTGCATGTCCGGATGGGTTGATGATGATTTCCTACTCAGATTCCCTCTAATTAGAGATAGATGATATTAGTAAGGGAAGAGAGTTGGAAAATATGGTGAGAGGGTAAAAATCCTGTTGAAACTATGTTGATTTTGCATCCTATTGGAGGAGGCAAAAAATTCTTCATGGACAGGATGTTATCAGAGGAACAGGAAAAACACTTCCAAGAGGAATCCTATATTGGACCCCGTGTTTTATTTTGAATTCTTTATCTTTTTCTTTTCCAATGGGATTCCAAACTAAACCCCATGTGTTCATTGAAATCCTAGGTTAGACCTGGTGTGATCGGAGATCCCTAGGTAGACCTGGTATGTTCTATGTCAAAGAACCTTTTGGATATGAAATTGGCTGAATCTGGTAGGGGAAACTAGTCCCCATTGGTTGGGAGGAGCATTAGTTAGCTCATTATGGTTCTCATGGTTGGAAAATTTAACTAATCAGATAATTGATGTGTTAAAAATGAATTTTCTATAAGATTGTGTAAGAATTTTATGTACATCTTGACAAGAAAGGACCATACTACTCAGAAATGAATTACTAGAAGTAAAATTATGTTATTGTATTACTAATCTTGTGAATGTCTTTAGCATGGGCTAAGATAGTATGCACTTGGTGAAATTATTGATCATTTTGAATGTTAGAAACTAGGTGATATTTGAGTACTTGTGGGAGTACTGTGAATGAAATATCACTTGGCATTGCGTAAATAATTAATGATTGAAATTTTTTGATTACTATGATTATATTAAATTAGTTTATTATACATTACAAGTTGAGTTCCATGGAGGTTGTGAAAACATCCTAGGTGCTTGTTGTTTGGTTTTCAGGCCATTCTTAGAGTGCTTTCTATAGCTGACAAACCGGCTATCGTTAAGTTTTTTCATAAAGTTATCATGATTTCCAAGAGTAATTGGTAAGTAATAGTAAGTCGACATGGATACCTTGTTTTGTTTTTATGGAATTAGATAAAGTTTTAAGTGATTTAAAGTAAAAATTGAATATTTGATAGTTGTGAATGCTTAGGTTTATTGATAAGAAATTATTGATTTTCGCTTATTGGTATTTCCTAGAAATAAAATCCTTCATTTTGAAGGGAAAGGGTTATCTTTTGGTTGTTTAGATTATTATATCATGAGTAAAAGTTAATGATAAACGTCGAGGATAGTTTTTACTTCAAGGAACGAAGTATGTAATATCCCTACCAAAAAATACCATAGAAATACTCTCATAAAACTCATATATTTACAAAATAAAAATATTACAAATTTAATATATATCTTTAATTGATCTATCAAGAACTTGTTGTAAATAAGTTTGTAACTAATTAATTCATTTATTACCTTATCATTTTCATTTTTTCTTTCTTGGCAGATATGGTGTGTGGTTTACAAGAATCTTGGTTCTTGGTAACCACTGAATCTCATTTCCTAGTCATAGGAGATCTCTGCCTAGAAAAGAAGAAGATGTTGATTTCATTTTTTGGTGGGGTTGATATTTCTCTACCACCGCTATGCCTATATTTGTAGTGATAATTGCAACCATTGGTATTTCTTTCGCCATGGACTTGGCAATTTGATGGGATGCAATTTCTCTCTAAAGGGAAGAACATTTAGCAGAATGTTTAATTAGTGTTGATACTGCATATTTAGTTGCCCCAACTGGAGCTGTGTAATTATGTTCCTTACAATAATATATCTAGAGATAATATATCTTTTCTCTTGCACTATACTCGTGTAAAATGTGGATATAGAGGATTTTGAAAACATAGTGAAAGTTTTGTGTGTATTTGAGGAGTCTAATCAGTCATGATAATTAGTTTATTCCCATCAGAGCAGTGACTAGGAAAACTACAGATTAACTAGTTGACCCCACCATTGACTTCGATAGGAAGCGATGGAAATGAGTCACTGTATTGAATTTCATGCTCAAAGAGGAACTGACACTGAAAAAGATAATTAATTATGATCATTCCGTAAAAGGAGTAAGTGTTTATTTTGTTAATTTATGGAAGAATATAAGATGTGTTTATCTACACAATTATATTGCCTATTTTTCCTCAAAAAGAATGTCTCCTTGGACAAAATAATAAGTAATGTGTTAGTTTGATTGAAAGTAGTGCATTCTAACGTGCACATAAATAATGAATCTTTTCTTAATTTCCATACAAATATTTATTTTTTATGCACAAAAAAAAATAATGGCTAATTATAATGGGTGAAAATGTGAAGTTGTGTTACACTTTTTTCCCTTTTTTGAGAAAAAACTTTCATTTTTTTTTCTGTTCTTCAACTTTCTGCAAGCTAAAACAAATTTTCTGTTTAGAATTTCATTTTGCGATAAAAATAAAGGTTGTCAGAAATTTTATTAGCTTTCTATTACTTATTTTTTGGAATTTTTTTATACACATTTGAAATGTCAACTTAGTGTTTCTTTGAGTGTGTTTTTTTTAGCAATCAAAGGATTCATAAGAAGTCATGTTAATATGCAATGTTGTATTCTTTGAAACTTTGTGTTTTTGAGAAACAAAATGTGTTACAACAATATAGATAGAGTTTACTTCAGTTTCATCATATTTACAAAGCCAATGGATGGATATCATAATTACTAGAATTTTTTGAACTTCTCTAATATAAAAAAACTGCATATTTTGAATATGTTTCACGACACAAGAAATTCCTTAACATATAAGTTAAAAAATAAAAATCTAAAAACTACCCATTAGAGATGACGGACCAATGTAATGCACCATAATTTTTTCAATTTTTTTTACAATGTATTTTGGAAGATACAAAATTATGATTTCACTGAATCATAATGACATTCAGAAATTGTTTGTACCCATTTTATTACAAAATTAATTAAAATTAGTAAATATTTATGAAATTCCATAAAATTTATATTTCCTAAAAGTAGATTCAATTATGAAAATGCTTGTCTTGGTTCCGATAGTTAATTTAGAATGTTTCATGGAGTTTAATCAATCCAAAGCTGTTGATACGTATTCAGAGCTTGGGCCTACATAATTGATGACGCGTTAGTTCGGTTGAATTCGTTTTTGCGCCGATGGCCCGTCAAGTCTAACGACATAAAATTTCGGCTAAACTTTTATTCAAAAGTTCAGTCAAACTTTCACGCTATTTTCTGTCGGCCGAAAAATATCACGAAACCCCTCCAAAAGAACATTTCGCAGCAATATAAATTGCCACGAAATTGTTCATTATTTTCGCATATTTTCACACATTTGGTCTGATTTTACAAAGGTCTTGGTCTGATTTTGCAAAGAATTCATTTTTTTGGTTTAAAGACTTTTCTTGCAGGTACATTCAAAGAACATTTTTGCAAAATATTGTTTTGGGTTTAAGGACTTTTCTTGGAGGTACATTCAAAGGAAATTTCTTGGGACATTTCTTGGAGGTGTGTGATACATTTTTTTGATGTTTTTTGGACTTCATTTTTTTTTAAAGTATGGATTTGGGCTTAATTTCGAAAGGAAATTTTTTGGACATTTTTTGGAAGTAATTTTTAAAGTGATATTTTTTTAAGTATTTTTTAAAGTCGCATTTGGTCTGATTTTACAAAGGTCGTTCTGATTTTGCAAAGAATTGTTTTGGGTTTAAGGACTTTTGTTGGAGGTACATTCAAAGAACATTTTTGCAAAAGATTGTTTTGGGTTTAAGGACTTTTTTTGGAGGTACATTCAAAGGACATTTCTTGGACGTATGTGATACATTTTTTGGATGTTTTTTAGGCTTCATTTTTTTTGAAAGTATGGATTTGGGCTTAATTTTGAAAGGACAATTTTTGGACATCTTTTGGAAGTATTTTTTAAAGTGATATTTTTTGAAGTATGTTTTAAAGTGGCATTTTTTTAGAAGTTGGAATTAATTTTCAATGGACAATTTTTGGAGGCATTTTTTGAAGTGTCATTTTTTTAGAGTACGTGTTTTGGGTTGAAGTAAATCTTTTATAATGATTTTTTAAAATGAGTTTTTGTCTAACTTTTAAATGAAATTTGTTTGTAGGACTTGGAAGTAAATATTTTGAGCTTCGTTTCATTTTTATAATACATTTTTTCTCGGATTTTTTAAAGTAAGTGTTTTGGATTGGATTATGTATTTTTTGCAAAAATTTTAAAATGAGTTTTTTCTAAATTAAATATTTTGTGATGTTTTTTTTTTTGTCTAAATTTTTGAAGGAAATTTTTTGAACTTCGTACTCTGTTATCAAGGAAAATCAAAGGAGTTGTAAGAGAAAATATGATCGAAAAAGAAACCCTAAGGAACGTAGAGAAGAGACGAGACAATCTCACAAAAAAGAGATAGAAGCACTCTTGAATATTGAACTAGAAAATCAACCTAAACTAGAAGTTTAAGTAGGTATGTAAATGTAAATATTATTATTTTGATATATTTAAAATTTTCCTAGTGTAAAATGTGAAGCTTATTTTTTATTTGATGAACTAATCTGAAAAATATTTTGCAGTCTAAACAGAGAGAGATATTCCTCAAAACATTGATGATGAGATACAAAATTTTGAAAGAAATATTGAAACTGGAGATGGTGAAAATGTTGAAAGAAATTCAAGTGAAGAAAATGAATCACAAGGTATATATATATATATAACACATGCACATATTATTGAAATTATACATATATTTATTAATTTAGTTATTTATTGAATATGTAAACTTATTCTGTATTATTCATTCGAATTTGTACAGATGAAATCAATGTCGATGATGAGATGTTGGAAAATGTACTCACACATATGGAGATAAAAAATCTTACCATTATATACGATATCGTGTTAACCATGTTTTTAATACGTAATTCATAAATGGACATGTGCCAATTCAAGCCCAAATGTTGAAAGGTATCCTATCATTAAGGAAATTAAAAGAAGCTACGACTTTATTGGGTATTCGAAAATCAACCAAAGATTAAAAAATGAAGGAAAATGTGATACAAAATATAAATAGTGCTATAAATTCAATTAGAAGATCTACACAGAAAAAATTTTCAGTTGTACGTAGAGAAATACATATGGCAGTGGTTTCATCAAGTACTAAAGAGAATCGATTGGTAAAATCTATGGCATGAGCATTAGAAACCTCGCGAAAAACTTTGCACAAACATCAAAAATTTCGGTTGCAAATAGATGTAAATGATGAACTCGCTTGTTGGAGAGCTATTTGTAGTAAACCATACAAAGATACACTTGGAGAACATGTTAAAAAAATTATATATGAATATTCGAAGAACAATTCGTGTGTTTCACCAACTACGAAGCATGTGATGTGAAGAAGAATAACACGAAATCAGTACAAACAACATGAAAATAATTTCTTGGAAACCACTCAGATAGAGTTTTTCACCAAGTTCAAAGAAGATAATCATGAAATTCATGTGTCAATCAGTGCTTTTGTTCAACAAAAACCATGGTATGTAAAACCTATCATCGTATGCGACACTTGTTGTTGTTGATATCATGTGGAATTTGAGTTATATTATGACACATTCCTTAATTTTGGTAGAACATTTTGAAAGGATTCACCTCCTCCTTCCACTATCCATGATTTCATATCTCAAATTCTATGTGAAAGACAAAGCGATGATCTATTTTACGAAAAGAAATGTGTTGGTGGTAAAAAATGCGACGATTGTGGAAATTTGACAAAATTTCAAAACAAATATCGTATTGATATAAATGATCAATAATTTTCCAAAATGAAAATGAAATGGAAAATATATGAATATATCCATACATCTATTCAAGGTGCAAATAGTGCTAAAATAATTGAATTACGAGAAGAAGAAATTTTTGTGATAGACTTTTTGAGAAAGTTCGAGGTAGAAATTTATAAATACACCAAGCATTCCCATAGATCTCGATGGCAAGACTTGAAATTCAAAAAATCCCGTGAAGTTTTTCCACTAGGGACCATTTTGTCAGTAATTGATTTTGGAGAAAACTACTCATTTGTTCCACAAAAATAAATTCAGAGTGAATACTATCATTTTGACCAAGTATCCATGCTTTTCCATATTCTATATAGACATGCTGAACAAAAACATCGATCATATAGAAAGCACTAGTGAAAATCGACATGTTATTAAAGAATATCACTTTTATATAAGTGATGATAGTACATATAATACATATTTTGTACAAAACTATTTTGGAAAGATTTATGATTCCTTGCAAAGAAGGGGAATATAATTCAATGAACATTGGATACGCTCAGATGGATGCATAGTTCAATTCAAATCTGCAAGATCATTCTTTTGGTTGTGTTGTCTTCATAAAAAATCGTGCATTAAACATTGTTGGAATTTCTTTGAAACTAGTCATGGAAAAGGAGAACATCATGGTGTAGGGGCATGCATAAAATGATCACTTTGAAGATATCAAATGAATCCCTCTGCAATCTGACTTGTGGATGCTAAAGAATTAGTTCAATGGTGCATCGTTGCTCTAATCCATGAGACTAACCGATCAAGGGAAGTGAGAAGGTACATTCATTTTATTTTTTATAGGATATATAATTTTAAATAGTGTAGATTTATCACAATTTGATTATCTCTGATTGATTATCTTTGATTGTATTTTGATATCATATTTACATTCTTCTTTGAATTTTCCATATAGAGGTTTTTTTGGCATATTGGGATTGAAGAAGTAGATAGATCAATTGGAAATGACGTTAAAACAATAAAAGGGACTTGAAATTTTCATTCAATTAGAACAAAGTTGTCCACAAATGTGTTTTCATTGGATAAAGAAAATATTCTTTTTTTTGTCATGTTTGCATAGACAACACAGAATCCAATGGTGTTTGTGAAAACAAAATGTACGTAAAATATTGGAAACATACAGAGCTAAATACAAAGGAAAAAATGATCATTGCAATGTTTGAAGAAATGTAATCAGAGGAGACTACAATATAATCCGATCGTGATCGAGTTTTTGATCTTGTTAGAGAAGGTAACATTTTAATTGCTTTCAAATGATAAAGATCTAGAAATAAATTTAAATACATAAGTTTGTTAAGTTTGTTTTATTATGCAGGAGATGATTTTGTTGTAATTGCACCTGCTGACAACGATGAAAATGTGAATTATTATTTGATGCATTGCACTGAACGAAAAATGAAATTATTAGAAAACTATAATGATCACGGGTTTCCATATGAAAGAGGATCTATTATACTGAAAGGATATTTTTTCAGACAAACTAATCAAAGTGGGGATTTTTTTTACTTTGAAGACTATGAACCTGATGTCATAAGTTGTCAATATAGTCACTTGATGTGTGCATCACGCATAAATTTGATAGAGTTTCAATCAAAGAAGAAAACAAAAATTAAGAAATGGAAAATGTCAAAATCTGATCATGAACAGACCATTGAAGATGGCATTCCATTGAAATTTTTTTGATTGAACTGCCCAACAATTTATTCTCTTTGGATTATGTTTTAAAACTTCCAGAACTCAACTAAAAATTGAGCTGCCTTGTTATGTTATCTATGAAAGTGTTTGCACATGTACAAATTGTTTTGGTACATGCACACTAGGATCAAATAAAAGTAGCTTTTCTATACATGCATTGATGAAAAATGTTGCATGAATTGGATCTATATATAGATATATATATATATATATATATATATATATATATATATATATATGTTCTAGGATGCAATTAACTGTTCAAGTAGTTTTACTTTATGTGCATTGATGAAAAATGTTTCATGTACTGAATATATCTGTTCTAGAATGCAATTAACTGAAATTAGTTTTTCTATGTGCACTGATGAAAAATTTTGCACGTATTGGATATATACACGGACTGAATGTGACGAGTTTTTCTCGTGGGATTTTCTGGTAAAATGTATGGAATCTAAATAAATCATCCACAATATATTTTTGTATGAAGATTCCTTTCAGAAAAGAGACTCGGAGCACTTATTTGACTTTTGGTGGGATTTGACCCACATCTCTATTCCTGATAGAAAATCTAGTACAAAATTTGTCTATCCAATGGTCAGATATGTTCTAGGAAATTAACTGAAAGTAGATTTTCTATGTGCATTGATGAAAAATGTTGCGCTTCTATATATATATATATATATATGTGTGTGTGTGTGTGTGTGTGTGTGTGTGTGTGTGTGTGTGTGTGTGTGTGTGTGTTCTAGAATTCAATTAATTGTTCAAGTAGTTTTCCCATGTGCATTGATGAAAAATGTTTCTCATATTGAATATATATGTTCTAGAATGAAATTAATTGAATGTCATCTATTTACCAATTTATAAATCAAGAAGGCTACCTAGTTGAGTGCATTACTGACATTGACCCCAATTCAACAAACATATATCTACTTCTTATATTTCCGATCAAAATTAAAGGGATTTATATGGGAAAGAGGCAGAACATATAGCCCATGAACTACTTTTTAGAGGTCAATGAAGGTATCATCATGTGGGAAAATGTTTGGAACACTTGATTGCACTTGAAAGTAATATTAAGATTGTTTTAAATCTCTATATACTCTTGTTTGAGTGAAAAAATGTTCAATAAAAATAACATAGCTTTTCAATCCAACTAACCATATCAATTGAGCTCTATTTGAAAAAAAAAAAAATTAAAAAAACCAAAAAGCCAACAAAATAACATCCTTGGTTGTTATTTTTATTGGAATAACTAAATCATATTAAGGATTCTCTTCATTGAAATTGTTTTTGGATTGAGAATCCTTAAAATATGATTTAGCTATTACAATAAAAATGACAACCACAAATGCTATTTTGCTGACATGTTTTGCTGGCATGTTAACTTTTCTTTACTCTTGCTTCAATTAGAGCTCAATTGATATGTTAGTTGCATTGAAAAGCTATGTTCTTCCCATTGGAAATTTTTTCACTCAAACAAGAGTATGTAGAGATCAAAAGCAATCATAAGATGCCAAATGTACTTCAACCATCCAAAACTTGAGTTTTAAAAACTTTTTGATTATATCAAAACATTACTTCACATGTCATTCCAATTGTAGTTCAACTATCCAATAAAAAAATTTAACATTATATCACATGCCAAGTGTAGATCAACCATCCAAAATTTAATTTTAATTTAACAAAAAATTATAGATCACAACATTACTTCACATGTCATGCCAATTGTAGTTAAACTATCCAATAAAAAAATTTAACATTATATCACATGCCAAATGTAGATCAACCATCCAAAACTTAACTTTTAATTTAACAAAAAGTTATAGATCACAACATTACTTCACATGCCAAATGTACTTCAACCATCCAAAACTTGAATTTTAGAAACTTTTTTATTATATCAAAACATTACTTCACATGTCATGCCAATTGTGGTTCAACTATCCAATAAAAAAATTTAACATTATATCACATGCCAAATGTAGATCAACCATCCAAAACTTAACTTTTTTAATTTAACAAAAAATTATAGATCACAACATTACTTCACGTGCCAAATGTACATCAACCATCCAAAACTTTAGTTTTAAAAACTTTTTGATTATATCAAAATGTTACTTCATATGTCATGCCAATTGTAGTTAAACTATCCAATAAAAACATTTAACATTATATCACATGCCAATTGTAGATCAACCATCCAAAACTTAACCTTTAATTTAACAAAAAATTATAGATCACAACATTACTTCACATGCCAAATGTACTTCAACTATCCAAAACTTGATTTTTAGAAACTTTTTGATTATATCACAACATTACTTCACATTCCATGCCAATTATAGTTCAACTATCCAATAAAAACATTTAACATTATATCACATGCCAAATGTAGATCAACCATCCGAAACTTAACCTTTAATTTAACAAAAAATTATAGATCACAAGATTACTTCACATGCCAAATGTACTTCAAGCATCCAAAACTTAAGTTTTAAAAACAAAACAAATTATAACACAACATTACTTCACATGCCAAATGTAGTTCAAAAGAAAAACATTAATTTATAGATCACAACATTACTAGTAGTTCAACTATCCAAAACTTAAGTTTTAAAAACCAAACAAATTATATAACAACATTACTTCACATTCACATGCCAAAAGTACTTCAACCATCCAAAACTTAACTTTTAAAAACAAAACAAATTATATTAACACAATAAAATATATCCAAAAATTGTAGATATCACAAGTATCAAGTATATATATATGACTGTGCATCTAGATAATATATAAAAATAAATAAATTTAAGACTAGAAATCTCAATCAAATCTAGAAATCATCCATCAAATACAGATGGATGTAGTGTCTTTCCTAGCAAAGTCTCAATCCGCGAGCTATCTTGTGAAGCATGGGGAACCTGTACACAATGCACATACAAACATTAAAATTTGATGTTTTAGAAATGGGTGAGAATATATAGAACTTCATGTAAAAAACAGAATATAAAAAAATCATGCAATACCTCATGAGGTTCCCTCTCCGTTTGTTGCTCGTCTGCTACAAATTCCCCCATGGGAACATCTCCAATAGTAAGTTGTACAATATACGTGTACAGTTATATATATAAATATATATATTAAAAATTTTCAGATTGAAATGCATGTATATATAAACTTCTTTTCAATAATATTAAAAAAAAAGTTTTTCAACTTGTTCAAATGGTTGAAATGGTGTGAATGTTCCTATGTCCGTTGCTAGAGTCCGTGGATTAAAGAAATCTTATATATAAACCTAAAATTCAAAATTTTAAAAGTATAAAATAACTCAAGATCAAGATCTCAATTTATAATAAAACTTTTAAACTTCAATTTATAAATTATAACTTTTAAAAAAACATATATATTTAAAAGTGAAAAATTGAATACTTCAGAAAGTGAATTTGGGACATCTCCTAAGAGAGGCTCCAAAAGAAAATCTCCAAAAACCTAAAATTCAAAAAATTTATAATAAGTCAAGATATAGATATATCTCATTTTTTAATGGAACTTTTTGAGGTGGAATATATAAGTTAAAAACATAAATTTTAAAAGTGAAAAATTGTCCATACTTGTTGTGGATCTGGCACATCTCTTAAAGAAGTAGAAGGTACATCTCCCAAGGAATAAGAAGGTATCGCCATCCCAAAAACATCGGACAGAATCAGAATCTATTAAAACATTTTATTTGTTATATATGTACATGTACATGTGTGCACAATTATTTATTTTAAAAATATCACTTAAAAAACACTAACATTTGTCAACATATCTTGATGGTGAGACCCATCTTGATTGTTTGAACCAAAGGCTCCGAACATGATATTAAAATTTTCGTCATTCATCATGCCTGACAACTGCAAATGGTGTTTTAACATATAATGATACATTTTTGTTAGATTAATGTACATACAAATAAATGTATACATATACATGTGTATTTATTACAAATTGTACATGTATGTGTTAAAATAATTGAACCCTAACCATTAACACATATCGTTCCCATGCCCTCTTCCTCATGAAGAATTAGGTCTTGCCAACCATTGCGACAATTGTTTGCATATATTTTGAGATCTTCAGCACTCATGTTGTCAATTTCTTCATATGTACAATACACAAAATTGACGAATGCATTCTCACATGCTCTTTTTCGATTCAGAAAAACATCGACTCCACCCAATCCACTGTGAACATTGTCGATGATGGCATCCCTTGCTTCTTGACTAATTTGAGAAGTGGCTTCCATCTCTGACCCCAAATTTTTGACCCGAAAAGGTAGAATAATGAATGGTGGTTCAGGGCAAGGCAACTCAACATCACGCCTAGTGCCCTTACAGTCACACAATCGACATTTCCCAGGACCAAAAAATTCTGACAGAAGGTCATTGTAATTGGGTTTCATTTCCAAAAATAATTCTGCATAATTTTTTTTTGTAAAGTAAAGAGGAACCTTGTCGTTCCATGGGAGTCTTCCATAGGCCGCAAGGTGCCTATCATACAAATAGTGAGCTATATTGGGGTGCTTGAAATATTGCACCTTCAACATCTTTCTTTTCGACCCTTTTTTGAAATTCAACATTGACTTTGCCATTTCTTTTGTAACTCTGTGTTTTAAATCCTCCCATTTATCTAGACCCATTACTGTTTCCTTTATTTTTCTCATGACTTCTACAAATGTATCAGTCATTGGCCCAAGATTTAGGTACACCATTACTAGTTTTCCTAAAGAATGTGTAACTATTTTGAGGCGTTGTCGACTCTCAACAGGTAGAGTCAAAGCCACGAGATCTCTCTACAATTTTGTATGAAGTTTTTGACACCTCTCTAAGGTGCATTGCACCATGCTTCTTTCCCATGGTATATCAGAAATGTCGGCCGGATAAGTCGTGGTGGGTGGACAACCTTCTTCTTGACTATAGCATTCTGTCCTGCGTCTTTTTTTACCAACATTTGGAGCATTTTCAACCTCTACATCAATATATAAAATTTTTTATATTAGAAAAAACACATGTAAACAAATTTGTACAAATTGAATGAAAAAAATATTGAAATTGATGGCAACCTCGACGTGGTTGGCTAGCATCTTCCCCACCCTGAAATTGTTGAGAACCAGAACAACCCTATTGAAAACCAACACCACTAGCCATTGATTGGCCTCCGAGGGAATAAATATCACCACCTTCACGCAACCTGCTAGCACTTATTGATGGCCCTCTAAGGGGATTTGAACCACCACCAACCTCTCGAGAGGAGAGAGAAGCTTCATAAACAATTATGAATTTTTAATCAATTGAAAAACAGATTCATACATATAAATACACACGTACATATTCATTGATTAAATTGCATTCAAACCATACCACGACTGGGTGAACCATGGGCATGCTCGATGGATGTTGTAGAGACCCTTCTCCTCTTATTAGCTCCTAAAAAATAAAAAATGAAACTTATTAACTACTAATTTAACTCACAAAGTTGATAAAAAATCAATTCCATATGTACACACATGTATGGAGATTTAAGATTATATTTAAATACCATGAACATCCCCCCTGATCCCCCCCTCTCATAGAGATATGGGATTCTTTTGATCTTCCTCGTCGTTCATCCTCCATGATATATGATATATATATCTACGGTGGACATTTACAATTATTTTTTTAAATGACTAATTTAAAATAAATTCAAAATAAATTTCAGAAAATTAATGTAATTTAGTGTACACAAATTATGTAAAACACAACTTTCAAAGCACTAATTGATGTGCGAAACTCAATTTAAGAAGAAAAAAATTATAAAAATGATAAGTTCAACAAATTGCGTTATACTTGGTGGGAGCACACTTGGTATAAAATTGAAAAAAACACATTTCCATTAAAAAATAAGTGAAACTCCATTTAAACAAAATTTGTTGAAGTCCTTGCATTTTAATTTCATAAAAATGTGAAGTTCACCACTTGTTGCAAATTTGAAGTTCACCAAGTTGCGCTTTACATGGTGTGGTGGGAGTGCACTTGGTATATAATTGAAAAAAGCACATGGTCATTAAAAAAGACGTATTTATAAGTACAAAACACACACATATCCAAGATATGTTACAATGTCGATCAATAAATTTTGAAGGAGAGTGTCTCAATACTAATTCATCTTTGAGAGATGAATCTTGAATTTTTGAAGAAGAGTGTCTCAAAACTAATTCATCTTTGAGAGATGAATCTTGATTTTTTGAAGAAGAGTGTCTCAACACTACTTCATATTTGAGAGATGAATCTGGCATTAACATTGCCTCGTATAATTATAATTCATCTATTAATTCATCTTTGATAGATGAATCTTGAATTTGAATTGCCCCACACAATAGATCAGCAGACATCTAATTCACATTTGTACAATGTCTTATAATAAAAAATTGAAATTGGCTAACAATATTGTTTTCTATTCCATGCAGTTCTTTTAGCCTCTCCTACTTAACTTGGCACATGCCATTCATCTAGTTTCACACAAGTTCAGACTTGATAAAAACTACAATTCCATTTGATCCATACTCCATAGTTGTTCCCAAGCCTTCTATCAATCCAATATAATATTCCTCGTTGTTTGTTGTTCTTCCCGGTATGTCGCAATATTGGAAAGCACATATGTAATCACTAATTTCCCTAGATTGGGATATCAAGAAACTTCTATCCATAATTTCCATTTTTCAACCATATTTAATGGTTTTCTTATCCCTGAAAAAAAAAAAATCAATAAAAATATATATTAAATTGACATTTATTGCAAATTGATGGGAGAAATGACACAAGATCATGAGATAAATGAAGAACTTCTCTTTAGATATATTCCAGAGATTGACCGTAGGGGCATTTACTAGATATGTCACCTTTCATAAAAGATGAGATCCAGAGGCTACTTGGCCCTTTACAAACTTTGCCTATAGAACTTGTAGAAGTTAACACTACTTGTACCAATTATACCCTATGAAGGGTGTAGAGGACCCATGGAATGACTCACACTACTTTACGTAGACATAAGGGTGTATAAGAATGCATTTGTTTTACATTGAATATTTTTCATTTTAAATTAAGAATCTATTTGAAACAATTACATATATAAGGTTTAAAACCTATATGTTTTGTATCAAATTGAACTTTTGGTTTCAATGGGAAACTTTTATGGCTAATGTGTTTTTTCTCAAAATGTGATACACCCCATTAAAATGGTAGATATATCGAAATGATTCATATGTTGTAATAAAATATAGATGCATAAATTCAATGAGCATATTTTTGAGATATAAAAGTCTAAAATGGAAGAGTTGTTTGTGAACAAATATCAATGCCACTATGGATATATATCTGCTTCATTAAAAGGGATTTTTCTAGAATGATGTCCACTAAGTTGGAAAGAAGGGAAAGTATCACAATTATATGTTAATGTGCATGTGTTTTAAATTGAATATTTTTCATTTTAAATTAAGAATCTATTGGAAACAATTACCTATATATAAGGTTAAAACCTATATGTTTCATATCAAATCACTTTTGGTTTCAATGGGAAACTTTTATGGCTAATGTGTTTTTCTCGAAATGTGATACACCCCATTAAAATGGGAGATATATCAAAATGAATCCTATGGTGTAATAAAATAGTTTCAAGTAGTTTAAAAATATAGATGCATAAATTCAATGAGCATAGTTTTGAGATATAAAAGTCCAAAATGGAATAGTTGTCTGTGAACAAATATTAGTGGATCACTATGGATATATTTGCTTCATTAAAAAATATTTTTCTAAAAGGATGTCCACTAAGTTTGGAAGAAGGGAAAGTATCACAATTATATATGTTAATGCATGTGTTTTACATTGAATATTTTTCATTTTAAATTAAGAATCTATTTGAAACAATGACCTAGATATAAGGTTAAAACCTATGTTTTGTATCAAATTGAACTTTTGGTTTCAATGGGAAACTGTTATGGCTAATGTGTGTTTTCTTGAAATTTGATACACCCCATTAAAATGGTAGACATATCGAAATGATTCCTATGGTGAAATAAAATAGTTTCAAGTAGTTTAAATAGAAGGTTAAAACCTATATGTTTTGTATCAAATTGAACTTTTGGTTTCAATGGGAAACTTTTATGGCTAATGTTTTTTTTCTCGAAATGTGATACACCCCATTAAAATGGGAGATATATCGAAATGATTCCTATTTTGCAATAAAATATAGATGCATAAATTCAATGAGAATAGTTTTGAGATATAAAAGTCCAAAATGGAAGAGTTGCTTATGAACAAATATCAATGCCACTATGGATATATATCTGCTTCATTAAAAGGGATTTTTCTAGAATGATGTCCACTAGGTTGGAAAGAAGGGAAAGTATCACAATTATATGTTAATGTGCACGTGTTTTACATTGAATATTTTTCATTTTAAATTAAGAATATGTTTGAAACAATTACCTATATATAACATTAAAACCTATATGTTTCGTATCAAATCACTTTTGGTTTCAATGGGAAACTTTTATGGCTAATGTGTTTTTCTCGAAATGTGATACACCCCATTAAAATGGGAGATACATTGAAATGAATCCTAAGGTGTAATAAAATATTTTCAAGTAGTTTAAAAATATAGATGCATAAATTCAATGAGCATAGTTTTGAGATATAAAAGTCCAAAATAGAATAGTTTTCTGTGAACAAATATCAGTAGATCACTATGGATATATTTGCTTCATTAAAAAAGATTTTTCTAAAAGGATGTCCACTAGGTTTAGAAGAAGGGAAAGTATCACAATTATATATGTTAATGCATGTGTTTTACATTGAATATTTTTCATTTTAAATTAAGAATATATCTGAAAGAATTACCTAGATATAAGGTTAAAACCTATGTTTTGTATCAAATTGAACTTTTGGTTTCAATGGGAAACTGTTTTGGCTATTGTGTTTTTTCTCGAAATGTGATACACCCCATTAAAATGGTAGACATATCGAAATGATTCCTATGGTGAAATAAAATAGTTTCAAGTAGTTTAAAGAGAAGGTTAAAACCTTTATGTTTTGTATCAAATTGAAATTTTGGTTTCAATGGGAAACTTTTATGGCTAATGTGTTTTTTCTTGAAATGTGATACACCCCATTAAAATGGGAGATATATCGAAATTATTCCTATGTTGTAATAAAATATAGATGCATAAATTCAATGAGCATAGTTTTGAGATATAAAAGTCCAAAATGGAAGAGTTGTTTGTGAACAAATATCAATTCCACTATGGATATATATCTGCTTCATTAAAAGGGATTTTTCTAGAATGATGTCCACTAAGTTGGAAAGAAGGGAAAGTATCACAATTATATGTTAATGTGCATGTGTTTTACATTGAATATTTTTCATTTTAGATTAAGAATCTATTTGAAACAATTACCTATATATAAGGTTAAAACCTATATGTTTTGTATCAAATCACTTTTGGTTTCAATAGGAAACTTTTATGGCTAATGTGTTTTTCTCGAAATGTGATACACCCCATTAAAATTGGAGATATATCGAAATGAATCCTATGGTGTAATAAAATAGTTTAAAAATATAGATGCATAAATTCAATGAGCATAGTTTTGAGATATAAAAGTCCAAAATGGAATAGTTGTCTGTGAACAAATATCAGTGGATCACTATGGATATATTTTCTTCATTAAAAATGATTTTTCTAAAAGGATGTCCACTAATTTTGGAAGAAGGGAAAGTATCACAATTATATATGTTAATGCATGTGTTTTACATTGAATATTTTTCATTTTAAATTAAGAATCTATTTGAACAATTACCTATATAAGGTTAAAACCTATGCTTTGTATCAAATTTAACTTTTGGTTTCAATGGGAAAATTTTATGGCTAATGTGTTTTTTCTCGAAATGTGATACACCCCATTAAAATGGTAGACATATCGAAATGATTCCTATGGTGAAATAAAATAGTTTAAAGTAGTTTAAAGATATAGATGCATAAACTCAATGAGCATAGTTTTGAGGTATATAAGTTCAAAATGGAATAGTTGTTGGTGAACAAATATTAGTGGATCACTATGGATATATTTTCTTCATTAAAAGAGATATTTATAGAAGGATGGACTAAGTTGGAAAGAAGGGAAAATATCACACTTATATGTTAATGTGCATGTGTTTTACATTGAATATTTTTCATTTTGTTAAGAATACATTTTCAAAACAATTAACTATATACTTGGTTAAAACCTATGTTTTGTACCAAATTAATTTTTGTTTCTAAATACTATGTTTTTTACATTGAATATTTTTCATTTTATTAAAAATCTATTTTAAATAATTAAACTATATAAGTTTAAAACCTATTTTTTGTATCATATCACTTTTGGTTTCAATGAGAAAATTTTATGGCTAATTTGTGTTTTACATTGAATATAAAAGGTTTTCTCTCTCTCTCATTGTTTGAGACCATGGATATGAAAATGAAAAAATTCTATTTAGATATATGGGCATTTACTGGATATGTCACCTTTCATAAAAGATGAGATCCAGAGGCTACCTGGCCCTTTACAAACTCTGCCTATAGAACTTGTAGAAGTTAACACTACCTGTCCCAATTATACCCTATGAAGGATGTAGAGGACCCATGTAATCACTCAAACTAATTTATGTAGACATAAGGGCGTATAAGAATGCATGTGTTTTACATTGAATATTTTCCATTTTAAATTAAGAATCTATTTGAAACAATTACCTATATAAGGTTAAAACCTATATGTTTTGCATCACATCACTTTTTGTTTCAATGGGAAACTTTTATGGCTAATGTGTTATTCTCGAAATGTGATACACCCCATTAAAATGGGAGATATATTGAAATGATCCCTATGTTGTAATAAAATATAGATGCATAAATTCAATGAGCATAGTTTTGAGATATAAAAGTCCAAAATGGAAGAGTTGTTTGTGAACAAATATCAATGCCACTATGGATATATATCTGCTTCATTAAAAGGGATTTTTCTAGAATGATGTCCACTAAGTTGAAAAGAAGGGAAAGTATCACAATTATATGTTAATGTGCATGTGTTTTACATTGAATATTTTTCATTTCATTAAAAATATATTTGAAACATTAACTATATAAGGTTAAAGCCTATGTTTTGTATCAAATTAATTTTGGTTTCAATGGGAAAATTTTATGGCTAATGTGTTTTTCTCGAAATGTGATACACCCCATTAAAATGGGAGATATATCGAAATGAATCTTATGGTGTAATAAAATAGTTTCAAGTAGTTTAAAAATATAGATGCATAAATTCAATGAGCATAGTTTTGAAATGAATCCTATGGTGTAATAAAATAGTTTCAAGTAGTTTAAAAGTATAGATGCATAAATTTAATGAGCATATTTTTGAGATATAAAAGTCCAAAATGGAATAGTTGTCTGTGAACAAATATAAGTGGACCACTATGGATATATTTGCTTCATTACAAAAGATTTTTATAAAATGATGTCATACCAATTACATAACTAGGCTAGATATTCAAGATGCACATTACCATTGAATCAAATCACCTATGTTTTGTGTCAAATCACTTTTGGTTCCAATGGGAAACTTTTATGGCTAATTTGTGTTTTACATTGAATATAAAACATTTTTTTCTCTCTCTCATTGTTTGAGACCATGGATATGAAAATGAAAAACTTCTATTTAGATCTATTCCAGAGATTGACTGTAGGGGCATTTACTGGATATGTTACCTTTCATAAAAGATGAGGTCCAGAGGCTACCTAACCCTTTACAGACTCTTCCTATAGAACTTGTAGAAGTTAACACTACCTGTCCCAATTATACCCTATGAAGGGTGTAGAGGACCTGTGGAATCACTCAAAATACTTTACATAGACATAAGGGTGTATAAGAATGCATGTGTTTTACATTGAATATTTTTTATTTTAAATTAAGAAACTGTTTGAAACAATTACCTCTATAGGGTTAAAACCTATGTTTTGTATCAAATCACTTTTGGTTTCAATGGTTTGTTTATTGGCTAATGTGTTTTTATCAAATCACTTTTGGTTTTGAAGTATATTCTGGAATCTTCTGTAACCACTTATTAGGCCTATCAATATGTAATTAGAGCACAGTGAATATGAGAAGTCGATACAATTACATGATAAAAAATTAGTAGAGATAAGCAATGTTTCTATAATATGGGATGACTGGTTAGATTACAGGTTTCCAGAGATTAATATTATTCAGTAACTAATACGTAACCATTACTATTATTACTAAAAGTAAAGTGATAGTGATAGTTAACAGCAGATGATTTGTTTCCCTTTGCTTAAACTGATCTGTATTCCCCTAATAAATCTTTTGAGCTAACTGTCAATATAGAGAGTTGAACTAAGGACTGTCATCTAACTAAAGAGGAAGAGTTATTTCAATTCCTCTCTGTAACTGAAAACATATCTGATTACATTGTGATCCTCAACAATCTGTGTTTTTTGTTGCTGCTATTGTATGAATCAGCAGCTAACTGTCAATACAGAGAGCTGAACTAAGGATTGTCATCTAACTCAAGAGGAAGATTTATTTCAATTCCTCCTTGTAACTGATAACAATAATGACTAATTGTGGTCCTCAACAATCTGTGTCTTTTGTTGTTGTTATTGTATGAATCAACCCAAGGCAAGTAGAATAAATGCTTCTTTAAATGGATTTTTATTTCTTACCTTGGTTTCTCATAAGATTCTATAGGAATTCTTGTCCATCCTGATGTTTTCCCTAGGGCTATACATTCTATGGGTTTTAGCACTATAAATCATGATGCTTTTGTCTATTGTCATCTATACTGTATCTGTTGATTTTATCTATATTAATGGTGCATCTACATAGGAGATTAGACAGATATTAATCAAGGTTGTTTTCTTTGTCTAAATTCTTATTCATTTGGTTTTTCATCTTTCCTAAATGCTTATTCTTGTGGTTCAAGTAATAATGGATTTTCTTTGATTGGTGATTATGATTTTGGATCTGACAAGGATTATTCTGTGTGTGATGGTAGCCAGGTACCACAGCCTGGAGATTCTTTAACTCGGGGACAAACTATTGAGTTATTCTAGAATACTTTCTACATCAAGATTGATAAGTCTTTATCTAGTTCTTATATACAGTCGAATGTTTCTCTCTATCACCATGAGGTTATCAGGTTGTTTATTAGCTTGAAAGAATATAAATCTAATGGTGAATCTTTTAGCCAGGAAGAGTTTTTTATTTTACAGAAAATAATAGAAGATATGACTACACATTTCGATGAAAAAAGTGTTTTTAAAAGTGTTCCTGGATTGGTTAAACTTTTAATTGGTCCTGAGCTTATTACTGCTAAGAAATATCTAGAGCAGAATATGGCTCGTCTATCCAGCTAGAATTTAAAACATATTAATGTGTTGGGTCAATATACTTTGGAGGCAGTAATGATTCATGTACTTGGGGTAGTGTTCAATCCTTTATAGGATTTATCCATCGTTAGGGTCTCTACTTTGATTCAACAGATTGATTCTACTATGCAAGTTCAAGAAGAGAATAAAGCAGCAGGTAATGATAATGTTCAATTTTATTTCAACAAAGGTAAAAAAATAAAAGTTTCTAGGAGTGATTATGCTATCGGGGTCAGCTTAGTCGAGTTCTTGGTTGAACGCAAAGGGGACTTTAAGCTGAGACAAAACAAAAATCCTCATTTACACCACTTTTGATTGACCAAAAATAATGTTTTTTTGTCTAATACCCTAAATTTAGCTTCACGGAGATATAAAATAGCGATATAAAACGTGAATCAATGGCCTTTTAGGTATAGCCGAGGCATTCTACTTTCAATTGAAAATCTACTATTTTTTCCTGCTAACAAAAAGGTTGACTAGGGTGTATTGCTACTTGATACAGAAATATTAACAATTTTTGAGACTTGGATATTTTTCCCTATAAAACACACTTGAGAAATAAGTTTCAAGTCCCCTTATCACCAATGTCTGCAAACAGAGATTTAACTAAAATTTTGCAATGATTGCACAATTACAATTGTAATATTGTAAAAAGCCAAAAAACAAAGTATAAAAACTAAGCAGTGCTTTTGCACTTCACTAAATCCCTAAGAGTAGCTTAGAAATCCCATAATTCTCTTAGAACAGATAACATTCAATGGTTTCATAGAAGTAAAACTGGTGGATTATACTTACCTAGAAATTCTCTTAACGTCACTATAGCAATTCAATAAAATATGATCAGAAACAGAGCAGCAGCAGCGCCACAGAATTCGCTTAATGTCACCACAGCAATTCAACAAAATATGATCAATAACATAGCAGAAGAAACAGAAATGCATGAAACACAGACAATGACAACAGAAATGTGCAAAAATGAGAATAGTTCACGGGCGATATATTTATAAAATATGAGTTCGGCCGAACTATTTTGAAATTTCTGCTGAAATAATAGTCTAGCCGAACTAAAAGTTTGGCTGAACTGCTGTTGCCGGTTTTCCCATCTCTGGCAAAAAATCTGTTTGCCCATGCCGTCAATCTAAATGGAAGAACGAGTTCGGCTGAACTTTCTCAAAAAGTTCGGCCGAACTATTGCCGAAGAAAAATTTCCGCCCCTGATTCTCACAAAACTGTAACCCAACTTCACATTTTCACCCTAATACATTAGTTTCTAGAGGGGGTTTATGCAGTTTTATACATAGATATAATAACTAGTAAATTAGTTTTTTTCTGAAGAAGAATAAGTAGTATATAAATGCACAAGAAGAAATAAATGTTATTTTACTTTTCTTTTGGAAAAAAAAAATGTAAATATATATCCACATGCTTAGGAAGAATAGTGAGTGTGTTAGATTTATGGGAAAATAACATGTAGTTGCATGTAAGAAATAATAACTATTATGCTTGTTTTCATTTGGAATATAGAATGTATTTGCATGTGGAATAACTATTGTGAGTAGCTCTCTTTTGGAAAGATGCTTTTGAAAAGGAACATGCATTTGCATGTACAAGAATAATATATATTATGATATTTCTTTTTTGGAAAATAACATGCACTCACATGCATAAGAATAAGATGTGTTGTATTATTTATTTTGGAAAAGAATACATGATTGCATACACAAAAAAAATAACTGAGGGGTTAGTTTATTTTTTAATAAATTTTATATATAAATACATGCACAAAGATCATAGTTAAGGTGCTAATATCATTTAAAAGAATAGTTGTAGTGGATTTCCTTTGGAAAAGAATGTGTGCTTCGGCGAGGAGAATAATAGTTAATATGGTATTTATATTGGAAATTTTTCCCTCTTCTTATGTGAAGAGAGGGTAATAACCATGGAGGTTCTTTAATATTATTGTGTTTTTTGGGTAGAAATAGAATGTAGTTGTTTCCCTTCTCGTGATACATGTGAAAAAGAGACAAGTGATCATGCCTTTGTAATATTTATGTATTCTACCTTGCACAAGCGAGTTATGGATGGAAAAACATGTTTCATAACCATACACATATAAAAATAAATAGAAAACCATGTTTCATAACCATACACATATAAAAATAAATAGACATGTTTTGATAGTTATGTGTTTTCAATTGATGCATGTCCATTGTTGTTAAGGAGGCAAGTAACAATATTTTGTTTACATTTTATGTATGTACATGAATAGATGTTGAAAGATCACTAAAACATATTTATTATTGGTTTGGTTAATATTTTATCTAATCATGATATCAAAATTTGTTGACAATAGTAGTTGTAGAAAAATATTGTGATGTATCCAAATATAGATTATGTTTAACATTATGGAAATAAATGAGGTAGTGATCCATGCAGGTTGAAGGAATGTCAACTATAGGATAATCCTCTATGGAAACAAACAGATCACAAAGACGTTGCAAATACTTAATGTTCGTGGATTTGTGGGTAAATGATGTCATGCTTAATGTAATAAGTTCTAGCTAGTTATGGTGTATTTAACTTGATATTTCTTTGTAATATTTTATGAAATGATCAAGGTATGGAATCTCTTACAACTATTGAGTGAGGTAAATACCATCATTTATTTTTACATGAGATTTACCGAGGGATGTTACTGACTTCATGAAAATTTGACAAAATAAATGTAAGTATAATTTTTTTATTTTTATTAATACATTTTTAGATATACATCCATATTACTTAATGTTTGCATATTAAAATATTTTATTGATGACCCACTTTTAATGTTTTCATATTAAAATATTTTATTGATGGCTCGCCTTTAATTTTATTATTATTTTGAATACTTCTAAATATCATATATCAATTTTATATTTAGAATTGAATTAATTATACTCTTGTTCTTTTTATAAGTATTTTTATTTTAATTTTACTTTTTAACTTTCAATTACTTTTTCTATTTTAACATAAAATATGTTACTATATACAACATTAAAATTTGATTTTTAATTTTTTTTTTCTATATATATACATATATATATATATATATATATATATATAAAGTTGATATCTACATAAATGAGTTAACATAGATCTTCAAATAGTTTATTTAAATATTGTATTCAAATATTTTTGAAAAGTATAAGATTTAAATATTTTACTCACATTTATTGTAATATTCACAACAAATCCACCCAACATAGTGAGGTTGGGATTTTTGATGATTATTAATGCTTTTAATTAAATGTATATTATCTTTTATTTTTTATTATAACTACATTACTTTTCTATTTAGAGAATATTATATTCTTTTGATTTTAGAGAGACACATGTCAACTCCACATTGAGTATGGAAGGAATCACACATTGCCATCATTTTGAGTTGTAAAATAACCCTAGCAATAATAGAAAAATAAAGTCTTTAACCACTAAATTAACATAATAATTTTAATTAGTTAAATAAAAAATGATATCTACAAATAAAGGCTTTAACCACTAAATTAACATAATAATTTTGATTACTTAAATAATTCACTTTAATATTATTTAATTAAAATTATAGATAATATTGACAAAATTATTAAATATTAAAATAAGATAAAAAAATTTAAAAAAAAATTAATTACTCAATAATTCACTTTTTAATGAATAATTTTTAAATAATGGAATAATGTTTAAAAGGGTTTCATTTTACTCAATTCATATATACCACGCACACACTTACATTATAAAACTTTGATAATATTTAAATTAAATTTTACTTTAATTTTCAAATTCTATAAAATGATTATTATTATTTTATTAATTAAACAAATTTATTATAATTTCATTATAATAATATTTTAAATTAAATTTTATTTTAATTTTTAAATTTTATATAAAAATTAATATTATTTTATTAATTAAAAATTATTATTTAAATTTTATTAATCCAACATATGCGGTATTATTTCTTTTGAAAATCAATTATTAAATTTTTTATTGTTAATTATGAAAAGTATAGGTAGGTGAAGGTTTTTTTTTTTTTTTTTAATAATTGAAGAAAAAATAGATAAAGATTTGAATTGCAATCAAATAATGTAATTTTTAAAACCATTTCCATCTTCACATCCTTTCATATGTCTTCTCATAATATTTGTTAACTCTCAATTCATAATCAGATACATACTTAGAAGAATAAAACTAAAGAATAAAGCCAAATCCATTATTAACTCAATTCGAGACTAGATACTGTCACGCCCGGATTAATCCTTAAAATAATTCTTTAAAAGAATTATGTATTTAATCTTTAAATAATATTAACAAGTAAAGTTAATATAGTAATGAACATGATTTATTTATTTTTGAATAAGGAATTATTTATGGTATGGTTTCTATAAAACTGATGGTAAAGATTTCCAAGTTTCCAGAGTAGTTAGGCAAAAGGAGTTAAAGACAGATCTCTTTTCCTCTGAGGATAAACAAGAAACCCCAGTGAGGAAAAGGGGTTATGTGAAGTAAGAGAAGAGCAAGAAGGATTGAGGGTGAGAGTAATGTAGAGCTAGTTGGAGCTAGTGGAAATTTACAACCTAAATCTAGAGGAAAAGGCTAGACAGAGGATCTTGAGGTCTACTCCAGAAATACTTCTATCTAAGTCCTACTATGGTGCGGATCACAAGGGAGTTGAGGACGTAATTTGCTCTCTCATGGTTGGGAGGCTATCTAAAGTGAGATAAATAACTTAAATTGGTGTTAATAAATATAGAAATACCTTGATGCGATTACTAGTTAGATAAATGGTTTGTCTCCATAACTATGGAATTAATTACAGTAGATCATAATTGTGTATTGTGTTTGTTGGATAGAATAAATGATTGTATAAATAGCATAGAAATATTTTATTTAATTCAGTCACTGCAAGACAGTTTATTTTCTATATACAATATTGAATGTACTGGTCAAGGAAAGGACATTTGTATGTGTGTAGAGTAAATCTAAGGGACTAAACAAAATAAAATGGTAGAGCTAGGATAGTGTATGGAAGGGATTATTGGTCTATCCAGAGATGGAACCACACATTGTACAGTTCATACCCTCTTCTACAATAGTACTTTACACAGACTACGGATTTACAGAGAGCTAACCCAAATATAATGATGGTATGGACATCAACCCCTATGCAGTAAAAAATATTAATATCTATAAAAAATAAGTACAAATTGAGCAAAAACAACTATTTATTATATGGAATTATCTAACAGTTTGGTATTGTAAACAACAAACCCTTTCAAGGGCAAATAGAGCATATGAAAGAGAAACCCTAGCAAACTAAAGATAACTGTAGTTATTCTGTTATTAAGAAAGAAACATATAAGCAGGGAAAATTTTAGGGGCTAATATTCACAGGTGGGCTAATTTTCCATGTTTTTTTCAAAAAAAAAGATTCGCCAATTTCCATTTTTTTGAAAATTGATTCGCCCAAAGTTTATAGTATAAAGTTATTTTACCTTAAAAATCGCCAAAATTTTATGTATACTAATATAGAATAATTAGAAACCTAAATATTTTTACAAAAATATCATAAAAGTTTTTTACAATTTACATATTGGGGACCAGTAAGATTCACCAAGGTTTCTAAACTTTAATAAACTTCCATCCTTAAAATTTTCCCTACACATAAGTATTCCATTATATTGACATAGGAAATAAAAACAGCATTCATGTACTCTGACATATAAAAATAAATACGAGTATAAAAAAATAATTCTTTCTGCCATAAGAGCAGGATAAATGTTGAGTATTCAACTAAACCGTAACCATGAAAAAACTAGCAAATGGATCTTTGAATGAAAGAACAAATAGCCATCATTGACAAGCAAAAATGAAAAGTAAACATTATCATCTCCATGCTCAAATCCTTGTACAGCTTGTATAAAAAAAAAAAAATTAACAGAGCTGAGGAAACCTTTAAATCACGAAGTCTGTAAAAATTCTTAGTGCGTAAGACTAGTATATTAATTTCATGGTAGGAATACATCCAACTTTATAAAATACAATGATACATCAACCTAGCTCGAGGATGGAAATAGCTAAGTGCTAAATAAACTGTAAGAGATCCCTAGGGGGTTCAGAAATATTTATACACAGTAAGCCATAAAATTATTCCCTCATAATAGTTTAAGGTTCCAACCCAGAAAACAGAGGGAAAAACTCATGAAAAAACCTTCCTAGAGAATCATAGGTACCTGGAAAGGGAAAGCATGAAAATTTGTCAACTATGAAGAAGAGCACGTGGAGAGAAATAATCACATTTCCATAAGGAACAAAATTATAATCTACGTGAACACAAAAATTTTGGTCAGGGTTTGAAAAAAAATCCAGAATGATAAACGAAAAAAAAAGGTTTATAAATTTACAATGAAACGACAAGAAAACAAAAGTACTTACCTTGGGACTAGAAGCAAAGTCAGTGGCGAGAACCTGAAAAAAAAAGGGATTTTCTCAGTAAATGAAGAACAACTCTGAAATAAGAAGATATTTTTCATTACTCTCACTTAACAGAAAATTGAACTGTCAATTTTTACCTATAATGACCACTCCATAGGAAGACTTCCAAACTCTATTGCCAAAGTGAAGTTGAAACCGCGTGTCGAGCTGGATACTTTGAAATTCAAATAACTCACTAAATATTTTTCCATCTACAGGAACCATTAATCATTAAACCTTCAGGATACAACTTAGTTACATTTTAAACCATGACTGTGAGGTAAATATAATAAATTGTGAAGCCTGAAATCGAAATTACCCTATAACGAGATAGGGGTAGAGGGAAACATTTCAGTATACTTGAAATGGAATCGAACGAACAATGGAGGTGGAGGAATGAACCATATCATCATATCTAAACCACCATCGAATGAAGAATGGAGGCGGCACATAAGCCACAGGCTTGCAGAGCCTGATACGCTCTCGCATAGTTTCAAATGAAAAGCTGTCAGGGTTGAGGGGGTAGGTCAATAACCTAACCCAGCTAAATTATCTCACAGTCATCAATGAGTGAGGAGATCCATCGGTGGTAAGCGATGTTGGTGTCAACCTCAATATTGCACAGGACTATGGGAAATCCTAAGTGGAGGTAAGGTGGGAGTACTGCTTGGTACTCAAGAATTTAATTATGAGCCAAGATATCAATAACAAAATCATTTCATTCTAAATCCCAATCAAAACAAAAAAATTTGAATTTCAATGTGTTGGTATACAATACACTAATCAATTAATTCTAAGTCTGGTATTTGGTACCTCGACGGGCGGAGATTAGTTCACAAGTAAATTTTTTTTTATGGTGCTAATAACAGTATTGATCTGAAAATGGTATAGGCTAGGATGAAGGGTAAAATTTATGGGTTTAACCCATTATATTAACATGATTTATAGAACTTATTACCATCATGTAATTTACTAAGGTGTTAAAAAATGTTAACATGTGGTATTAGAAGTAATAAAATCATATAGTAGAAAGTAAAAAATAAATAAAAACTACTATTGTATGATGAATGTCACAAGTAGTATTAGAGCGGCGTTGACACACTGGGACCTAGATGGGTCACATGAATAACAATTCTCATGTGTAAAATTGTGTGCAGAATTTTAAAAGGATACAATGAGAAGGGAGTTAGCACACCAAGAACCCAGAACTACTAGGGAATGTCATCCCCAACCTAATCCAAAGATGAACCCAAAAATGTGGGTGTAGCTGAGCATGGATCAGTATCAACAAACCATTAGATTACTTGAAGAACAACAATGGAAAAATGAGTATACTGTTGGATACGATGCAACAATTGCAGGAAGAAATGGTTCGGGTAAAAAGCGATAATGAGAGGTTGATGTGAGAGCGAGAAAGGATTATTAAAAGCCTCTTAGGTAGGCAGAATCAAGGGACATCTCAACCGAGCCCTGAAAGGGATACCCGAGAAGAAAGTGAACAACGACGATAGGCTGATGACAAGCTGGAAGGAATTCATAGACAGCTAAGCAATAAAAACATAATATGTAATGAAGAAGAGTCAGGGAATGTTTCAGATCAGGAAGAGATGAAAAATCAAAAAGTGGAACTGCAGGGTGAGTTTCAAAAAATAAAACCTCCTACATTCGATGGAGAGGCCAAAGAGGTAGAAGAAGCATGGATAATTAACATCAACAAATATTTTCAAGTTTATGAATATAGCAGAAAACTCAAAGCTCGCTTGTCTATCTATCAGTTGAGGGGGAAAGCTACTTTATAGTGGGAGGAAGTTAAAAAAATTTGTGATATTGAAGATGAGAATGTGACTTGGGATGAATTCCAACAATATTTCAAGGATAAGTACCTAACGTAGCTTTTTTATGATGAAAAATCGTGAGAATTTCATGCTTGGAGATTGGGACAGTTGTCAATGGACGAATTCATAGCTAATTTCACATCATTTTTGATATATGTACCATACCTGAGAGATGAGAAGACAAAATTTCAACAATTCTTGTGTAGCTTGCCTACTCACATGAAGGAAAGAATCGAACCCGTGAACCCAAAGAATAAGGATGAAGTGATTTGAAAATCACGAATTTGCTATCAGTATTCTAAGGTAAAGGGGGAAACATGTAGGAATTGGCTGCCAAAGGAAGGGTAGAAAAAATTTCAAATTTTAAGAATAAAAGATCTGGAAATTTTAAAAATGGTGCAAGAAATTCAGCAAGTAAGTAGTATGGGAGAAATCAGTAGAAGCCAAAATGGCCAACAGAGGATCGACCCACAGAAGCTTCCAGTAGACCAAAGCATGGGTAGATCCAAAAACCACCTCTACAATGTTGGGTATGTGCTGAGGCACATTATTATAAGAATTTTCCTCATCGTGGGAGAAGTGAAACAACAACCAACCTGCAAGAAGCTTCTACGGTGGGGTCTGTTGCTCGAAATATACCAAGAATTAACACATCCCTTGAAGACGAGCAAGCAGATTATTAGACGACCATGATAAAACTTGAAGGTAAGCTATTTTCCAAAATTGTTTCCATTTTGGTTGACCCTAGTGCTAGCTTAAGCTATGTAAACCCCCGGATAGTTGAAAACTGTAACTTGTAGAGCTAGAAATTTAAGAGTCCCTGGCTGGTATAATTAGCCACTGGGTCAGAGAAAAGAGTTAATGCTAAAGTGTCAAATTGTCCCTTAGAATTTGGAAATCAACAGATAAAGGTTGAATTAAATATTCTACCCTTGGGTTCCTATGATATACTATTGGGAATGGACTAGCTAGAGCGGCATTGGTCTATAGTACACTGTAAAGAGAAAATTATTTATTTCAAGGCTAAAGATGGAACACACCATGAGGTGCAAGGAATAAATAAACCAATCCAATTACATCCTATCACAACATCCCAGCTGGGTAAATGCATTAGAAAGGGATGCCAAATTTATTCTATCCAAGTGGGATTCACCAATTATAAGGATAAGACCCCCATGCTAGAAAATATACCAGTGGTACAAGAATTTATGGATGTGTTCCCAGAAATTATACCAGGAATACCTCCAAATAGGGAAATCGATTTCACTTTTGAATTAATGTTCGGGACAACACCAGTGTCACGAGCACCATACTAAATGAGTGTACCTGAGTTGACAGAATTAAAAATGAAACTACATGAATTGTTGGACAAGGGATATATTCGACCTAGTGTATCCCCCTGGGGAGAACCAGTGTTTCTTGTGAGAAAAAAGGATGGAATGATGTGAATGTGCATGGATTATAGGCATATTAATAAATTGACAGTTAAGAAAAAGTACCCGCTACTAGAAATAGATGATCTTTTCGATCAGCTGAAAGGGGTGATTGTATTTTCAAAAATAGATTTAAGGTCTGGTTATTACCAAATTTGTTTAAAAGATGAGAACATATACAAAAAAACTTTCTAAACCTGATATGAGCACTATGAGTTCGTGTTTTTACCATTTGGATTAACCAATGCACCAACAACGTTCATGAGTTTGATGCATGGCATATATCATGTGTTTTTTGACAAGTTGTTCTGATATTTATTTATAATATATCAATTTACTCAAGGACCATGGAAGAACATAAGGAACACTTATGATAAGTATTGAAAATGTTGAGGGAGCATCAATTGTATGCGAAATTTAGCAAGTGTGACTTTTACAAGGAGAAAATCCAATATTTAGGCTATGTCATTTCCGTTGAAGGTGTAGCGGTGGATCCTGAAAAAATAAAGATTATTATGGAATGGAGGGTTCCCAAAAACGTAGAAGATTTATGCTCTTTTATGGGATTGGCCAAATATTATAGGCATTTCATCGGGGGATTCTCAAAAATTTCTTTTCCTATTACCTCTCTCCAGTGAATGTCAAACCAGCTTTGAATGGTTAAAGCAATTGCTGACTACTGCACCTATACTAAGGGTAGATGACCCAAACAAGGAATTTGAAGTATGCACCGATACTTGTAAAGGAGTAGGAGCAATATTGTCACAAGACGGAAGGTTCATTGCATATGAGCCAAGGAATCTAAAATATCATGAACATAATTACTCCACTTATGATCTAGAATTGACAACAGTAGTGCATGCGCTCAAGGTATGGAGACATTACCTGTTGGGAAAAAGGTTTCTGTTAAAGATCAATCACAGTAGACTGACTAGCTAATTTAAACAAGCTAATTTGAATGGTCACCAAGTAAGGTTGAATGCATTCCTGAGCGAATTTTATTTCAAGATTCATCATGTTAAAGGTAAGGAAAATCATGTTGTCGATGCCTTAAGTAGAAAATTACATTATGTGTATGAACTCTAAATTAATCAAGTGGAATTTAAGTTCCAGGAGAAGGTAAGAGAGGCAATGGAGAAGGATACTGAATATCAATTTTTATGGCAGAAAACATACAAATCAAAATATCAAAAAAATAAATCAGCTTATAAGATTAATAGTGAGAAGCTTTTAACTTTTGGAGGAAATATATACATCCAAAATCAGATGAGTTTTAAAGAATTGATCTTGGATGAGTATCATTGAAGTACTTATTATGGACACCCTATTTACGAGAAAATGCTGACAACAATTAGGAAATCTTACCTTTTTCCTGGTATGTGAAAAAATATTGCTGAATACCTGACTAAATTTATGGAAGGCCAACAGGTCAAGGTGGAGCAGCAACCTCCAGCAGGATTTTTGCAGCCTATACCTATACTAGAATGGAAATGGGTAGTCATATCGTCGGATTTTATTACTTGTCTACCAAGGTCAAAGAAACATAATGACTCTATAATGGTGGCTGTAGATTGGCTGAGAAAAGTAGCTCACTTTATTCCAGTATAATCCAATTAAAAAACTATGCATTTTGCGGAAATTTTCATGAGGGAAGTCTTTAGGTTGCATGGTATTCCGAAAAAATTCATCTCAGATTGAGATGTAAAGTTTACCTCAGCCTTTTGGAAGGTATTTTTCATCGGTCTAGGCTCACAGATCTAATTTAGCACAACATATCATCCACATATGGATGGAAAAACTAAGCAGGTGAATCAAATCTTAGAAGACATGTTGCACATGTATGTGATGCAACAACCCACAAAGTGGGAAGAATATTTACATCTACTAGAATTCACATACAATAATGGATATCAGGAATCTCTTAAGATGAGCCCCTTTGAAGCCTTATACAGGATACAATGCCAAATTCCCATTAACTGGAGCAGTCTAGAAACCAAAATAATGCTTGTTCCATAAATGTTGGCTGAACTGGAACAAGAAGTAAGGAATATTCGATAGAATATAAAAGCTACCCAATACTGGCAGAAGGTTTATGCAGACCAAAAGAGGTCATATTGGGAGTCTAAAGTGGGTGATCATGTGTATGTGAGAATTAGACCCAAGAAAACCACCTTAAGGTGGACTTCATGTGCCAAGCTTACTCCCAAGTTCTGTGGACCTTTCCAAATCTTGGAAAGAATAGGACCAGTGGCATATCGATTGGTATTACGAAGTCTCATATGGGTGCACAATGTGTTTCATGTATCAATATTGAAACTATATGTGCATGATCCAAAGCATGTAATAAATTGGCAAAACATTTAGGTAGGAATAAAACTGAGTACTAGACCTCCAAAGGAGGTAAATATTATATTAACTAACTTAAGACTTTGCTATTTTCAGGTCAAACTAGAGGATGAATTTTTGGTATAACCTCAACGTATTCTCGAGTAGAGAGAAATAATGCTATGGAGGCAATTCATCACCCAAGTTAAAGTGCGATGGAAGCGCTTTGTCCAGTAGGAGGCTACATGGGAAGATGAAGGATTTGTACGTGATGCATACCCAGAACTATTTGCTGACATGGAATAAAATAGCGAGGGTAGTGTTTATCTCCAGTGGGGGAATATGTAACACCCATATTAATCCTTAAACTAATTTTTTTAAATAATTATGCATTTAATTTTTAAATAGGATTAGCAAGTAAATTTAATCTAGTAATGGACATGATCTTTTTTTTTTTGAATAAAGAATTATTTATGTTATGGTCTCCATAAAACTGATGGTAAATATTTCCAATATTCCATGGGAGTTAGGAAAAATCAGTTAAAGATAAATACCTTTTCCTCTGAGGATAAATAGGAAATCCTAGTGAGGAAATGGGGTTCTGTGAAGTAAGAGAAGAGCCAGAAGACTTGAGGGTGAGAGTAATCCAGAGATGGTTGGAGCCAGTGGACCTCTGCAGCCTTAATCTAGAGGAGAATACTGGACAGAGGTCCTTGAGGTCTACTCCAAAAATACTTCTATCTAAGTCCTACTCTGGTGCGGAGCACGGGGGGATTTGACGAGGTAATTCCCTTTATCATGGTTGGGAGGTTATCATCAGCTTGCTAAATTGAGATAAGTAACTTAACTTGGTGTTAAGAAAAGTCTTTTGATGTGATTACTAGTTAGATAAATGGATTTTCTCTATAACTGCGAAATTAATAATAGTAGATCATAACTGTGCATTATCTTCGTTGGATAGAATAAATGATTGTATATAGCAGAGAAAGATTTTATTTAATTCATTAACTGGAAGATAATTTATTTTCTATATACAATATTGAATGTATTTTTCGAGGAAAGTACATATGTATATGTGTAGAGTAAATCTAAGGTAGTAAACAAAATAAAATGGTAGAACCAGGACAGAGTATGGAAGGGACTGCTAGTATATCCGGGGATGGAACCCCAAATTATATAGTTCATCCCCTCTTCTACAATAGTACTATACATGGACTATGGGTTTACAGAGAGCTAACCCAGATATAATGATGGTCCGGACATCAACCCCTATGCAGTAACAAATATTAATATCTATAAAAAAAAGAACAGATTGAACAGAAAATAACTATTTATTATATGGAATTAGCTAACAGTTTGGTATTGTACAAAACATACCCTTTCAAGGGAAAATAGAGCATATGAAAGAGAAACCCCAACAAAAAAAAGATAACTATAGTTATTGTGTTATTAAGAAAGAAAAACATAAGTAGCCCACTATATTAACAGAGGAAAGAAAAACAACATGCTTGTACTCTGACATATAAAAATAAATAAGAGTATAACAAAATAATGCTTTCTACCATAAGAGCAGGATAAATGTTGAGTATTCAACTAAACCGAAACCATGGAGAAACCAGCAAAGGGATCTTTGAATGTGTTAGTGTAAGTATTTGCATCCTACCATCAGTGATAAAAAAATTCTCCTTTCATATCATATTAGGGTCCCATTCTGAAAAAAATTTCATTCCATTAGGTCATCATGCAAAAATTTGGTCACTGGAGGTAGCCCTAGTTCAAAACCTCACTTCATTAAAAAATTTCAATGCTTGTTGGCTCATTTAACACTGTTACCGATGAAATAGGTAACCGCACTGTTACCTACTTTTTTTTGGTAGCATAAAAGGCACCCGATTTTGAAAAGTGGTGATGCAGAATCACCCTTTTTTTTTGGATCACATTTTTGACACTCTAATATTTTTATTTATGAAGTATGAATATTTGTTTTAAAATGTTAGTGATTTTCATGCTAATTTTGAAACTTATTGATGCAGCATCAACTTTTTTTTTTAGAGTGGTGATTTTCATGCTAATTTTGAAACGTATTGATGTAGCATCAACCTTTTTTTTAGAGTGGTGATTTTCATGTTGGTAATAAAACACAAAACTTAGATCAAAAATATATATATATAAAAACAATAAAAAAAACCAATAAAAATGTAAAAAAAAATAAAATTAACTCGTAAAAATAAAAAATTTAAACAAAAATAAATAAATAAATAAAAACAAAAATATTCGAAAATTATATCAAAAGAAATGACAAAATTTGAAAAAAAAAACTCATAATTTAAAGAAAAAAACAAAAATTAACCAAAAAAAAAAAAATCAAAAACATTTTTTTCTAAGTTATTAAAAAAAACCATATAATTATAAAAAAAATTAAAAATTAAAAATTAAAAAAAAATAAAAAAAAAATTAAATTACAAAATTAAAATTTAGATTAAAATATATATATATATATATATATATATATATATATATATATATATATATAAAATAAATAAATAAATAAATTTAAAAATTAAATTAAAAAAATAACAATAAGAAGAAAAAAAATACAAATTTAAAAATTTAAAAAAAAAACAAATTAAAAAAAAAAAAACAACAACAACAAAATTTAAAATTTAAAAAGAATATTAAAATAAAAGAATTAAAAAAAAAAAAAAACTATCATTAAAAAACAAAAAAAATGAAAAACACGTGCAAATAATTAAAAACAAATATCCATAATTTATCAAGTTTTTTTAATGAAACAATTTATAAATTTTAAAAATGAAAAACTAAATAAACTAAAATATTAAAAAAAAAATTAAATTAAATTAAAATTTAATAAATAAATTTTAAATTTTAAAAAATAATTAATCTAAAATATTAAATTTAAAAACAAAATTAAAAAATAAAAAATAAAACAAATTAAAATTTAAATAAAAATCTTGAATTAAAAAAAATAATAATTTTAATTTTTTTGAATTTAAAAAAAAAAAATTCAAATTAAAAAAAAATATATTAAAAATAAAAAAAAATAAAAAAAAAAATTGATCGTGGTGGCGCCGCCAATCGACCTCCCGCCCAGGTGGCGGCGGAGGCCGGCCGCTAGGCGGGTGGAGAGACTGCATGTACCCCCCACCCGCCCAGCGGCCGGCCTCCGCCACCACCTGGGCGGGAGGCCAATTCCGGGAATCGACCTACTGCGGCGGGAGGCCGAATGCTGGACTCGCCCTCCCGCCGCGAGAGGCCAATTCCCGGAATCACCCTCCTGCCGCGACAGGCCGATTCCGGGAATCGCCCTCCTGCGGCCTCGTCGGCCTCCCGTCGCGGGAGGGCGATTCCTGGAGTCGGCCTCTCGTCGCAGGAGGGTGATTCCCAAAATCGGCCTCCCACCCAGCGGCCAACCTCCGTCGCCACCTGGGCGGGAGGCCGCTTGACAGTGCCACCACGATCAAATTTTTTTTTTTTTTCATATTTTTTTTTAATTTGATTTTTTTTTTTAATTCAAAAAATATAAAATTATCTTTTTTTAATTTAGTTTTTATATTTGAAATTTAATTTGTTTTAATTTTTCTGTTTTTTTTTTGAATTTTTTTTTGAATTTTTTTTAATTTTATTCATTTTTTTTGTTTTTAATTTTTTTTCCTAAATTTTGTTAATAATTTTTATTAAATTTTGTATTTTCTTTTATATAATTGTTTTTTTTTCATATTTTTTTTTTAATTATTAAATTTTGTGTTTAATTTTTTCATTTAATTTTTTAAAATTTAGTAATTTAGTAATTTTTTTTTTTTTTTTGAATTTAATATTTTTTTTATATGTTTTATATTTTTATTGTTATTTTTTTAATTACATAAAATTTTTATATTTTTTTTATTTCAATTAAAATTGTGTATTTAAAATCAGATTTTTTTTTTTAATTAAACTCAATATTTTCAAATTAATTTATTTTTATTTAATATACTTTTTTTAATTTATTTTTTTCAATTTTTCAATTTTAATTGATTTTTAAAGTCGTGAACTTTTTATTTTAACAATGTTTTTTTTTTTCATATTTAAAATTTATTTTTTATTTCAAAATTTATTTGTTTATTTATTTAGTTATTAAAATTTAATATTTTTCTTTTTTAAATTTAATTTGTTATTTTAATATTAACATTTTTTTTAAAATTTAATAAAATCTAATATATTTTTTTTAATTTAAGTTCATATATATATATATATATATATATATATATATATAATGTTTTTTTTTTAATTTTTTTTTTAAAGTTTTAAATTTTTTTTTTATTTTAAATTTTTTTTTTTTAAATTTAATAAGCATTTTCTTTTTCTTTTTTAAATTTAATTTCTATATTTTATTTTTTATAATTTCTTTATTTTTTTAACTTGTTTTTCTTTTTAATTTAATATTTTTATTTTCTTTTTATTTTTATTTTTTTATTTCTATATATTTTGAAATTTTAATCTTTAATATTTTATTTTATTTTTTATTTTTTTTCTTAAATTTTAGGTTTTTTCAATGTTTGAATAAAAAAAAAAATTATTTTATTTTATTTTATTTCTATATATTTTTAAATTTTCAGCTTTAAAATGTTTTCATTTTTTAAATTTATTTTTTTTCTTAAATTTTATGTTTTTTTTAATATTTGAATTTTAAAAATTAAAAAATGTTATTTCTATTTTTTAAAATGTCAAAAATATGACACAATTTTTTTTTGTTATTCCAACATCAACTGGTTTTGTTTTGAGGGTGTTTTTTCATTCCTTTTTTTAAGAAACAATTTTGTTTTTAACATAATTTTATAAAATGTTGAAATTTGACCTTAAAAAAAAACCAAGTGCGTTCTGGAATACAATTTTTTTTTGTTTTTGGGGTGTTTTTTCATGTTTTTTGAGTCTTTTTTGGCTAGAGTTCCCGTTTTGAGGTCAGGTTACCTATTTCATCGGTAACAGTGTTCTTTCATCACTTTGTTGCGTGTACATAATTCATGAGTTTTATCACCTATTTAGTCATGTCACCATGAAGTTCATTCAGTTAGGGTTTCCATTAGGTTTTAGGGTTTTCAAGGTCCATAAAACTACCATCTGCATGCATAAAAGACTAGCAAGTAAGAGAGTGACAATAAATACATTTTACTATGTAAAGTTGATTTGTAAATTTAATTTCAATTCAAATATGTAATTTTATGCCATTCAAAATGTAATAAGTTATCATTATTCCAAGGTATTTGCATAATCAAGGTTCCATCAGCCAAATTAGTCAAAATTTCAAAAGGCATCAGTGTTCCTAAACACTTCCCATCACTCATATCCCTCAAAATCATCATTTTCCACAAGCATTAAACCTTAATTTTCTCTCCCATTGAGCTATCGTTTTCTATGGAATTAGATACATCTTAGTAAAGGAGGCATAAGGGAGGTCATCTAAGCAAGTATGAGGCCATTCCAGGTATTGGGACCTATATTACTAGTATAGTCCCTTATTGTTGTTAGTGTAACCCCTTATTGTTATTATTGTACCCTTGTAACCCCCATATTGTTATTATTGTGACCTTAAATTATTATTGTTAGGTCGGCTAGGATTACATTGTGGCCCACTAGGATTACATTATGGCCCCATGGACTCCTATATATAGAAAGGAGGTTTTGTAAATTGTATCATCCAAGAATTGTTCATTTATGTAATGTATTGGAGGTTTCCCCCTCGAAGTGGCTTATTTCTAAGGCGTTGATATCTCTTTTCTTCTATTCTTGGAGTTGGTTACACAACATATTTGGTATCGAGCTTTGGATTCTAGGGTTTATTTGCTCCAAACGGGTCATTAATTACATTTTTTCAATAGTTTTTATACGAAGGTTCGAGCTGAAATTTACAAACTGTGATGCCAAAATCCACGAGGAACATTTTGAAAAATTCGGGCTTTGTTTACCAATATTTTTCGGAGATTATGATCTGGTGATTAGGGCTTTGCAGACTCTGAATTTCACGTAAAATATCATCGCGGCATTTTTACTATAACTTTTTTCTGAAGAATCGAGAAGATGAGATTTTAAGTAAATCTAAAGACATCTTCATCAAAATTTCGAGCTTGAGTTGCAATATTTTTCGAAGATACGATGTTTGTAATTTAGGTCTTTTAGGCTTGTAATTTCATCTGAAAGAGGTGATCGTGGAAAATCTTCATATCTCTTTCGAGTATCGGATTGGAATTCTATAAAGTGTCTAGAAGCATACGGACTGTAGTTTCTTTTCTATCAATTTCAAAGCCAAAAGAGGAAAAAGTGACACAAGGTAGGTTGAACAAGTTCACTCTAATGAACCAATCCATAATTGGGTCATTGTGGGAGATTGGACATAACTTTGCCTTGAGGAATCCAAATCGGGTCAGACCTATGACATTTGAAAGAAGCTTCAGAGGGATACTACAAGGTTGAATTTCAAATATTTAGGATCTACAATTACAGATATAATTCAATTTCAATATAGAGCTCCTTAAAAGCAAGTAAAAGGTGTGTATTTTGTTTTTCCCAAATTTCATAAGTCTTGTTTGAAGAATCAAGTTGAATTGATTCCAAGGGCATATTGTAGAATATATATCAATATTAGGTTTTCTGAAATTCCTTCTAAAATAATTCAACACCCATTAATCCTTTAGAAGGCTCTACTATGACTCATGAAGATGAAGAATGGAAACATGACATATCAAAATTACAAGAGCAAGTACAACAAATTTCGCTCTCACAAAGAGCAACAAAAAATGACATGGAAGTTTTGAAGAAAGGCGTGGAAACTAAGATGGATGGTTTGAAGAAAGGCGTGGAATCTAAGATGGATGGTTTGAAGAATGGCATGGAAGCTAAGATGGATGGCATGGAAGTTGGCATGGAATCTAAGATGGATGACATGGAAGCTAAGATGGAAAACATGAAGAATGATCTAAAAACAGACATGGAAGGTTTGACAAAGTTGATACAAGAAATGTTTCCTAATGGTGAAAATATAGTATAGGAAACTCATGATGAGAACAAAATAAATGTTAATCGTGATTTCATAAACTCTAATGTTGGAGGGAAGAACCACCATATTCCAAAAATGGATATGAGGAAGTTTGATGGAAAGGATCCTGTAACATGGATACTACAGATGGAGCAATATTTTGATCTCGATAATGTGCAAAACACACAAAAGGTACGCATTGCAACTTTACATTTAGAACAAAATACATTTGTATGGTATCGATGGCTTTGCTCCCGTAAAAAAATTGTCACTTGGTCAATTTTTACGGAGGAAATGATAGCACATTATGAGGATACAAAGAGTAACACCTTCTTTAGCCAATTGATAAATCTCAAACAAAAGGGTTTAATGGGGGAGCACATTAAGGACTTCCAAAAATTGAATATAAGGGTAACTGATATTCCAAAGGAACACAGGATTGATCTCTTCATAGGTACTTTAAAGGATACATCCAACATGAAGTTCGTGTTTTGGAACTTGATTCATTGGAGAAGGCATTCAGGTTGGCAAGAAAAATTGAATGTAAAATTATGGCGACAAGGAAGCCTACCACTCACTTCTATAAAGAGGGAAGTGTTGCTACTCCTAGATTTCCACAACCTACAAGGTTGGCACCCCAACAATTGGAAGAAAAAAGAGCAAAAGGGCTTTGCTATAGTTGTGATAGAAAATACACTAAAGGTCATAAGTGTGCTAAGAAGAAATTATTTTATATAGATTGTGAAGAGGAAGAACAAAATGAACAAGAATCTTCAAAAGAAGAGGATATACACCAGGAACCAACCCTAGAAGAGGAAGAAATGAGTCCGACCATATCGTGTAATGCATTGGCAGGAATTACCACTCCTCAAACTCTCAAGATAGGAGGACATATCAAGAAGAAAAAGGTAATAGTGTTGATTGATTCAGGTAGTACCCATAATTTTATTCATTGTAAGGTAGCCAAGGAATTGAATTGTTTCCTATACCCAGCACCAGAATGTCAAGTGATGGTCGCAAATGGAGGAGCTATAAATTGCTCTGGGAAATGCCATAATACCAAGCTAACCATGGGGGAATATGTATTGAATATTCCAATTCTTTCCATTCCTATGGGAGGTGGTGATGTTGTACTAGGAGTACAATGGTTACAATCTTTGGGGACGGTAGCTTTTAATTTTCAAGAATTTTTCTTGAAATTTTTTTCAAAAAGAAAGGAAGTCGAATTACGGGGTATTGCAGTTAAGCCGGGAGATATAATAAGCTCTAATGTCATAACAAATCTTCTAAAGAAAGAACAACAAGGCGTAATTTCACAATTATGCTCACTAAAAGTTACAACATCAAAATCATCTATTTCTGCAGATCTCCAAAAAGTCTTGGACAATCATTCCAAGGTTTTTGAAACTCCCAAAGGACTCCCACCTATTCGTCATCATGATCATGCTATTCATTTGATTCCAGGAAGTGTTCATCCAAACATCAAGCCTTATAGATATCCTTATGTCCAAAAGAGCAAAATTGAACGTATGATTGCAGAAATGTTAGAGGCTGGTATAATTCAACCTATTCAAAATTATTTCTCTACTCCTATATTATTGGTACACAAGAAGGATGGATCATGGTGTGTGTGTCCGGATTATAGGGAGCTCAATAAGCTCACCATTAAAGATAAATTTCCCATTCCTCTGATTGATGAATTATTGGATGAATTACATGGAGCAATTTATTTTACCAAGTTGGATCTTCGTTCAAAATATCATCAAATTAGAATGAAGACTGAAGATATTCCAAAAACAACATTTCAAACTCATGAGGGTCATTATGAATTTTTGGTCATGCCTTTTGGCCTTACCAATGCACCTTCTACATTTCAAGGGTTGATGAATTCCATTTTCAAACCCTTCCTTAGAAAATTTGTGTAGTATTTTTTGATGATATACTAATCTACAGCAGGTCTTGGAAGGATCATGTTCAACATGTTGACAGGGTGCTCAAACTATTGCAGGAGAAACAATTATATGCAAAAACATCCAAATGTTTCTTTGGAGCACAAGAGGTGGAATATCTGGGTCATATTGTATCTCACAAGGGTGTTAAGGTAGACCCTAACAAAATTAAATCCATTAAAGAATGGAAAGTCCCCACAACCATAAAGCGGTTGCGAGGACTTCTCGGGTTAACAGGGTATTATCACAAGTTTGTTAAGAATTATGGGAGAATAGCATCACCTCTAACAACATTATTGAAGAAAGATGGATTTTCATGGACTCCTGAAGCAACTAAGGCCTTTGAACATCTTAAAGAGTCAATGTGCCTAGCACCGGTCTTAGCTATGCCAGACTTCACAAAAACCTTTATTGTGGAATGTGATGCCTCAGGAAATGGAATTGGTGTTGTTTTAATGCAAGAAGGAAGACCCATTGCTTTTGAAAGTCGTCCAATCAAAGGAAAGTATTTACAGAAAGCTATTTATGAGAAATAAATGTTAGCAATACTGCATGCACTAAAGAAATGGCGAACTTACCTAATGGGAAGACACTTCAAGGTAAAAACTGATCATGATAGTCTTAAACACTTTTTGGAACAAAGACTATCTTCAGAAGAGCAGCAAAAATGGTTCACAAAGATGTTGGGTTATGACTTTGAAATAATCTACAAAAAAGGAAAGCTTAATGTTGTTGCAGATGCACTCTCAAGAAAGAATGAAGAGGTGGAAGCATTGCTTTGTACCATTTCTATTATCCAACCAGATTGGATAACTGAAGCAAGAGATGAATGGAAGAAGGACAAAGATGTATGGATACTCATTCAAAAGTTGCAGCAAGATCCTAGTACATCCGATACATTTAGTTGGAAAAATGATTCCTTATGGTACAAAGATCGCTTATATCTTTGTAATAATTCCCAACTAAAACAAAAGATTCTTCTGGAATTGCACACTTCTCCTTTAGGAGGACACTCGGTATTTTTAAAAACTTACCAGAGGGTGAAGAAAGAATTTTTTTGGGATGGCCTTAAATCTGATATTCAAAAGTTTGTGACGGAATGTTTGGTTTGCCAGCAAAATATAGTTGAGACAATTAAGACCCCGGGACTTCTACAACCTTTATCCATTCCAAGTCAACGTTGGGAGGAGATTTCAATGGATTTTATCACAGGTTTACCTAAGTCCGAAGGAAAAAGTGTCATCATGGTGGTAGTTGATAGACTTACCAAGTATGCACACTTTTGTGCATTATCTCATCCATTTAAAGCAAGTACAGTTGCTACTACATTTATGGACACAATTCAAAAGCTACGTGGAAACCCAAGGGTTATTGTGAGCGACAGAGATCCCATTTTTACTGGAAATTTTTGGACGGAGTTATTTTCTTGTTTGGGTACTCAATTAGCTCATAGCTCATCTTATCATACTCAATCTAATGGTCAAACTGAGATAGTAAATAAATGTTTGGAAGGATATCTTCGTTGTTTTGTATCTGATAAACAAACACAATGGGTCAAGTGGTTACCTCTTGCTGAATGTTGGTATAACACTTCCTTCCATACTGCAGCAAAAATGACCCCATTTATGGCACTTTATGGATATCATCCACCATCCATCACATCATCTTTAAGGGAAAATTCGAAGGTTCAAGCAGTGGAAGATCACATCGAGCATCAGCAAGAAGTTCTCCGACTCTTAAAGGATAACCTGAATTTGGCACAAAATCGAATGAAACAACAGGCAGATCAACATCGTAGCGAGAGAAGTTTTGATGTAGGAGATTGGGTATTTTTACGGCTACAACCATACAAACAAATGTCCCTCAAGCAAGCAAAGAAGGATAATAAATTATCGCCAAAGTACTATGGTCCTTAC